>BJKM01000553.1:0-373141 GCA_015082035.1 Chaenogobius annularis
TGTTTTTTTTTTTTTTATGGATGCCTTCACTCCTTTCCAGAAATCTCCCGAAGCTGTGCACTTTTTCGGTTTCCCTGCGTGGTGTCTGGGAGGCGGCGGAGCACGGCAGAGGCAGATTAAGGCGGACGCGTAGGCCGGGGATGCCTGTTTATTTGCTTGTACTTGCTGCTTGTGCTATAAATGAGATGTCACCCTCGTTACGTGTCATCGGCTGATGTGAGTGTAGGCACCTCCAGAGCAGTACTTTGGGTTGTTTGTTCTTAACGTTGCTTAAATGAACAAGGCCCCTCCTGCCCCCCAGTCATATCGATATGAGCTTTGACTGACAGCCGGTTTGGGAGGAACACCGTTTATAATATTAGTGTTTATGTTGAGCATGGCCAAAACAATAGCTGCTTGATTAAAAGTCCTTTGGCATCCTTCGCACACTTCACCCAATACATATCTGTTTATTGATACCTTTGATGCCAACTATGGATGTCACGTTATAACATTTTAGTGTTACGATTATTGTGGGGAAAAACATCACGATTGAACGATTATTCACGATTATTGAGACAAAACAACAGTGAACAGTGTGACCGGCTTTACAAAATTTAACTTTCTGAAAGACAAAATCAAGTAAAATCGGCAAAAATAGCCAGATGAAATCAAGTTCTTTACATTTGGGTCTGTTTTTTGGAAGACAGATTGAACTAATAAAACATAATTTTGCTTCTAAAATTGTCACTATTATTATTTTTTTGGTTCTTACAATTACGGTATATTGTGACCTGAATAATCACGATTATTGATTAACTGAATAATCTTGACATCCCTAATGCTAACATATATGGGGGGGCGCTAACTGGAGGTACTACTCTGTCTGAAACGCAAGTTAGACATAGGTTTGGACAATGCTTTGACACAATTTGACCGTAAAGAACCGACAGTTGAAACTTTAGAATAACAGACCCTTCCAGGACTGACAAGTATAGAATAGTTGCACACACAGTCTGGTACTGATGGTAATGTTCTGTACCATTCATTTTAATAAGGAAACAAAATAAAAACATTTTTATGTTTGTTGGTTGTTGTTTATATGTTCATCATATTCAATTGGTATTATGAGTTAATATCCAACTTGTCCGTTACCAAAACGGCCTTGGTTTTTCATAGTTTGCAATGTTTGGTGGCTAACGCACAGCATAGGACGCTACCAGCTTTTAGATGACAGTTTTTCGGTTTACAAACACTGCAGGGGTCTATGAAGTCATCAGAGTGTTGGCCAACTGTTTTTCAGCTTTTTTAGTTGAAAATCAAGTAACTAAATAGGAGCAGCAGGCGACTTCAGAGCAAAGCAACCGAAGTACGCAAAGGAAACCGCATGCAAAATCAACTCCGCCCAGTCTGGTAATTGAACCGTCTTGCTGTAAACAAAAAAACAAAAACAAAATAGAGACAAATGCTGTTTGCAAATTCAACGTTTCTGGATCATTTCGCAGCATAGCAATTGCCCTTTCCTAATACAGTTTCTGCTTCTATATACTGTACGCACGTTGCAAAGCTTGTATTTTAACCTTATTCCTCCAAGCTAAACCACAGTCAAAATGGTGATCCCCCCAAAAAAAGGTCCAAGCAACACACAAGGTCTTAATAACCCCAGCCTCTGTGGCATATCTCTGGGACTTAACTTTCCGCTTGGCTTTGCTTCTTCACATTGAGTTAACATGAGTGACAGTCTGCGCCGTACACAAACACGCTCCTCCACAACACAACACAAGATCAAACACTGAGGCATAAACCTTTTTTTTTTCTTTCCCAAATTCAACTCAAGAAAAAAAAGCCAGAGTTTGTCTTTTTCCATCACACATAAACAATCATTGATGTAATTGTTTGTCAGCTCTGTTTACTAAAGCTGTTTTCTCTTCCAGGTCCTGTCTCACGGTAACATTGCTACACTTCTGAGCCTATTACAAAGTGTTTATTTCCATGTCAGTTTAGTTTAATTGTTTCATGTGCTACTGATAAACATGTCCCGTTGAATGCCTGTTTACACGCTTGTGCACAGACAAAGAGACGCAGATTAAAGCGCCATGATATTGTTTTGTTCACGTTTGCCGCGGGGAATTAGATAAGTGGCGAAAGTTAACAGGTGTGCATCAGCAACATCTGCTCGCATCCTGATCGCTGAAGAAGACGGAAGTTTGTAAAGTGTAAATTAACATGCGAGTAAGCCAGGGTTGATGGTGTGACTGCGGCGCTGCTTCACACATGCGATTAGCACATACAAGAAGAGATGTTATTGGTTTATTTTGTGATTCAAGAGAAGACACCGAGTTTGTGTTCAGCGGAAACTTCTGGTTCGTTAAGAATTGTTTGTAGTGCTTTTGAGATTTGTTGTCACGATACAGAAAGTCACTAAATATTGTGCCGCTCGGTAGAATGCAATGTGCTTCCCCAGTCTCATCTCCATTTCAGACTGTACTGTTCTGTTTATTAAGCCTATGGGCCAAAAAAAGTCATTAAATATTAAAAGTAAAAACATGACTGAGACATGCTTAAGTTTTTTCTTGAAATATGCAATTGTTTATTTCTTTTCTCTTTTTTCTACAATTCTCTATTTAATTGCTGGGTTTCAGACGACTTCTCAACACTCCATCAGCCAATAATATTGAGTACAGATGTGGGCGGCTAAAATTAATTATTGTTAAAATGCAGATTTTTGCTGTAAAACAATATGTGAATGTGTCTAATCACCAATAGATATCAGATGACAGAGTTCTGAATTTACCTTGTGATATTTCATGGCAAAAAACAATGTTATCAATAAGGGAATTTGGCTCATGCCCCCCATGAGGGAGTATGACATCATCACATTCTAGAATCTGAAAATTCCCAGGTTTGCCGTTTCATATTGAAGTTGTGTGAAAGTTGTGTGCAGCAGCTAGACAAAATGTAAACGTTGGGTACTCCTGCTGGCCTATGTGGAATGCACAAGGAAGACCGAGCCCATTGATTAGTACGTTTTTATAATAATAACATGCTATTTGTGAAAGGCACTCCACAAATAAAATGGACTTATTTACTTGTATATGCGCATGTGTAACGGCCAAGAAAAGAACCCAACAATTTTGACAACCATTTCATGCCAGTGTCTGATCCATTTATCTCCAGCTTACCTTGCGCCATGAGATCACCGACAGCCAGCAAAAACTAACTCAACAGCGATGTGAAAATGCGGTGCCATGATTTTCAGATATAAGGAAAGAAACTAGGATTATTCCAACTAATTTCAGAACGTTCTCTAGTCAAAACAATATTATCATTATTGTTAAAGCCACATGCAATACTGATGAATAACTCATTGGCTCTCATTAATAGTGAATGTGTATGCTCTTGTGCCATCTAAACAAGCCCAGCGCTGCAGCATTTGAAGTGAGGTGCCTCTTTGAGCTGGAGGAGTGCAGAGGAGGAGGAGGCTGCACATCCGCGCCGCCACATCTCATATGTTACAAGGTGATAAAGTGCTCGATCTGCCCTTAAAGAATACGTGCCCTGCGGCCGTGCGAGATTTATGCGTATTCCTCCTTTTTTTTCGACCCTATTCTTCAAAATTCAAACACGCCGCAACAAAAGGTGGTTTGAAATATTCCCAGCCCCCCGAAAGAATATTCAAGACGATTGAGCTAGCAGGTTAAAAATGTATATGCAAATGCCGGCTACATTAGAGCATGCACAGGTTGTTAATAAATTAACACGTGGCAGAAATAATTCAGTTTTGCGTGATAATTCTTGGGTGCGAGCTGTCGGCTGTGGCATTGTTCCGGATAGAGAGTGACGCTGGGATGGCAACAGGAGCGCTGAACTGTGATGTTTTAGTGTACCGCGCTCTTCACTGTGACGAGCTGACACAATAACTGCCTTTTTGCTCGCTTGCCTTGGCTTTTTTGTCAATTTGGAAGAACAAAAGGTTTAATTAAGGATGCCTTTCAAGGACTGGTTGACATTATGCTTGCACACACACATACACCACTGTGCAAATACAAGACTGTAAAAAAAAAAACACATTTCGTTTCAAGTCAAACCAACTCAGGAACTTATCTGTAAAACTTTCTTTTGCTCTCCAATGCAAAAAAACAAAAACGGAAAAACGTTGCAAATGATTCGTTTGACACTGAAAAAACAATTATGCCTACTAATAATAATGCATTAGACGTATATAGCACCTTTCAAGACACCTGTAGTGCTTTACAATGCATTATTCCTGGGCTAATCAATTACATTTTCCTGAGGGTCAGATTTGGCCTCTGGGCCAAAGCTGCACAACACGCCATTATGGGTTGCAAAAAATATCCCAAACACTATTTCAATAAATTAGTTAATACAATAACATAACTACTGATAAATTAGTTGTTTGTTAGAAATAATGACCAAAATGCTTTACCAACATTGCTTTGAAAAATTGCCGATCCAGGACTGACCCAGGGCAAACCCAGAATAAAAACGGGTCTAAAGCAGAATTTAACAAGGAATAAACCAAGACCAAACCAGATCTAAACTAGTGCTAGTACTACGACTGAAGCCACAGTTGCCCTGGAGAAGGCTAACGGAAGCAACGCTGCCAATCTGCGACATCTGACCGCCACTAAACATTCACACACCACATTCATACTTGGCAATGTGAACTAGTCGTTTAACAGTGGTCTGTGGTCTACGACATGTTGGAATCCAAGGATAGTTACCACGTGAGCATGTGTTCTTGACGTGTTCATGCGGTAACCAACCTTTTTATATTGGAAAAAGCTGGCTGGGGGGCCGCGACATCTGGCCAAACTGATGGGCCTGCCTGTTCATTGGTGTAACTTTTTGAATTATCGCAAGTAAGTACAATTTGAATGTTAATAAGTCAATGTTGCATTATGGTTTCTTTAAATTCAACCGACCAGCCAAGTGGTTAGAACAAACCCCACTTCCTAATCTCAATCAACTCTCAGATCTATTTGTTATGATATTGCATCTATTTTTGCAGTCAACCTTTGCCCACAGCCTTTTTTTTTACACGGAAATGTGTTCTATTTCTGTAAAAGCTAAAGCCCTCGCAACTTTCTTTTGGAGAGTTTAATTTCTCTTTTGCCTGAAAAACATTGATAATGACTTGAGTGGAGTGATGTTGTTGCGCCGCTGTGAGATAGTAGATGCTATGTTTCCAGATGCTTTGGGCACTAAGCCGCTTTACGGAGTGCACGCGCTGCCTCTCCGTGGCTCATCCGTGAGATTTGCATAGCAGGAACCCAGGGAGCTGACACAGTGTTTATGTAGCTGAAGGTGCAGGGATATGCCAGGTGTCAAGTGACTCAGAGTCAAGTTTTTAATAAGTGCCATTTGTTCAATCTGCTGGTTAAACAGTCCCGCCGTCTCTCCATATCCTTAAAGACTGTATGCCCTGCTATCTTTTAATTAAGTCCCGGGCTAATGTGCCACTTAATTGACTAATCGGAGAGATTTTGTTTTCTCTAATTTACTTGAAAAACCATTGGCAGTTAAGCTTTTTAATATTGGAGTGATGAGTGCAGATACTTGAAGGGTGCGTCACATGTGAGAGCAGGGAAAGAGGGACTTGTTCAAGGAAACAAAGTGGCATTAATGCTGCTCATTCCCATTGGGTTTGACATAAGGCTGTTCTCGGGCTATAAAGAATGTTCCGTTGAGTAACGCTGGAATACCCATACATTTAAATAAAGTTGAGTATATATTTGCAGAGGCAGACCACTGTTTAGTTAACATTTTTCCAATCCAGCTTTCTTTGTAATACATTTTCACCAACACAACGTCTCCAATATATAAAAACATTATGGCTCTAGTTCGAATCCCGCTCTTGACGTTGACATCGTTGGCAAAGCGGTCGGATCCATTGGCCCACAGGCTGGTGGTTTGATCACAGCTCTCTCAGACGAATACTGTTGTGTCACTGGGCAAGACACTTAACCTGCCTTAAACCGTGTGTTGTGAAAGGGTGATTAGTTCCTTGATTTAAAGGTCTCTGAGTGATTTGAAGGTAGAAAAGCGCTATAGAAATGTGACCATTTTACTATCTAAACAGAGGCAGCACAGTGCAATTTCCCACCAATCCAAAAGTGGTCGGTTCCCCTCACTCCCATCATCAGGACAAAGCACCGGACCATGTGGGACTGAGCCGTCGTTGTAGCTTCCTCCACTCTCTGGTACAGAACTCCTGGATTCTTAAAACGTTGTTGTCTTTTTACCTAGTTTCTTCTATTGTAAAGCGTCTTTGAGAGTGCAAAAAAATGCTATAGTTCAATGCATTATTAATATTTATTATTAATCCCAGTTTACATTGTATCTTTCGGAAAGGCCCTGAAACTTTAGGTAGAATGCAGTTGCTCATGGTTACTTGTTACTTAAATTCAGTCACTTTAATCTTTTTACACCTTACAAGGGCATGTACTATACTATACTATACTATACTATGCTATGCTATACTGATATATACCAATATCACGAATGTATGACATACCTGATAAAAAATAACCATGGCTACAGTCCGGAACGTATGTGATCATTCACGTTTTAGAATACAACTGCATAGAAGGTTTATGAAGTATATTCTGAAACGATAGGAGAAAAAGTTCCAGTAAGTAGAAAAAAGATGTCCTTGCATAAAGTTTGTACTCGGATGGCAGATTTAGTTGCTTTTCCCTCCAGAGGACGGGATGGTGTATGTTATGCGCTGTGGACACATTGCAGTTTTAATTTAAAAATAAGTAATATCAGTACAGCGTCATTTCAAGGGCCTTTTATGAAGATAAAGTTTGAAAGTGGTAATTTTGTTGCATCAGACAGTTCCTGCATTTGGTGTAGTTACACTGGACGCCACTTGGAAAGAATTGGCCTTGTAAAACCTCAGAGTCGAATGGATAAGTGCAGAGCCACATATCGCCACATATCAGTGTGGACAAAGCCGGTGCACTGCAGAACGGCCTGGTCTGGAGTCATGTCCCACATGTGGAGCTGTGAGTCAATGGAAAAGTGCAGTCAGCTCTATGCGATAGGACCAGAGTGAAAGGCTTGTAAACAATGAGTCATGCTCAGCAGTTAACAGTGTACAGGGAGTGAGAGGAAGGAAGGAGGCCACAAACGGTTCAGCCGTGTGTGAGAGAGGGAGGGGATTACAGTTAAAGAGGAACACTGCAAACCTTTTATCATTTTGCTCTGTTGGCTTTATTATTATCCCAGCAAACCTTTCCAGATGTGACGAGTGAGGGGTGTTATATAATGTTGAAATTTAGCTAAAATTAATAAAACAAAAACGGTAACAATGCCAACGAAAATATAATATAACTAATACAACATAATAAAGTCACGCAGGTTTGTTACATTGTGGAGGCATGCATGTCCCTTTAGCCTCATAGCATAATGGCCTAAGTCCTTTTTCAAGGTTTTCGGGGAAACAGAAAAAACACTTACAGACGGGAACTGTTTTTTGCCTGTAAAAATCTCTCTGAACAAGGATGGCACCAGTGACACCTACAGATGTAGCAGGGAAAGTAGAATGAGACACAAAACTAATGTGGGCCAAATCATGACTTCAATGACGTCAATATTTTATTTGGAAAAGGTCTTATTTTACTGACACTTTTTATGGTTTTTATTAACGTTTACTTCACGTGGGTTCAGTTTACTCCACATTGGTTCACATTTGTTGTTTATTAAACATCCATTATGGAAGTCCACCATTTAGAAGTCCATATATTCAGTGATCTGGCATAAAAGAAGCAGTTGAAGTAGAAACAAGACGGCAACTTGATGGACCAGCTCTATACGACACACCATTCAGCTCAAAATAGCCTATGCCCAGCTTTGAAGACCCTGCCTGAGATATGACCACCTTTCCGACCGGCTACAACAAGCCAAACGATGCTTGATGACACACTATAGGGCAGTGCTCCGTATCCACTCGGCAGACTGTCCGAACGCAGGACAGCGCATACCTAGGCCACAACCTCGCACCGGCCAGACGACCCGGAAGCACAAGACGAGATTGCAGAGAGAGAGAATAACAAACTAAAGAAAGGGGCTTTTATATTTAGGGTCCCACAGATACGAGGATGAGAAATCCAATGTCACACCGAGGAAGCAGTTCCACAAAAGTCAAACCAAATCATCAGAAGTTCAAGTGGAGAGAGAAATGCTTGATCAAACGGAGAAAAAAAAACAAGCTAAGTTTCTTAGTTTCTCTCTCTGCGGTGTTCAAAATTGGAAGCTATCTGACAATCAGGCCTCTGTCAGAACGTCCCCACAGACGGGGGATTTAACGTGACTAGACCTACTCCGACACAAGCCACAAACGTACATTTACAGGAATACACTAATTTCCGTACATATTCACCAACCACTGACTGTGTGCAAATAATGTAACACAACACCACACCACTCCACGATAAATAATGAAATCTCCAGTGGCTAGCCTCTGAACAACAGTCATACATTAATTGGGCAGAATTAGCATGAATTAAATCAAATATGTGTAACGTGTAATTTATTACTTATCAAGCATAGTTTAGCAAAGGAAGGCTCCCATTTCCCCCAAGATTGCTTTAACAGCTATAATGCATTTCTTAATTTACTCTGTGGAAAATCAATTTTTTTCAGAGTTCATTAGGCACCAATATGTTACAATGCCGTTCCCCTGAGCACCCAGCTACAAAAAACATTATGCAAATTCCTGCCAGTGCATCTGTATGTAAATAGCAGTGGAGTCCGTAGTCAATCCTCCATGGGAAGCTTTGTTAGCGGGCCCTTTGTTTCCGAGCCACAGCCTTGTTCATGATAGTCGGGAAATTAGGGAATGTCTGCGGCTGACAGGTGAAAGCAAACACGCACTGTACAACCCCTTTTGACTTGACAAGACTGTTTTAGTGGTTTGAACAAATTCTTAAAGTCGTTGCGAGTTTAGCAAAAGGGTTCCTTGAAGTTATTTCTGTTCATGTTTGTGTGAATTTAACAGCTTTTGTCTGTTTCTGGGTCAAAGAGTCAATGTTGAAACGATTGCAAACAGTCTAGAGGACATATGCAAGTAAGTTCCACGAAACATTTTCAGGATGAATTTGGCATGATTGAGATGGCAGTACACTGACAACAATACCATGCAATGTTTATGTGAGGTCAAAAATGCAAAAGGTCTGAATCTGATTTCACTTTATTTGGGAAATTTTTCTTAATGAATAACCTTTATTAAGGTTAAAGTTAGGTTAAGCAAGCAGTAATTACAGTTAAGGTTAGGATCAGTCTCCAAGCCGTCAATGTAATGTCCCCACAAAGCCTGAACAACTTGAATCACTTTATGGTTGGTTTTAAGTGATCCTGTTGTATTTACTGTACAAATTAAATCCATAATTGTTAACCATTGCAAGATTAGACCAGTGCAGGACAATCCATCAAAATGCCATGCTTCAAAACACATCTGGAGGATTTAATAGCAAACGTTGCACACGTGTGACAAAAGCCCGTCACATAGTTGGTTTTTTTACATGTTAATTTGAGCTATTATTCATTCCAATTATTCACATCATAACATATGCTGCTAATAAACAAGTAACATATCGGTTTGTCTTTGCTGGTGAGTGCAAAGAATGCTAATGTGGTTAGGTTTGACACTTCCTGACTACTGCCATCTGGAGGAACATCTCAGGCCTTATGGAAATCATTTAACCGTTGTTTTGTCTTGAGGCTTTGTGTAACCAGGATACCACTCTTGGCCACATCTCGTCACTCGCAACACTTGGATTAGAGGCATTTTGCACACTGAGACAAGTAAATGGCTTCACTGTGCCAAGTTACAGGTCAAATCTGTGGAGAGGCAAGCACTTACAGTAAGAATGCATGTAGCTCTTTAACCAGAACACTTCATTCTCTGAGCAACCACACACTGATGATAAAGTAAGCCTGCTGTAAATTGGTTTCCGTATGATTTCTGCATGACCTTGTATTAGCTGATTTGTTTTGATGTGTGAAGTTACTAATTATGAGTTTGTGTCTGTTTTAGTCACCATGGATTGTCAGGAGAATAATAAACTCCACTGTCACGTCATCATCGCTTTAATTTAAGAAGCTGCAGTCTTCAATGGATAGATACGTTTAATGCCATACTACGGAACATTCCAGGCAACGCATCATCATTTCATGTCGAATCATTCACCAGAAAATTAACAAAGCGCTTTCTAAAACGTTGACCCAAAAAAGACCCGAAGTGACCAATTCATTAGATATGATGTTGGCTTCCAGTAAAAGCTTTTTAAAAATGTCTCTCCCAATTTTGTTTTTCTTTTGTCTGTAATCCGTTCACCTGCTTTGCTTGGACGACATGAAATAACTCCCCGCAGCCCCACAGGCCACTTTGAGCATATGGCGCTCCACTCTCTGATAGATTGTACTACATATGATGAACTAATTAGTCGCCTACAACCCTTGGAATTCCCATTAAATACAATTTTACTTAATGGACTTGTATTAGGGAATTTAAAAGAAAATGTCTCCTTTAGGGTTATCCGTCGAGCCACCGTGGTGCACAGCATATTAATCATAGGGTCCCAGTGTTATGGTAAAGAGATTGGGAGGTGCAATTGGACTGTACTGTGTGCTGGGCAAATGCACTAATACTAATTAATAGTATTGTCTTCCATATATTTGGCCTTACAACTACTTCTTATTCAGGTCTCAGTGTGATGACCAACACCGTTCAGTTCAATTTGGTTTTGTAATGCCCAAAATCACAGTTGCGTCAGAGGGTGACAGGGAAAAACGGATTAAACAGTGTTCATCGGAAATTAGCAAATGGATAATTTGCTGGGACATTATCCATATCAGATAGACTGTGGGGCCAGACCCACTCAGGAGGAGAGAGGGGTTAATCTAACAAGACAGTTCATCAAGGCAGATGAAGAGCTGTTCATCTAGAGTAGAGAGCAATCCTCCAGGCAGTTGAGGATCTACAGGTCAGGGCCATGAGATGGGACATCTAAGGTGCAGTCGCCACTGGAGCAGCATTCGCAGTGTCTAAAAGATATTGGCAGAAGGAGAAGAACATGTGAACAGCAATGAACAGACACAGGTGGACTAAATTGTTCAATATTGTTGATAAGGAAAGAAGCAGTGGATGTTGGTCAAGCTGCCATAAATCCCCCAGCATTCTCCTAGGGCAGCGTAAACTGAATCTTTTTTTTCTTCTAACTGGCCTGACCATGAGCTATTTCAAAGAACCCTCAGCTATTTAAAAAAACAAAAAATTATTGAAAAAATATGTTAGTTGCCATGGCAGTACTCAAAAACGTGAAGAACAGAACTAGCTCATTTTAAACAATTTGCAGTGGTCCAAATGTTTATAAAAGACAAGATATAGGCCTACAGTTATGGAAAAACAGTCCATCACTGCTTGGTGGGAAAAAAGAAAAAAAAAAAAAATATATATATATATATATATATATATTATTATAATATATATATATATATATATATATAATATTATATATTATATAATAATATATATATTATATATTTATATATATATATATATATATATATATATATAATATAATATATATATATAATATATATATTATATAATATATATATATATATAATATATATATATATATAATATATATATAATATAATATATATTATATAATATAATATATATATATATATTATATAATATATATTATATAATATATATATATATATATTATATATAATATAATATATAATATATATTATATAATATATATATATATTTATATATATTTATATATATATAATATATATATTTATATATATATAATATATATATTTATATATATATATATTTATATATATTATATAATATATATATTATATAATATATATATATATATATATAAATAAAGATTTTATTTGTTGTTTGGTCAAAAAAAAATAGTGCTCTACATCCAAGCACATAAGATATTGGAATCTAAGTAATTTAACCAAGAATATATGTAGTCAAATTGTCTGGTCAATAGTATCTAATGCTTTCTTTAAATCCAAAAATAAACCTATTGTATGAAGTTTTTGATCTAATGATTGGGAAATATTTTCAACCAAATTAACAACTGCCATTGTTGTGGACCTGTGTGCTCTAAAACCAAACTGATGCTCATTTAATATATTGTTTACTTCAACATAATTATCTAATCGTTTACAAACAATTTCTCTAATATTTTTGAAAATTGGGAAATTAAAGAAATGGATCGATAATTACAAGTCAAATGTTTGTCACCGCCTTTGTGCAAGGGAATATTTGCTATTTTCATTTGGTTTGGAATTTCTGTTTTAAAAGATTGATTACAGATAAAGGTAAATGGGTGGACAATATATTCAATGATATTTTTGACTATATACATATCAAACCCATTGTTATCTGTTGATTTGTTGTTTTTACAGTTCTTCAAAATTTTTATTTGTTGGGTTTTAAAAAAAATTAATTTAAACCTTCATACGTGACCCCAATCTTAATTTCATTGTTTTGTGGGGGCACAATTTTTGTTGCCAATTTACGCCCATATTTACAAAATAATCATTAAACTCATTAACTATTTCCTTTAATATGACTTATTTTGTCATTATCTTTGTTCAAATTATTAGGATATTCATTATTATTATGTCTCTTATGTATTAAACAATTCATTATTTTCCTTGTTCCCTGGATATTTTGTCTATGTTGCATTAATAATTTTGAATAGTAATTCTTTCTTCTTTATACGAACCAATTTATTCTTATATTCTTTGTATTTGTTTTCAGAAACTTGCGTTCTGGATTTTAGGAATTTCCTGTATAGTTGATTTTTCTTTCTGCAAGCCTTAATTATTCCTTTGGTAAATCAAGGTTTCAACATCTTGCTTTTACAAATTATTGTCTTAAGTGGACAACAATGATTGTACATATCAAATAATTCTGCTAAAAAGAGTTCATATGCTTCAGTAGGATTTTCATACCTATAAATCTCATCCCTGTTATGCCTACTTAATTCCATTTTCAATGTCTCAATTGTTTCAGGTGTTCTATGTCTCACTTCTCTTGTGTAACTAGTCTGATTATATGGTATTTTAAATAAACATTTTGGAGAATTGCAAGAAAAAAGACATCCATGAATTTGACCATTTTCATTTGTAAATATGTTATCAATTAATGTTGCTGATTCTGTTATTCTAGTTGGCTTTACTATTACTGGAAATAATGTACTATTATAAAGTCTGTGGTTTTCTTGTGTCCACCTGGGTTAAGCAGGTCGACATTGAAATCACAGACAATGTAAGACTTAATTCCAATTGAGTGAAACATATTAGATATGAACTCATTAAAATGATCCAGAGGGGAACCAGGTGTTCTATATATGCAACAAACAGTTATTTTTTGTTGTTTTTCCATGTGAATCTCAACAGTGACACACACTAACATGTTATCAGTTGTAGTTGACATGCTTTCTGTTGGATTACAACGCAGGTTAGAATCTACACAGAGAGCGACTCCACCTCTTCTTCTGTCTTTTCTATTCATTACAAACAATTCATAGCCTTCCAGTTCAACAGCTGAGTCTTTAACCTCATGTTTCAGCCATGTTTCAGAAATAGCAATTAACTACACTAAACTTTGGGAATAAATTTAAATAATCTTTAAAATATGAGAAATTTCTCCGGAGACTTCTACTATTAAAGTGTATAACAGAGAAAGCATGTTCCATGTTTACTGTACTCCTCTTTAAACTGTTCCTCTGTGTAATACTGACAATTTGTCTGACCACACGAACAAGTCTCTGGGTCTATATCCTTTTCTTCATCATATTTACCATGTTTCCATTTAAATAATTCAAGTTATTGTAGAAATCAGCTGGATCATCATCTTTCTCATTAATGGTCTCACCATTTAAGTTCGTATTTTGCTCTACACTAGATCCAAGTTCTGGCATGTTGTGAGAAAAAAATCGGTATGAATAATAATAGTATCAATAACAAAAATAACAACAAAATGAATGGATATCTCCACTAGTCCAAACAAAACGTGTTCCATAATCCAAAACGAAAAGTTCATCTTCATAGAGTTCATAATCCATTTTAATAAGAAAGTGTCCTCCCTATAATCCACAACAAACAGTCATCTTCGTGTAGCTCATACGCCATTTCAGTTAGAAGAAAAGTCATATTTTGATATTTGCCTCATTGTGAGTAATCACTCTTTTATTTGTACTATTAAAAGTCTTTGATATCCATTACCGTGATCACTCGTGCTTGCTCAGGCGCAGCATTCAAACGAATAAAAAACACGACCATTCCTAGTCCATGTCGCTTGTTTCTGGCTTTTAACATACCAATTTAAATGACAAATGTTCTCATGCTAAATATGATGGATTGATGGCAGCAAACACATACGTTTTCTTAGATTTCAAATTAACACTCACTGTTGGATGACTTATTTACCTCATCTTAGTACATGTCCCCCTTGTAATTAACTAACACATTTGATAATAAGATGCATCCAAACAGCAGGGCATCTGCTTTATTAGATCATGTGCAAATGCAACAAGAAAAACACTTATTTAATTCTGACCCACAAACAATGTTACTGTCGGTAAGCAGACGGTAAGAGTACAACAATGTGGTCACAAGGCATCGCCTCATAAATACTAGCATTCCTTTTCCCAGCGCTGGTTGAGGCACATTATACTCTACTGGTTTGAGTCATATTTTGAGTTTGGATGATTTTTTTTTTTTTTTTAGAATTGATGTTCGTATTTAATGAATTGATTTGTATATAATGGATTGTCAAATTGTCCTGCATACATTTTGGTTCCACAGTCTGTAAAAAGAAGACATAAAGAGTGCATATGATCTGTATCCTTCACCAAACAATGATATTCTATAACAGATTTCCATTTTCTGTGCACTGTAAAGATTTATCACAGACGTTAAAGAAAAATTTACAAGACGGAAACTTGGGGAAAACCCTGATTTACACAGTAACACGCAATTAAAGTGTTCCCCTAGTGTTTCCGATCAGCTGACTGCCCCATTTTTCCTTCCACAGGCCCCAGCTGTACATAACCACACGTGAGCTGTTTGTTTTCATTACTGTTTGAATAAAACCTAACTGCGTACGACTGCGTTCCCACAGGGAGGCATCAGCTCTAAATGCCACTTCTTCCTGGCATGTTGTGGGTAATTCTCTGTTACCGAGTGTGATTGCTGGTCTCCAGGTGGTCCTTGTACCACGGGTGTACGAGCGGCTGCTGATGGCTTCACCTGGGAGACTCCGCCGAATGCACGACTCTTCCCCCAAAGTGTGTTGTCGACATTGCGCTCTGGGCTTGTTTACCACTAAATGTTTTGCAATTTCCCTGCACAACACGGGACTGTTTCCTCCTTTTTTTTTTCTTTCTTTTTTTTTTGCAAGATCCATTTGTTCCGAATTTCCCTCTCTCCCTGCCTGAAAAAGCCTGGATTGTCTGGCTGTAAACAAAGTCTTCCCCTTAACCTTTGATTCCCAGGGAGAAATCCACAAACAAGTGGAGAGCGGGAAGACCTCAAACAAACTGCACAGACACAGAGTCAACACAGACACACATCGATGTCCTCGAGAACAATATGGAAATACACATCCTTCCTCGGCTGCTGCGCTTAGCCCCGGTGCTCTAGCCGTCTGTTTAGCCTAATTGCTTTAACACTAGCCTGGCATGCTAATTGTACCAGGCCCCCTGTCACCACATCATTTACATGGCCGGCTTGATTTGAAATTTAATCTGCTTGAAGGCTCAGTGTTTCATGCTCACTTTAAATCCTAATACTCTGCGGGATTGGAGGCATTTTTTTTTTTTGCATTATTGCGACAGAAAAATGAATCCTTGTTTAGTGGCACACTTTTAATCCCTTTCCTTTCACCGTCTTATAGTTTTGGAGTGGTGGAATTTATGCCAAATAAAAGTAAAAGTTTCAGTTGGACTCTCGAGTGATGAAATCAAAAGGTAAAATTGATGAGGCAGTGGGCAGTGTCTGGTGTGAGCCGCGCAGTGAGTTGTCTGGCCTTTTGACTGGAGATGGCCTTTTTGATGTGGTAGATGGACAGAGACACAGGCGGAGCAGACCGGCCTAAGACTGGGCCCACATTGTGCAGTTCAATCAAAGACTAAAGCCATTTCAATTTCATAGAGCTCAAGTCGACGCTGCGCCCTGGTCTGATGCGGACCTCCTCGTACTCCTCACAGCGCATTGAACCTTCTGCAACTACACCAAGTAATAATGACGCCTTCGCAACTTTAACCTGAAGTCAGATACAACATGCAGTTCTTCTTCTCAACCACAAATTAGGCGCAAAAATGATATCAACCTTGTTTGCCGCTGTGCTGATGCTACTTTGAAGCTTTTTTGTTTACCAATTTACCAGAATGGGTTGTTACGGCAAGATACGACGACTTGCTCAGGATCTGTCATCAAATTATGCTCGTTTTTATCTGTAGTATGCCACGATTAGTGAAATATACCAAATTTGTTTAGCCTTTTGAGTTTCTGGAAAAAGCAGTTGACCATTGCGCAAGGTTTTTTTTCTTTTGTAGAGTTAGAATTAAAGATGCGCTGAAACGACGTACGCGCTTGCACAAGTTGGACCCACACAATGTAGGAACAAACAATCCTTTATTTTATTCTGTGTCATTTTTAATTACAGTTGATCTGCGGCTGGATGCATGATCAAAAGCAGTATGAACCACGATGGAAAATTCTGCATTCAAGCCTTGGTTTTATCTCGTCTCTTCCAAATATGGGGAATGTTCCAAAGCACATTTAGTTTTATACATTTATGAGTAGTTTCATTTCAATGGCACTGATAAGAAAAGCACATGCTGAATACACCAACGTCATAGCCATTCAATACCCACGAAAAATATTCCAAAATGATCTCTGCTGCCCTCTACGTGTTCCATAAGTTCATGAATGGACACGGCTTGTCCCGCTGCGCCACTGCAAACCGTTGCTTCCCCAGACCGGGCCAGGGTCCAGACCATGATTAGCCTCACTTGTGGTACTTTTATTGGGGAAACTTGGGCAGATCCGGTCCATGTTTCCAACTGCCACCTTGTATAACAGAGTCATGACTTCTCCATGACCGTGCCGACCTCGCTCCAAAAAGTCACACAGCATCAACTTTTGAAAAAAAAGAAGAGGAGCTATTCATTATTTTTGAGAGCGGAAAACATTGACTGAAAATTCACATAGATGCATTATGGGTAGCAGAAGCAGTATTTGTGCGAAGCTGAGATGAACTCGATTGTGGTATTGTGCAAAAATTAAGCCCTTATTTTTTGCTCTATTCTATTCTATCCCTCTATAAATCCAACCAAACATAGAGAATATAGTCAATATTAAGTCAATTATAAATATTTATAATCTACACATTTTAAAAATCCTGTCAATCACTTAGATGTGGGGATAAGCTGTGCGCTGCTGTGTGGTGGAGATGTGATTTGCATGCCACAGAAAACCTCGGCGTTCCATCCTAGCGTTTTGTTTTTGACTTTGCGTGCCTGCTTGTTCTCAGCGCAGATTAAATATAGAAGTTTTGTTCTCGTTGAGGATAGATCTGTTTTTTTATTCTGCCACACACACACACACACAACACATAGAAAGGCGGCTGCTGCTTTATTGACGCCCGATGCTGATGGCGATTCATTATTGAAAAGGAAATGGTCTCGATATGACTGGAGTTTGTTATGGGGGCCTTTGTTCTTGTCATCTATATTGCAGGGCATCGTTGTCAGTCAGTTCCGTGCCATCTTTCCCGTCTGTGTTTGTGTGCTGCAGAGAAGAGTTTTCTGCCTCTCTGTAGTGTTTGTCAGTGTCCTAAAAACTAACTGCCTTATTTTTCATTTGTCGGGAAACTGGGCTAAAGAGCGGAGTTGAGCTGAGGCTGTTCATTGCAAATAGTTATTATTTTCCCTCCTCCCGGAACATGATGCCATCTGTTTTGAGTTTCTTCGCAAAACAAGGAAAAAATAAGGGATTACTTTTACCACAATTAATTACTGAAATTAGTCCTGCTCAAAAGCAGTTCAAGAGTTCAGCGCAGCGTTATGTACAAAAATATGGAAAACGAATGTGGACAACTTTAATCCAAGTTCAAATTGAAGTAAGATTGCACTAACGCTTGTCTTGTTCTAGTCCATGTATTGTTCCGGGTTTAGTCCCTGTTTTTATGCAATGTGTGTGCTTGTATGAATGGAGCTTGCGAGTCTGTCCCAAGCCTGGATAAATGACAAAGAGTGTGTCTTGAAGCACAGATCAAGGAATGTGTTAGCTTTTCATGACAACCTCAATATCTTTTTGGGAGAACTATGGATCTGTTATAGTAGCTGGGTAGGTTATTGCCAGCTCAAACTTGTTGAGAGTCGCCTCTGCTGTACATAAAGAGCACATAGAGCACAATGTACACAATGTAAAGGCTTTACTGGGAAAACAATACAGCTTGGCCATTGACTCAAACTGGCGATCATGGTTAAACCCCGGCGCCTGGGCAGAACACGCATTTGACCCATCTTTCAATGGCACTGAGGCAATTTGTCAGTAACACTGAATGCTTCAGTGCACTTTGTATCAACCACAACAGTTCACAGCATCATTTCAAGACCGCATACCAATCTCCAGATCTCAAGTGACGTTCCTTGGACCAACCTTTTGTGCCCGTTTCATCCTATACGCCAAGTCTGTAAAGGCAGTAGATCATTCACTGAAGTTACTAGATGGATCAATTCTTGTGTGTAAACGGCTATCTCCATGTCTTCATCTGACTATATGACTCAATATGTAATTACTTGTTTGAATGAGCAGAAAGTTGCAGTCCAAGTCTCTAAGTAGGGCTTGTAGTGCTCCAAATCCCCCCACGTATTGAAATATGCAAACAGAATTTGATGATAATTAGAACTGGCTAAATTAATGCACAAAGAGATATCAAACTGCACTTTGTATCAACAACAAACCAGTCCACGGCATCACTTGAAGAACTTTCGTGGGAGGCACTTTGTTGCTCTTGAGAATCTAAATGTTTGATTGTCCCGCTTTGTGTCCACTTGAGTCGATCCTTCCCCCGAACTTGGAGCCTCTCCGCTTGTGTTGGTGTTTGTACTTAATCGTAGGCGAACTGTGAAAGTATCCTCTCTTATGAAAGCTTGTTGTGCCGCATTTGCTCTTGATTTCATGCTTTGCTGATGGAAAATTAGGCTGTGGCGTATCTCAGCATGAAGAGGAGATGTAGGAGGCAGCGTAGGAGGAGGAGGAGAGGAGGAGGAGGAGGAGGAGGAGGAGTGCTGATGTTATTGCCTCAGGACACTTTCCCTGACAACAAGAAAACTCGAGCGATACAAAGGGAACCGGCTGTGTCATTGGCGGCTAATACGCTCTAAACAAGACATGCTGGGTCCCCTGTGTTTCCAAAAGGAACTTTCAAATTCTTGTGTTGTTGTAAAGTTATGTCTGGCATCCTTAGACATTTTAATACATCCTCTTTTTTGGTAACTGAATGGCAATGTTGAATGTCAGAGAGTTCATTAGCATTTCGTATCTTTTTTTCTTCATGGTCGTGTCTGTATATTACCCAGTGAAGCTCAGAGGATAAAGTGCTTAAAGGACTACATTGAGTGGAGTTGTTTGGTTGTTCAAAGATACACCACTGTAGTTAGAATGCAGCCTGTGTCATGAGAGAGGGAGGTTTTTGAGGATGAAGGGGAGTGCGTTTCAATCCTCTATGTTATGTAAGGGGAGTCCCAAAGATCAAAATGCAAATGATAAAACCGGTTTGATGCTATACTACAAAATAGGTCATGTCTTGTTGGATTATAATTGGTTTTGAATTGGGCCCAAAATATGGACAATGTTGCAATTTTTTTGGCAAATTTTCTAACCCTTATTTATGAAACAATGGAATTAAGTGTAATATGGACAAACAAACAAATAATCTATAATGTTTTATTGTTTTTAATTTAAAGTGTGCATGCAGATACTTATGCCCTCTAATGGAAGGTTTGGGAAACAACCATTGGTGAAAACAACCATTAATTTGAATGTAGAAGAGCTACAAGAACAAAGCCGGACTTAAAGAGTAATATTGCACCAAATGCAGACATGAAGACACGAAGACATTGAGAAGAACTAAGCAGTCCAACCATTTGTGTCCAACCTCATCTGAGCTCGGAAACTCAGCAGGGTTGGGCCTGGTTAGTATTTGAATGAAAGAAGGAATACCGGGTGCTGGAGTTGGCAGTGGCTGTAGTGTGTAATGTTGTTTTGTCCTTAGGCAAGGCACGTCACGCACCTTGTCTCCAGTGTCGGAGTAAACTGTTGTATGAATGAGGTTGCGTTTGTGAGAGCAAAAGTCGGAGCAAATGGCACCGACTGGAAATAAGTCCATGGCTACATGCACTGTCCCAAACAAATACACAAATAAACAGATGAACAAATAATATAACAACCCAAAGTTGTATAGCCAAATATCCAAGAATGAAAATGGAAGCTGTGCACTACAAGATACTGCAATTCTGTATTTTAACATCAGTAAAGCAATCTATTCAGAGGCAATGCCAGTAATCACTGTAAAGCCTTAATTATGACTTGACTTGAGTTAATTGTGCTTAAAATACACAAAATCCACCTGGAAATGTGGTAAAAGAGAGAAATGTTTTGTTGTCCATTGAATTATCGATGTTTTTTTCACCCACACCAGGCCACGACCCCTTATGACGCGGTGTCGTGTAGTATATAGGTAGATAGATGGTTTGCTCACGTGACGAGGGGACTATCGGGGAATATGGTGCTGTTTAACTGTCAGATTGCAGACTTGTTGACGTGATTTATGTATTATTGATTATAATTGTTTTGATAATAATAAGATTAAACATTTATGATCCTAAATTCTGAGATTTCTTTCAAAAAATGCACATCTCCAATAGATTTATGCAGAGCCCTACCTTCCAGCTGAAGTTATGACATTTTAATCATTTTAATTCTGCAGCGCGAAGGACACTTGCTGAAAAAAATACAATAAAATGTGTTAAAATGTTGACTATTCTGAGTTGGAATATTTGATGCCTGGAAAGATGCTGAAACTTGGATAAGATGTTGTGAAAGTCATACCCTCCACAAGAAAATGTTTTCACTTGTTTAAAAAGTATACTCGCAATAACACTGCGCCACGATCTTCAAATGACCAAAAAACTGCTGAATTTGAACTCTCATAATGAGCATTTTCAGCAGCACAACAAAAGAGCAGAGACATGCCACAGTTATGGCACACGGGCAAAGTCACTTCACTCAGCTGGGTGAAAAGTTGGAGATTCAAAGGGAAATATTTGGGTTCAGTGCACAGTTTGGGGGTAGGGTAAAGCAAATGGAAAAGTGTTTATTTGTCGAAGCAACAAGAAGTGAATAAAGATGGAAAAGGAGCGTGAGCAAACGCTAAACATCTGGACCATGATGCTTTGTGGGAGGGATACTTATAGGCAGATCAACATTTCCTCAAGCTGTTTACTGAAATATTAGTATCCCAGGCTGCTCCCAGTTGTCGGTTCTAATTCGGCTTTAGCCAGATCATACTGTCATATTTTTTAGTATAATTGGGCAACAGTGCAGGGAATTATCCTAGTGTGGGAGAGTAAAAAGGCCCTCTCGTCCCGGTTTATAGTCCAGCGGGCACGTTTCCATATTTCAGTACATTTCAGCACGAGGGCGTCTTTTTACTCTACCACGCCTGGGATATTTTCCTGAAGAACTCTGGAGGTTATTGGCCAAACCTGTGTATCTGTTGCTGTGACAAGTCGCAGCAACATTGTGTGATAACTGAGTATATGAAAAAAAAAAAATAATAATAATAATGCAAATAAAACTCGTTAAAAAGAAACTTGAAATAAAATGAATACAACTCAATAAATCACAAGATCAAATTAACTAGTGCAGGACTCCCAATGCCCAGAAGTGTGAAATTAATTACTGTGAACTTCTGTGAATTATTGGTTTGGGTTTTAGTGACTGTTGGCACAGATGGCAGCAACATTTTAGCCTTTCCAGTCCAATTTTGTCAGATCCAGAAGTAGCGTAAAACATGTTCGAAATGAAGTATAGAACGCATTTCCCTACCCCCTGTCTCCACCCAGCTTTATACAAACATGTTGGTTTAAAATTTGATATGTAGCCATTTTTCAACAATAAAAGCTTGTAAATGTAAATCTGCTGCTTGCTATAATGAAAGTAAAAGTAGTAGTCGTATTAAGCTCTCCTAGAATATTAGGGTTTACGATGAACAAAATGTCAAGGAAACATCTTGTGTGACTCTCCTGGTTAAATAAGGAATCGATAAAAAAAACAGTAAAAATAAAGCATACTATGTGTTTGTTGAGGTGTATAAAAAATCTTTATTTTTGAATGCATATTTTTAGTGTCACATCCCTAAAATGTGGGACAAACACAAGTTTTCTTACTTTACAAGCCAGTGTTCTATCTGCAGCAGTCTAAAGCCCAGATAAATAGTTGAATTTAAAACTTAAGCCAACAAAATGTGCCAATTACTTAACATTGAGAAGTAGTACCAACTCCAAAATGTAAAGGCCCAAAGGAAAGAAGATATGGAATGGGCTAAAAGATATCCAAATGCACTTTAAATAGTCTATCAATCTTCCATTCCTTACTATGGAGTCTTGTAATTGAAGTCGGTGCAAGTTTAGGGCCCTAGATTAGCAATCTTAAGTGTTAGGTCGAGCACTGCACGGTCTATCTGCTGCCATCTCTGACAGTCTAATATTCTATTTCCACAAAGTAATCAGTCAGGAAGTTGGAGGAATCTAACTCATTCAAAACCCATTGCTGTGCACAGATAAATCAATATTCACACACGGAGCCTAATATTTAGAGTTGGATGAGTCTTTTTTTGTCGGATCTTGGAAGCAAATGGTTGTGGGAAGGAGTTGTGAGGATGTCAGGGAAAGACATTTGGAGCTCAAAGGCACTGCTGGCCACTGTGAGCCAAGACTTAATTACGATGACCTTACAACAGGGCACTAGCCTAAAGACACACGTAGAGGCTAACCGAGCGATCAGCCCCATGCACAATACGCCCCCCGCTGTCATCACGAACCACAAATGGCGGCGTTTGCTTGATTGCTGCGCTACGACCAAGAAAGGGCAATGGACAAAGGGAGAGAGCGTGGAGGGAGGGAGAAGAAGTGGAGACAGAAAGTTGGCAAGAAACTCTGAAGATGGAGGTAGCGCATCAATGGCATGGTTATCGGGAGAGGTGGGCCAACATTTTTGATGGATAGACATTTTTTTTTATATCCAGGAAATGCTAAAAAAAGAGCTGCTAAAAATGGGATACTCCAAAACTTGTAATTGATTATGTATTCCATTATTGTTTCACGAACTTCTAGAATTCAAAATGTATAAAATGAAGTGATCAAATTGGTAGTCGTAGAGCCAACAGTAAAATGTCTTCTCCTGTTTGCATGTCGATGTGCAAAACGGAGCACATAGATAGTCAGTGATGCGTCATAATGGGGGGCGTGGTCTGGCGTTGGTGAAAACTATCCTCGTGTCACAGGGAAACGCAACTTTTTCTCTCTTTTAGGATGTTTCTTGGCAAACGATGTGTATTCTAAGTCGAGTCACGATTGAGCTGTTAAAATATAGTAGGCGGCGCTAGAATACCGATGGCATTTAGATGCATTTATACATATTTTACAACATTGGATTGTATTGGATGCCGTCTGTATCTATAGATCGAATCATACCATTGTTATTAAAAATATATATATATATATTTGTCATTTATCATTTGGCCAATTCCACAACAAATCGTGTGTTTCTTGAATATTAACGTTGCCTTAAAGTGAATCGTTCATTCACACCCCTGATGGTGCTGGGTGTTATAGCTCGGGCAGGCGGACATAGATGTGGCTGCCACTTTCTTCCTCACAGCAACAAATGAGGATCAACCAACTTCGGTACGAACTTCCAAATAGTTCTTTAAGTGCACATTTCTACAACTTTAAAATTCAGTCACTGTGTTTGCAGAGAATAATGTGGTTTGTATTTAGAGACTAACACACACTCACACACACACACACTTTCAGAATCCGTCTAATATTTTTTAATTTACATCGTGTATTCTCACTGTGTGGCTGTATGCGTCAAAGTTAGTTGTGTAAGTATTTGTTGGTAGCGCCTGCTGCTCTGTCTCTCGCAGATAAGCAGGCGTAATCCTGCTGTGACTGCGCCGTGTGTTTCGAAGCGCTCCTCCGCTCCAGCCCAAAAGTGTTTAAAATTTTAATTTCTCTGTATTTTCCCATCTGAAATGAAGTGTCATTAACTGTATCAGAGCTCTTATTATGTGGATGGGATTTTAAATGAGCCTCTTTCTCTTAAGTCGGTTACTTGTCAGATTTTGTAATGACAAAACAAATCAGAATTTAGCGCAGGCTCTAATCTAACTCATCATCTCCATTAAAGATCAAAACATCTGATTAGATTACGTCTCCCTCGAGAGGATCCCAAAGCGTCTTTTAGGAAGAGTCCCCGTGTTTGACAGCATGCCAGTGTTAACAAAAGGGAAATGCTCAGTTCTCTTTAATAGATCTATATTCATTTTCAAATGAGTTGATTAGCCAGCACAATGTCATTGGATTCAGGGGCCCATTACACATTTATGATGGTAAATTACGGAACATTTACAATCCAAATGAAATTTCATGAGGAGGGGATATTGAAAAAGTGGAGGCAGCGAGTGGCTTTGCGTTCATCCCTGTAGCCTTGCCTCATTGCATCCTTCTCCCGCCTCCTTCCCTTCCTCTCCTTCCCTCCCTAGTCTCCTATTCTCTGCCACTGTCTCTGGCATATCACAGCAGCGCCCCCTGTGGTCACACCAGTCACAACCTACCGACTCACACACATCTGCTGCTCTATTTTGCAAGCCTTCTGCACTGCCTGTATAATAATGCCGCTTATTTACGGGTAAACAGTGCGCTCGTGTTCCTGTATGGGCAGAGGCAGGCTGCAGAGACACGAGCGCTGAGTGGAGCGGATGGCAGGTGCCCTTGTCTCCGCTGCTCCGGTGTAGTGTTACTTGTAGGTTCAAACGTCCTATAGATCCCTGAGCAAACACCTCTCGGCTCCAATCAGCCCTCTGCACCGCACAGCCCTGTCACTGCGTCCATATCAATATTTTATTTTGGCAAATTTGCGGTGACACGCATTAGTACAATTAGGGCCCAGTTTTTACTCGGATTCCCATCTTCTACGCAGAGACAGAGCAGCGAAAAGCCCCTCTCTCCCCGGCTGCGCTAGTCTCTCGACCACTCACAGGCTCGTTCTCCCCACTAAGGCTGGTTCGTTCCTTAGCCCTCCACCTCTAAATAATTCATCATCCAATCAATCATTTTCTCTTTGTTTTGGGCCCCAGTGCCTGAGATGAAACGGCCTGCTGCCAAAGCTGCTTTGCCTCATCTGAGGATTGGAAAACATGATCTGCTGCTGAGATTACAACTCACACACACACACACAAACACACACACACACACACAGCAAAGATGCACTGTACCGTATACACAGTTTTTGGGAGTCCTTCATACACATAAAAGTGGTCTAGAAGTGTACTGATTTATGTGTTTGGATGAAAATAAAAGTATGTTCAGTGTTACTTTTCTTGCCTAAAAATGTAACTAAAAGGAATCAAAAGACATTCACATTCTCAAAGTAGTTGTACCATAAGAAGTACAAACATTATAATTACATACATTTTTAACATATTATTCACATGCACATTTTATTACTTACAGGCAAAATTGTCCACTGTATATGTGGACAGAATAAAGAAAAGTCGAATAAACTTTAAAATATGTATCATCTAATCTAAAAACACCAAGCATAAAACATTATTTAGAGGACGCCATGCAATTTGTTACACGCCAATAACCAAGTTTGCGGCACTATTATTATGGTTAAAAATGTACTTGTGTGAACAGAAGAGAAAGGTTTATTAACATTTATTAAAAGATACATGCATTTGGGCATTACCATGGTTCATAATAATCTGCATACAGGAGGTATCAATATACAATACTTTACATACTTTCTGTGCTTGTTTTAGCCCTGATAAATGTAGTTTTGTATGGAGATGTATCAAACTTACACCAAATTAACAATGCAAAACAATAAAGAAAAGTATAAACTATGCTTTGCTCGTTTTTGGTTTTTTCACTGAACGAAGATTAAGTTTTAAACTGTATTCCGGCTTTGTTTGAAAAATGAACAATGTAGAACAGTCGCCTATTCGCTGACACTGTTCCCTTTTGTGGCATCAGCACTTCTGCAACAAATGCGTGTGCGCGCTATAATGGCTTCACATTAGGTCCTTTTCTCTTTTTCAACAGCAATCTAACAATTTAACCGCGCTAAGACCTTGTTCCCGTTTGTTTTTAATGGGACGCCATCGTCAGGGAGTTTTGTGATAGAACCTCAGCGCGCCTGTGATCTCCGGGCTGAGACACAAGGATAGTTTGGGAAAAAGCTTATCTGAAGGGGCCCCTGTCTCCGCCTTCAAGCCCGCGTGGAGGCTGGCTTAATAGGGGGAAATGCCTTGGACAAGTGATTTGAAGATATTTCGCTTTATCCCTTTGGCGCGGGGCTCTGCAGGTGATGCCGCGAATGTCTCGGGCGTTTGATGTGGAACAACACAGATCCTCTATTGAATGACGGCTTCAAAAAATGCAAAAAGATAAAAAAGAGTCAAACCCTACGTGCTGCTGCTGCTGCCACTACTTGAGCGTACATCAGAGGCAAGTGACATCTATGGTAAAGAAAAGTGTTTGAAAAATTACATGCTGCAAGTGATGTCAGGCAGTGTTTTTTTTTTTTTTTTTTTTTTTTTTTTTTTTTTTTTAGATATCTTTTTTCTTCGACAATTGCCACTCGTTTTTTTGTTAACAAGGTGGTTTTAAGTCAAGCATGTCCATATGAACTGTGTCGGACGGAGCATGAAAGGATGCTGCCAGACCATCATAGTAAGATTTTTTACCTCCCCAAAATGTCACCCAAGTGTCCCACGAGGGCTTCTAACAAGAGGAGATTTAGTGTGGAGACAAGGAGCTTAGATTCCACTGATTTTCGGCGATCACTCAGTCTCGTCCAACTTTTCAACACACTTTGTTACAGCTGGATACAGATTTTGGAGGTTCTAATCAGACATGAGGTGGAGGTGGGGGTGGGTGTGGGTGTGGGTGTGGGTGTGGGGGGCAGAGTCTAGCAGCTCTTCTGTCAGCCAAAAGGTCAAAAGTGAATCAGAACTTACAAATGATACTGTCAGAAATGAAAAAAATATTAGTTTTGACACATTTGACACAGTACCAGGCTTCAATCACCAGTGTATTTTCTTTAAAAGATTATACATTCTTTATAAATACTTTATAATAACTATACCTTCATTAGCCTTACCGAAACATGACCAAAGACTTAGTTTATAATGACCAAATTGTTTGTTGAAAATTAAACTAAGTTTACTTATTTTAAAGCTGTGGTAACTATTTTCTCTCTTGTCAAGTGCTGAAAGTAGCGCTCTGATTGGCTGCTCTTGGGCGGTCCACCCCAGTTTGGGTTAGCCCGAAAATGAATGGAATGTGGAATGTGAATATTAACAATGTGGCAAAGGGTTTGAGAGGGTTGAGTTACACAGATTTTAAATTGTATTTACATGTTTGCAGTGTGAAAATCAGGTGCCCCAGCTGTACGGGATTAGACCAGGGCTATTCAACATGGGGCCCGCGGGCAAAATCAGGCCCACCAAGGGAGGAATCCGGCCTATGAGCAATCTTCCAAATAATAAAAAAAATGTATACTAAATCTTGTTTACTGGTTTAATTCTGGATTAGCACTAGTTTAGACCTGGTTTAGTCCTTGTTTAATTCTGCTTTAATTCTGGATTAGTTCAGACCTGGTTGGTTCTAGTTTAGTCCTAGTTTAATTCTGGTTCAGTCAGGGATGGGCGATTTTGCAAAGCAATGTTGGTAAAGCATTTTGTATGTTATTTCTCACAAAAATCTTCATAATAACTTGATTAATTGAAACAGTGTTGGGGATATTTTGTGTGAGTAGTGGATTTCCGGCCCAGAGGCCTTGGCCCTCCAAAAAATCTTGCCATCGGGAAAATTAAATTGAATAGCCCTGGATTAGAAGTTAAGTAGTTACTAAGTGTGAATTATTCTTAATTGTTTTATAATTATGAATGAAAGCTGATGTACCCATTTTTATATATATTTTTTAAAGCAAAATTTTGTGACAAACTTTTTTGCTAAATCAGACCACTGCACACTATCTGCAGCTTCACGTGTCTGCGTACACTGGTGTGTGAATGGGTGAGTGGTTACTTGATGTAAAGGGTTTTTAGTGCCTAGAAGGTACAAAAGCACTGTATAAATGAGACCATTCACCGTTTAGGACAGTGCAGCGTGAAATGGGGATGAGAGCGGGACGGACATTGCAGAAAACTGTCGAGAGCCAGATTTGAACTCGGGGCGCTGTGGGTTGCTCACATGTGTGCTATCTACTACAAGCGGACAATCTGTTTTTTCTTTTTGTTTTTTTAATCGTTCATTTAACCAACAGAAAGTTAGAAAATCAATGTTGCTGCCCTGACAGTAGTTGTGCGTCTGGGCTCTGAATTTTATTGAAAATCTTAACAATATTTAGAAGATTCACTGCTACTGGAGAAATATTCAGTGTAATGTCCTGTTTTGTTTTTTTACACAAGATTGAATCAGGATGCAGAGTGTCAGTTTGGTAAATACTCAGTCTATTCGAATGCAAGCTGTATAATTGCTTTTAGATAATGAATTTGATCTATATAGCCTATATCCATAAACCTCTAATTAGTTATTGTTGCTTATGTACCCCACCTACAGCCCATAGTTGCATGCGTTTATTCAAACAACAACAAGCGCTTGAGTTTTTACACACAATATCAAACAAAACATTTTTCCTGTACAGCTTTCAGCCAATTAGCCCTGTACCGCTAACATGTACAGTATGAAAAAGTAGAAAAGGCGCATGTTGTTTACTCCTAAAGCGCTCGTTTATCCTCACCATATGAAAGCTAATGGTTGTGTTGCGCTGAGCCGCGGGGGACTCCCTCCACAGTAAACACATGTCTACACTCTGATAAATAGCTGAGGCAGTTGAGCCGACATTAACTGTAAGTGTCTGGGGCGCTATAAAAGACAAACTGCTTTATTTATCCCACTGGCAGAGAAGCATTATTGAGACAGACACCAGCCGACTGGAGTAAATAAATAACAACGCAGCCAGAGGAAGCAAGGAAAAGGGAAGAGATGAATGGTGAAAGAGGGAGAGAGAGAGCGAGCAGAGCTGGAGCGAAGAGAAGTCATTCTGGAGCTTGTGCACATCGAGCCAGATCCGTGTAAAAGACGAGGAGAGCAATAGAAAGGGCATCTGGTGTAAATTCCTCTGGCTAATCAGTGTGAATGAATGCGAACATGGAGGAAGATTATATGTAGAGGAGAATGGAGATGTCAGCAGCAGGTCGATAATATATTGCAGTCAACATACAAATAGATTTTTGAAAATACAGGACAAGTATGAAAACAACAATTCAAATTCCATGGTGCATGTGACATTAAAACTGGATATTAATTTGATGATTGATACTGAAGACAACAGTAGAACTAGAATAAGGCTACATAGCAATAAAAAAAAACAAAAAACTAATAATATTGTCTAAATGTGTATTCATTCCGTTGTTTATTTCATTTATCTGAGCACTTAATGTTATGTATTTCTTTCATTCACATTACATTTATATCCTACTTTTTCTGCACAAAAGAGGAAGTAAGATATAACACACATACAGAAGTATTTTCCAGTCCATTGTCAGTTTGTGTAAAAGATAAATAGTAATACAATTGTTTACCCAAATTTGATTTCACCCCAAAACATGTTTTTATTTATTTTTATAAATTTTTTTCATGTTTACCCGACTTGTATCCCATATTTTTAAATCCGTATTGAGTATCAAGCCTTTTCCCACAGTATCGAAATCAAGTTTGAAACACCAACTACAGTGAAAATGAGGACTAAAGTCTGAATCGTTTCGCTTACTTTCCTGTATGCGTGAGCGTGCAAGTGACGGGTGCTCATGAGAGACAGTTGGCACAAAACGGCAGCCACGTCTCTGTCCATATGCCCCAGAATATGCCCCCAGTGCACATGTGGTTTACCTCCTCTTACTACGAGAGTGGTGTGAACGATTGAAACATTTTTAAGCAACTTCGAGTGTCAAATAAAAATGCTTTTGCTGCTCATCCTCCGCAGTATCATCTTTTATCTGACCATCTCATTAACTATATCCAGAATCAAAGAAAATAATGAATGAGGTCATTTTCTAACACGCAAACACAAGTCAGAAGTCATGTCACAAATAACGACATCATAATAGCAAGTTAAATTGAAAGATGCTGTTCGATAAACTGTTTAATCCCACCAATTTTCCTAATTCTTAATTTAAATTTTACATTTTTCTGTTTCGTGTTAATAATATATACATTCAATAAAGAAAAAGAAACATTTCCATAGCCAATTTAAGGCTTTTCATTATTTTTCTTCAAAATGTCTTCTTCAATTTGATCATGCTTGGACATTGTTTCATATCTATTATCTTAAACTATAGACATTTTTTTGCCACTAATATTTTATTGTATATTTATTGGTAAATAATCTGTTTTGCTTTTCGAAATTCTGCAAGATCCTTGAATTTGAATATATTTAATTCAAATCAACAATATACAGTATTATTGTGATGAAGATAACCAGTTTCATTATTTATTCTTTTAGCTTTCTTTAGCAACGATATGATTTTTCTTTTACAGTCATGTCTCAGAACAATATCTCTGATATACCAGAGAACCAGAGAACATTTAATCATTTATGATCAAGAAAACATTTTGGTTTGGACATTATTGAGATGTTTTGTGCCAGTTTATTCTCAATATACTATATTTGATATTATTTCTAATTATTCATCATACTTACACCCCAAAGTCTATGTTTTTTTTGTATACTTTCAATGTATTTGTATTTCAACTTCTGTTTGTTTGTGAAATAAGGGCAAACAACAAGGACATGTGAGAACAAATAGGAATGGTGTCGAGTAGAACCAAGATTAGACACAAATGAAACCAGCAACTGTCTTGCACTGGGTTGAAGGATCACCTCGGGCCCATAATCACATCCCACAGGGCAAAACGTTAGATGACCCCAGTGTGAACGACCTGCTCCTTGTTTCTCTCCTCTCTCTCCTTTCTCCTTTCTCACACCACACACGATATCTGCCCCACTTCATGAAATAAATTGGCCACCTACCAAAGACGGCAAGAGTCAGATTACCTCTGGTGAGAAGTCAGCTCCAGCAATTATTCTTACACAACGGTGTCGAGAAGCTGTTCAAATATGTCATTCCAAAACATGGCCCAGCCGACATGCCTCCTCAGCTGCCAGATATTTATTAACAATTACGAATTAATTGGAGGAAATATTTGGTTCATATATGTCAGTGTAATTTGGGTGAGAAAATGTGATGAGTTCTTGGTTTTTATTAGAATATCATTAACCCTGGTGTAATTAACCCTGTTCAAAAATTAACCACATGTTATTATCAAACCAAGCAAATAATTGAAGCAGCGGCTTAATTTATAATTTGACAATTTCCCTTCCTCCTCTTTTCTCCCTCTTTCATGTATTCCTTTAATAAAAGACAGGAAATGGAGAGAAACATTCGACGGCGTGGGCTTTAATGAACACGTAGTATGGTGAAAGGAAACACAGAATTATCTTGCACTAATGGCATCTCCAGCCTGTCCTCTCCATGCGCTTTTTTACCCCAGAGACGAGGGCCAGCACTTGTAGTACTCGCAATAAAGACAAGAGAAACAGAGGTGCAGAAACAGAAGGAGGAGGACACAACCAGGCCAGTGTCGGGTCACGTAGGGCAGGCAAAGCAAGGGGGGCTGCTCGCTGTAAAGGACGATCTTCATCTTGCCCTTCTTTCTTCTGGCGTTGCTGCAAAAAAGTACCTTGTCAAGTATTCAACAGAGCGACATTGGGATGTAATGAGGCCGGTGGACTTATTAATCCAACATTGCAACCATTGAAGGAAAACATATATTCAAATGAGAATGGAAATTAAACCAATACCATGCTACCCGGGGTCGAGTGGTTAAGGAGGGAGCACGTATGCCAGGCGGCCGCAGCAGCGTAAGTTTTCATTCTGGCTCTGGCAATTTGCAGCATGTCCTCCCTTCTCTCCTTCCCTATGTCACACTAAAACTGTCCTGTCTAAACCCAACGACCCAAAAACCAGTCTCATTGAGGTTAAGAAGCTCTTATGTAGGGGAGTCCTGGGACCAGAGGGGTAGCAGTAGGGAAAACTGGTGTACTCTGAGCAGACTATACGCAGACACGGCGAGAACATGTAAACTCCACACAGAAAAGCCCCATGCCGCCCAGGAATTGACCCCAGGACCTTCTTGCTATGAGGTCCAAGAGTGCTTACCGCTGCGCTACCGGGTACTTACTAACGATATACAGTATGTTTACAAACAAATAGTTTGATTCTCATTTTAACCTACGTTATAGGAAGGACTCTTTTTTTTTCTGGCAGTGAGACAGTGAAGAAAAACACATCCAGCCACCTAAGGTCACCATGAGATATAACTGTGCTGAAGGGAAAGAAATGCTGACATTGTAAAACCACTCTTTTCTCAACTGTAGAAAAATGAATCTGGTTATTAATTGCGTATCACTTTCAACGGGACATCCTGCTGTGACCCCTACTTGACACCCTCTTTGTGGACGCCATGACGACGGCCCATTGCTCACAGAGGGAGTGGTTGCCAAATCTGCCTCATCATTGACCCCGGCGCCGTGCCACCATGAGTCTCCGAGACAGACGTTTAACTGCCACGCAAAACTCCACGGCTCGCTGCCTCTTCAATCACTCATATGACAGTTAACGGCCTGCGCTGCCTAATGATTTTCTGTCATGTCCGAGGCGCGCAGAGGGGGATTAAATATCGGTCGCGATGGACACATCAACTAAACTACAATGGCCCCTGTTCATCAGCTGTCCCTGTGCGGCCCTCTGCAGAGCCCTGAGGGGACAGGCTGGTGTGGGCTAAAGCTCAGACTGTGCTGCCGAAGTGTCAGGAGCATGTCTTTGTCTGCTGGCTGGAAGTTTTCATGCAGCCACGAGAGGGACTATTTTATTTTGATAGATTTACTCGACACAAGGCAGATGACAAGGCCGTCTTTGCACCAGCGCCAAGTTGAAACAAGGTGGTTTAACTTTTGAGTAAAGCCTTCTGCGTCTCCTTTTGGCTTTACCACACTGTAGAATGGCCAAATAAATCAATATTAAAACTGTAGAATCAGTACTGCGAAAATTATGTCAGAACTAGTATGGACCCCATCGTAGTATTTCAGACTGACACACTACTATTCTGTGTTGAAAAAGTGTGTTTTTGTATTAGCATTTTGGTATTGAAATGTGTATTTAGCCTTTTCCTATGGATTCAAGTTTAGTTGAGTCAAGTTTGATATTTCAGTATTGTGACAACACTACCTCACACATGATACACATGAAGGGGATGTGACTGTGCTTACTAATCGCCAAAATAGGGAAAAGCATAAAAGCTATAGGTTGATCTCTCTAGTTTTGAACAGCATGACAGAAAAATTTAAAATAATAATTTGACCTTTGGAACATGTATGCAATGTTGTTTTTGAGTTTTGAGTTTGCATTTCAAGCAGGTTTTTGGTGTGTTTTACTCTCCTCTATTAAAAAAAAGGACTTCGAACACATTCTTACGTTGAGTTCAGGACAAAGCGTCAAAGCGACAGGTTTACAGGCAAAGTCTACTGTTCACGCGTGTCTTGGCTGTCTAGCGTTTCTCTGGCGCATTTGCCGTAGCTCTTCTTTAGTGTTCATGCCAGATTCTCTAAAGTTGAACCTGAAGTAGCAGTCATTCCTTCAAATAGCAGTCATTGCACAGGCAGCAAGACGCAGATTTTGAGTCTAGTTCAAACTTGTGTCCAGGGCGTCAAAGGAGCATGTTTCCAGCGTCTGGCACCATTTTGATATCGCAATCTGAACAAAGCATTATGGTGCTATACTCTAGATGTTTATAGGTGAAGTTCCACAGACAGAACTAATCACTGAGGCCAATAAAGGATGTCTAAAATACTCAAACCGTGCCTATGTACCCCATTTAAGACCCATGGTTGCCAAGGCAAGCACCTACAACCCCTAACAGATGAAACACATTTCAGTAGATGCTGTTTGGGACTTTTTTTTTTTTAATCAACATGCCCAGGTCCAATGGGAACACTTTGCAGAGGAAGTTTTTATTATTTTATTTATTGGTTGTACATTCTGGCCATTGTTTTAAGCAGGCATACACTTGTTAAAAAAGAAGCATATTTTCTCCCATCATAGACGACCTCTCCAAATTTGAAAAGCCAACTTTTTTGCTTATGCTGCACAGTGCTCTGTCTGTGGTCCGTGTGTACACAGGCCGTTTGAAGTGTTGGGCCACTCGTCTCTTGCCCCTCGCTCTCTTGCCCCTGTGTTGTGTGTGAACATCTAGTATTCAGCCGGACTCTGTGACTCACCTCCTCTACACATCAACATTGTTTGCAGGATGGATATAGAGTTGTGTGAAAACTTTGGGGTATTTATTATTCAAAGGCCTTGTTCCCTAGTCTGTTTTAGCGCGGGGGGGAGCAGAGGTAGTCGTGTGCTCGTGTGTGTGTCTGTTTGGTGGAGCCGGAGATGCAGGGTTGACACAGTGACACTGACAGGAAGAGTCTCAAATCCCACACTCCACTTGGTCCCATTATTTGTTGGAGTCGGGGAGGCAGAAGCGAGATCACAGGCCGCGCAGCTCAGAGTGAAAGCGAGTGCTGGAGCGAGGCCCGACTGTGTGTGTGTGTGTGTGTGTGACTGCAGCGTGTCGATCTGCACAGTGGAAAGTTTGTATGTATATACTGTATAAGTGTGCAGTGGAATGGCGTGTGTGATTATATGTGTGGGTTTGGCTTGTTTGCGGATTTATGCGGCATTCATTCTGTGCAGTGAGTCTTATACTCTAGTCTGGGACTTTTCCCAGAGTCCCACTATATTGATATTTTACGATGAAAGAAATACAAATGGTTTGGGACAGTAAAACAAATAAGCAGTGTTGGAAAGAGTACTGAAAAGTTTCTGCAAAATTCGTACTTCATTAAAAACAAGTGCTCTGGATAAATAATTCTCAAATTATTAGTTACTTTAATAATAATAATAATAATTAGGAACACTTTAGATTGCATTTCAGATGGTCAATCAAACGGTGTAAGGCTGAATTTATTTTAGTTTTAATCCTCAATCTACATATTCTTTGTGGCCAATTATGTGAGCTTGTAGAAGCAGAGACAGCGGTCAAACAATCGTAGAAGTTATCTCCCATAGCTAGGATGCACTGGGACTCTGCGTTGCTGGGACATATGGTCATAATAAAGGTCAAACCGGACTTCCGGGTCAGTGGATGGACCTCACACAGCTATTACAAAACGTGGTTTTAAAATCACAGTTTGACTCACCTAATCCCAAAGAACAAGGTCGAGAGATGAGTAAATATGGAAGACACAAGTCCGGTAGCGCTACAGGACCAAAACAAACAAAGCTGATAGGCCACGGCTCCATTGGAAAACAGCCCGCATCACAATCTAGCGAGGCTAAGGAGACTAACATGGCTAGCAAACCTGAGAGCCGCGCTCCCTCCCTGCCGGAGATGCGGGATCCCACCGGCCCAGATAGAGACTCTTGCGACTTCTTTGCATCGGAAAGGGGAGAAAAAGTTATTGGTCATTGGTTGTGACTCAAGATGTCCGAAGTACAGCGTCTCTTAAAACGGAGTTGTTGGCTACCATAGCTCCGGCAGTGTCTAAAGCAGTGGCCGCTAAACACGAGGCAGAGGGGGTAACCGAAACACATCGAAGAAGTCAAGCAGCGTGTTTCAGACAATACGGATGATCTGCAGACTGTAAGGGCCGAGATGAGGCCAGGGTGACGACGCTGGAGTCTGAGAACGATAACATGAAAAATAAGCTCCTGGATTTGGAGTCCAGATCCCGTCATCCTAACTTGAGGCTTGTGGGGGTCTCGGCGGGAGAAGAGGGGGCACAAAGTTTCTTGGAGAAGACTATACCTGAGCCCCTTATTGGCTCAGGAGTTGCGGTCCCCCCCATCACAATCGAAAGAGCACAAACTTGGTCAAACCAAGACCAGCAGCTGATAAACGAAAAGGCCTAATTATGAGGTTTCTTAACGATCGTGTGAAGGAACGTGTCTTGAAGGCTGCAAGGGTTAAAGGAAACCTCCAGTATTCCAGTAGCTCCAGATATTCCATACGAGTTTCGCCAACAACAGCAAAGGTTCCTCCACATCTGTGAGGAGCTCAGGAAGAGAAAACTGAGACATGGATTCTCTATTCCCGCGACTCTTCTGGTGACTTTTGAAGGTAGAAAACACGTGCTCAGAACACCGGGAGAAGCAGAAGTGCTCCTAAGGAAGATTCAAAGCTGAGAGAACTAAACAACATGAGAGATGGAGCCACCGAGTTGTGGTCACATGGTGATACATTTCTGTTGATATGAAGAGACTGATGATTGTGACATAATTTGTTTTTAACATCAGACTTTATGCCCCATGTTGGTTGTCTGTTTTAGTACATCATCTTTGTGTCGGTGTAATCCCTCATTCGTCCAGGAGTGTTCCATTGTAGAAAAAGATTCAGTTGTAGTCATCTGGACTCTGTTTAGAAAAAACAAAACGTTTCAACTCTTCAATCAGAGAAACAAGTCTGAGAACTCTTGTTTAAATCCTACTTGCTGTGAGAGTCCCTGCCCACAGGCGGGACCTCCGCTAATGGCCATTGAAACTGGGTGGGCCTATTGTTCTATTGTTCCCTGCTCACCTTGAGTGCCTATTTAGCATCCGAATGCCCAGGGCGTCCTCCAGGGTTTCAGCAGACCATTATAAACAAATGGAGGTTGAATCTTAAACCTCCATTACGATTTAATGAAGGATTCTCTTTTTTAACAAAGATTGCCTCCTTAACTCCTCTTTCAAACCATCTTTCCCTGCTCAGAATCTCACCTCACTGTCTTCAATCGAGTGGTTTTTGGCTTTAAGATGAAGATGCACAGCGCTCTGGGTCCTGAACTTGCGTGTCTTCTGTGTGATAAAGCCTCTTGTGAAGTGGTGTTTAGTCTCCCTATGTACCGCTCTTTACAACTTCTCCACTGCATGGATAGAATACCACTACAGTTGCTCTGTTTTTGTGTAGGCATCTGTCCCTAGGGTGAAACCAGTTTTTGTCTTAACTGGTTGTCCTTGGTTTGAAATAAACAGGGATCTCGTGTTGTCTAAAATTCGTTGCAGTTTTTCTGACAGTCTGAACATAAGGGATAGAGACACCCCTTCTTCTTGGTTCTGTTTCCCTTTGTCACTTTTGTCTGCTTTTTGGTTCTCTTACTTTGTCAGAGCCCAAGTCGGGTATCCACAAGCTGAGAGAGCATTTCCGGACAGATGCAAAGGAGAACCGCTTGGCCTTTCTTGATTGTTCCACTATCAGAGAGAAGACGGGTAAGCTCTAGATAGAAGTATATAGGAAACCCACACACACGGATCAGTACCGTCTCTTTGGGCTCTAACCACCCACTACAGCATAAGCTGGGAGTAATCAGAACACTCAACACAGAGCACAAGCGGTGCCCACAGCTCAGAGGGCAGAGGAAAGAGGAACACCACGTCCGGAATGCTCTCTCAGCTTGTGGATACCCGATTGGGTATCCACAAAGGAGGATGTTAGATGTAGGATTTAAACAAGAGTTCTCAGACTTGTTTCTTCGATTGAGAATGACTCTTGGATGGAGTTGAAACGTTTTGTTTTTTCTAAAACAGAGTCCAGATGACTACAATCTGAAATCTTTTCTTCACACTATCATCTTTGTGTTTAAATACATCTACTCATCGATGTGCCAAATGTAGAGAATCGGATTAGTGGGAAATTGGAAAATTGAATGCAGAGCGGTGTGTGCGGTGAAGTCAAAGAGATTGTATACCCAGTTCTTTCTGAGACTTGTGTCAGAGTGCCTGGGAGTTCTTTGGGGGGGCCTCATTAGGATAGGATTTCCGTCCCCTTTACAATTCTTTTTTGATCAGGTTTTGGGTTCGAGCCGTTTCCTAGCATAACTCTTTGTTCTCTTTTTTACCCTTTCAGCTGTTCTATGTTTCCTATGGTTCCTGTGTATGTTTATTGTTTCAAAACACACCAACCCAATGGCATCAGAAGTGTTACAAGTAGCTTCAGAATAGACATTGTATATTATAAAGCATTTGAATGACACTGAACAACAAAAACTAACGAACAATTTATGTTTTAAAAAATCCTATTATTCATCACACAAGGCAAACATAGAAGGGGAGTTGCAATTCTGAGTTTTGAGTTTGAATGCAAGGATAAAGAAGGCAGATATGTACTGGTTAGAGGGATATTAATGGAAAGTTTTAACTCTTTAAATGTGTATGCTCCACCTGGAGTGGATTTACTTTCTATACTGATGTCATGGACCTGATTGGGAACCACTCTGAGGGAACCCTAATTTCGGCGGCGATTGGAATCTTTGCATTCAGCCTACACATGTCAAACTCAAGAGGCACTGGAGGAACTATAAATTGAAAGTTCCGTATCTTATAGAAGAAATTAGGATCGTTTACATATGGAGGGGAAATAACAAAGACAGAAAAAGCTAAATGAATTTTTTTAAATTGTTAATTAAATTGAGGAAAACCATGCCAAAAAGGGGATCCTAAAATGCTTCAAGAAATTAAAAAGATAGGAAAAAATAATGATCTGACTTCCCAGGAAATAGTCAAGAAAATGCTCTTTACCAAACAAAAGATATTATGAGAGTGTATCAAAAATGTCTAAATACTATCTTCTTCGACATTAAAAAACAACAAATTGAAAAATATGAAAACAGGACTTTTATAGGCATTTATAAATAAGGATTTATTATAACCAAGAAATCAAAAAGAATGATGACCATCAATAGCCTTTGACTGAATTATTCATAAAACATATAAATCAGAGCTTTCAAGGGGATTAATATCTAAATTGTACAAATATAATTTAACAATCTGGTACTCATTCTACTGATTACATTGAAGGTAAATGGGAAGGAGAGGGTCTGATGAAGAGTGGGAAAGTATATGTACATCTCATGGAGAACCACAAATTTGCTCAGTGTTTATTATCATTTCTCTAAGGCCGAGACAAGTTCTATGTTTTGTGAATTTGTTCATTGACAATGGCAATAAAACTCTTTCTGATTCTGATTTCACATGTTTGTAGGGTATTCTGTTTGAAAAAAATGTGTCTTGCTTCTTTGCAACACCATGTCGGGGTGCCCATTGCTCACAGGGAGTGCAGAGTGTTGGGGAGGGATGTGGCAGCCAGGAGGCAGATCACTGTCATGTGTTTTGGGAGTGTCCTGTTGTTCACAGTATTGGACTGGAATCAATGAAGCCTTGCACACAATTTGCGACGTGGCCGTCCCGCTGGATTTCAAGGGCTGTGTGTTTGGGCGTGCGAGACTCCTGCCTTGGTTGTTGGTTGTGTCTCGGAGCGTCCTCCTGGTGCGGGGAGTGTACGGTGCGGAGTGTATCAACGGTAGGGACTGGACTGATATTGTTATGACATGCGTAAAGTGGAGGGAATTACATTTGGACTGATTTGGGACAAATTTGAACAGAAGTTAAGAATCCATGAGTAAAATCTGTGCTCACAACATGGAAGGAGCTGATCAAAACATACAAACTTAAACTGGTTGGCTTATGACCAAGGTTTTGTACCAAATAGAACTGACACCATGTCAAGTGCCCATCACGCACAGGGAGATACAAACTGTTGGAGAAATTGTGACAGCAAGGAGGCAAATTACTATCACGTGTTCTGTGACTGTCCTATTCTTGAGAATTTTTTGACTGAAATAAGCATGCACTGCAGACAGTTTTTTGACATTGCCATTCCATTACATTTTTAACTTTGTACTTGGGCCTAAAACTCCTGCCATGAGACATAGTGAATGGATACCTTTTGGAATGTTTCTTTGGCAGCGGGGAAAAGGACTGGACTGACATAATTACAGGAATTAGACTAATGGCTAAAATAACATTCAAACTTAATTTGAAAAAGGTAAAGTTTGACCGACTCTGGACTAGTTGGACGTTTTTATATCTTGTTTAAATGTTTACTATCAGATTGTTCCAGTATCAGAGGAGAAAGACGGGAAACTCCAGATAGAAGTTTATCGGAAACCTACAAACACTGATCAGTACCTGCTCTTTAGCTCTAACCACCCACTACAGCACAAGCTGGGAGTGATCAGAACACTACAACACAGAGCACAAGAGGTGCCCACCAGCTCAGAGGCCAAGAGGAAAGAGGAAACACACGTCCGGAATGCTCTCTCAGCCTGTGGATACCCGACTTGGGCTCTGAACAAAGTGAAGAGAACCAAAAGCAGGACAAAAGGGACAAAGGAAACAGAACCAAGAAGAAGGGGGTCTCTATCCCTTATGTCTCAGGATTTTCAGAAAAACTGCAAAGAATTTTTAGACAACACGAAGTCCCTGTTTATTTCAAACCAGGCAACACGATTAAGACAAAACTGGTTCACCCTAAGGACAAGATGCCGACACCAAAAACACAGCAATGTAGTGTATTCTATCCAATGCAGTGAAGAAAGTTGTAAAGAGGGGTACATAGGGGAGACTAAACAGCCACTTCACAAGAGGCTTTATCAGCACAGAAGACACGCAAGTTCAGGACCCCGGAGCGCCGTGCATCTTCATCTCAAAGCCACAAACCACTCTATTGAAGACAGTGAGGTGGAGATTCTGAGCAGGGAAAAAAGATGGTTTGAAAAAGGGGTTAAAGAGGCAATCTTTGTTAAAAAAAAGAGAATCCTTCCTTAAATTCTAATGGAGGTTTAATATTCAACCTTCCAGTTGTTTATAATGGTTTGCTGAAACTCTGGAGACGCCCGAGGCATTCGGATGGTAATAAATTACTCGAGGAGGCAGCCAAAGTCAGGTCACAATAGGATGCAGATGGCCCGTCTCAGTTAAGTTTCAATGGGCCATTATCAGGAGGTCCCGCCCTGTGAGCACGGCTTTCACAGAGTAGGATATAAACCAGAGTTCTCAGACTTGTTTCTCTGATTGAGAATGACTCTTGGATGAGAGTCCAGATGACTACAACCGAATCTTTTTCTACAGTTTCTATGGTTAGTTGATGTTTGTATTGAATGTTTGTTCTCTGGTCATGTTATGTCTGTTATGTGTTTTGTGTTTTATTTTGAAACACTTAAAAAAAGGAAAAAAAAGAAAACATTTAGAAAAAAAATTAAAGGCTTTTGATTGACATTTTCCCCTAGTGCTATATCCACAGGCACACAATGCAGACGGTGTAAGACGGTTACACTGTCCAATTTGAATTTTCTAAATTAATGTTCCCTTTGAAAAGGTAATGATCAGGCCCACTGAAACTAATCTGAAACTTGCTGTGCTCAATGTCAGATCCTTATGTAACAAATACATTTAATTAATAATTGTTTTGTCTTCTTTTGATCTTGATTTTGTTTTTAACTGAGACACGGTTTGACAAAAACACTGGTAATATAGTTCTAATAGAATCTACTCCACCCAAACAGGAGAAACTGAAACACAAGAAAACAAAAATATGGAGGTGTCTGTGCAGTCTTTAGAGATAAAATAGTTATTTATACTCAAATGTTCATCATGTGATGTATGTAACCTTTAAAATGGAGCAAACCTCCATGCTTTTCATAGTTCTATACAAGCCACCACAGCACTGCCAAAGTTGTATTGGTGATTTTACTAAGATGCTTTCAGTTGTATGCACGGACTTTGATGGTTTGGTCAATACTGGTATTTTTAATGTTCACGTGGAGAGACAGAAATGCTAAAGAGCTCGATGCTGTCCTTGAAACCTTTGGTCTCACTCAGCACGTGAGTGGCCCCACCCACAGCAGAGGGCACACTCTGGATCTTCTAATTACAAAGGGGGATAATATTCCAAACGTCAATGTGGCCGATGTTGCTCTGTCTGATCATTTCTGTGTCTTCTTTGACCTGTCTGTTTTTCCCAAACCACCGGCTGGTCCTGCAGTTGTTTAGAGGAGACACATAAATGACAGCACGGGTGCACTGTTTATGGAAATAATAAACTTTGGAAATGTTTCATATTTCAATGTAAATGATTTGTTGAACTCTGTTACATCTAGTGTTGTGAATGTTCTGGACACTATTTCCCCTATGAAGGCTAAAATGGTTAAAAATAAGCAGAAGGCGCGATGGGTTTGCATTCAGGGCACAGAAAAAGGAGTGCCGCCGAGCGCAAGTCAAAGCTTGAACGTGTACAACCACATTTTATGTAAAACAAGGGACGCAGGGCTTAATTTAATCCGGCATTTTTCAGAACGCGTTTTCGGTTTCTCCCCATTTTTAGCCGCCACGTATCTGGAAAATGTATTCGGCTCATCTGGTAATTTTAAATCACGCATTAAAATGCATCTGACCTGGCACTATCGCCACCTATTTGCATTATTACAACTTTGCAATAGATGCGCGATTGTCACTGTTCAAACTGCTGCTGAAAGGTGAGGCTTTCCAAAGCTACATTAGTGTCTGAAATCTGTGTAGGGAGGGGAGGGGAGGGGCGGCCGCAGCATGACCGAGGTCCATGTAAGAAACGGCAAACTTTTAGTGAACTTTTATCACATTTAGTGGTGTTTTATGAGTATAATTGGTTTTTCTATTGTCGATGACACAAATAACTGTTGTTCTGTGTTATTTTTATCATGTTTTTGATGCATTTTATTAAGTAAACAAACCAAACAAATTTTTACCTCCGTCTTGTGTTTTTACAATCATTTATCTTCAACCAAAGCTGTAGCTTTTACCTAAATGACAGAAATGTGTACTTAATGATGATAATGATGGCCTGTGATAAAGACAAAAAAAAACACAAGCAGACATGTGGACAAGAGCCGTGACGAGGATAGACTGTAGTCATCCATCCAATATCTGTCTCCTCACGGCATTTGTACAACCGCTGCTGCCTTTGGCCATGACCTGAGACGCAAGCTTCTCCATCGTGCTGGACACAGTTCCGTTGATGTCAGCATGGCGGCCACTGCAGCCACTGCCACATTTGAGGTGGCTGCTCCTCTACCTGTGCCCTCTCTTGGCTCTGCTTTCCTCCCCTACCAGAGAGAAGAGGTTCTCCTTTATAATTTGAATTGTCCCTCCAGAGTTGAGATTGGGGTCTGATGCTGGGTAGCATGCACTGCTATTTAAAATACAAATATTAAACCCGCAATACAGACAAATATGTTAAGACCTGATAGCTCATCTCTCTAAATTAGAACCTGCCGCAGTGAAATTAAACTTTCTTGGCCCAACCTGCACTATGAGTCAAAAGACAACCTTTGCAAGCTTCAAAATGTTATGTGTTTTGTTTCAATCCAACTCATATTCACTGAGAAACCCGCGGATCACGGCGCAGCGGACCGCGGGTGTGCCACGAGACCCCCGGTTCAAAAGACAACCGCGTGTGTTACAACGTGGGCACCTGTGGTTTATTGACAGACGCGGCCCGTATATGTATAAGTTCTTGTTTTTTCTTTGTACATTTCGTTGAAGCGGCTTTTATTCAGGAGCACTGTATAGCCCGAAAAGTACGGTACTGTAACGGCCTGCTCACTGGCCTCTCCAAACGAGCTGTAAAACAGCTGCAGTACATCCAGAACGCTGCTGCTCGGGTCCTGACCCGGGAAGTACGATCACATTAGTCCTGTGCTCAGGTCTCTGCACTGGCTCCCTGTGGCTCAGAGAATAGACTTTGAAGCAGCTCTGCTTGTATACAAGTCTCTCCATGGCCTAGCACCAAAGTACATCTCTGGCAAGGCAAGGCCTCTACTCTGACAATGTTCAAATCTAGACTAAAACCAGTTCTGTTTTGCTGTGCATATCTGCTCTCTTTTGATGTGAAGCCCTTAGATTGACTTTGTTTACTAATTGTGCCCTGTGAATTTGAACCTCCTTGCCTTAGATTAGGGCAGTTGGGTCTGGTAAAGTACTTGGATATTCATTTTATTTGAAATGTAAGAAAAACAAAACAAGCTTCAATTATACTCATTACATGTTCAAGAACAGGCTTTCAAATCTACTCAAAACGTATTTTCACCCCAAGAAATCTGCGCAAATACAAAAACGTGAGCATTTGTAATTTGTTACTTTCTACTCCTGCAGCCAAAACAATTTTTTTTTGCACGTTTTTATTATTTGGGTAATCGTATATTCTTTGCATTCATTGGATTTGCATCTTGTTGAATGAACTGTAACTCATAGTTTTATGTATATACAGTTTACTCATATTAACCTTTTTTTTGAAAGAGCACACAAGATTAGTTAATATCTGTCTCCAACTTTAACATTAATACAGTAATACAATTTACACAAAATGCTTCACGTTAAAATTATGAAACTGTTTAAAGTTTAAAAGTAGTTCTGGATGGATGGGTCTTGAGGTTTATCTTGAAGGTGATGAAGTGGGTGCAGTCTTGGAGTTGTTAAGGTATATACATAAATATATATGTTATTAACAATGTGATCATGAAATGAACTCAAGTACATTCAAGCTAATTTCGTCCATGCCTACAACATGAATTATTCTCTTGTCAAACTGGAATACTGCCCCATTCAATGTAACTATATAATTCAATAATGTTATTTTTCATATGTTCTATAATGTAACACTGACATATTTGATTTGGTAGCCTGAGCTCTTCAATCCGCTGCCATCACATAGATTGTTATTACTGGCCTTGGCAAGTTAGTCCGGAGAAAAAACACCTTTATTGAGCCGCACTCAAAGTTTATTCACAAAAAATCAATAATCATTGATCAGCTCAATTCATTTGTGGTTCACACCTATCTGTATTTACTCCAAACATTGCATTTAATCAATGAAATTAATCACAGCAGTGTTTTCTCTGCTTTCCCTCCCACACGCACCGGCCCGTCGCTGGAGTTCCATCGCAAACATATAATAATGAAGCAGTCCAGTGTCTACACAGCCGCTCTCAGACCTGCTCGCTCCCACCAGGCAGCACACTCCTCACTTTACATACAATATTCATAACATGTCGAAGAATCCCGGTCTGGTCATCTTTAAAAAAATCTTGGCAATCACCCATTGTCTCTTGTCCTTATGAAAGAGAATAATTCTTTAACATGCGCCAAGATGGTTCAAAAAACGCTTTTTTGATGAGTGACACTTCCCTTTCTCCAGATACGTTTTATGTGTCGTACTCATTAATAAAGCAGTACTCCTGAGAACAGGCGCTGCAGACAGGAGGTGTGTGTGTGTGTGTGTGTGTGTGTGTGTGTGTGTGTGCGTGTGTGCAGTGTGTGTATACAACATAATGTTTCCATTGTCACATGCGATTTTGGGGCTGTGATCTTCACCCAACAAAGTTCAATCAAACCAGATGTAGGGCTATTTATGTATTTTTCTTTCTTTCTTTCTTTGACAATACGGGATTTTGCCTTCTAAGAAAGAGAGGTGGGCTGCCGCTTCCTTTTTTTTGTCAAACACTGAATATTAAATTGAGTCTAAAGTTGGAAGTGGAATTCCCCGCAGTGAGGCGTGTTACTCGCTACGAAAATGAGGGGGAGTTCACGTCAAAAATTACAGCCGGTCTGCTCTATTCGAAAATAATTTGGCTATTTATATATTTCTTTTTTGCTGAAATGTCACCATATCCGTTAGCATCTTTTGTTCTGGGTTTCTCTGTCAAACAGCTTGCGCAGCGCAGCTCTATGGCAAACACAAAGGAACACTGCGGCAAATTTGCTTATCAATGTCATCTTTCAACATCTGTCTTATTGCTTTGTGATAGCTTTGAGGAATCAAATGTGTGCTTAGATTTCAGCGTTTCAGGCGGAGTGGCTTTGTGTCCATTATACTGCACCTCAGGGTCTACAAATTGGCGGCTCGTCTGCCTGTAGAGTTACAATATGTGGTTTTGAAGGAAAACAATGACTTGAAATGATCTCAATCTATTTACAATGTCCAACATTTCATTGTACCTGTGTTTCTCTCACACAACTTTCATGTCCTCTTTTAGTCTTATTTTATATTGTTAGCTGTGCCTGTTTTAATTGAGAAAAAAAGTGCTGCAATTTAAGCAGTTTGCCGTGTTCCAAAGGAATGCAGTCCGAGAATCCTAATTATTCACCACGATGAGTTTTTCTCAACTTTCAGAGCCCAGAGCAGAGTTTACCATCCCGGTAAAGCTAACACACATTAGCATGATAACGGCGCACTTGGTTCGGCGAGAATAAAACGGTCAGCACACAGCTGTCTCATTTTCATCCTAAGAGCTGCTTTTGCAATTTATCTGTTAAAATTGTTTCTATTTCCTGTCATCTTAAAATCCTGCACTAAAATGTATCCCCAAAAAATCCCAATAATTATTATTACTTTGATTTATATTAGAATACAAACTGAAGTAGGCAAAGGCCCTGGCGACCGCCTATCACTCGCACAAAAACTCAAAGGAAATATTACATCGCTTTCTAGTTAATCTAGCATCTGAGTCACTGTTGCCTACTATCTCTCTCCCATGAACTTATTTTGTATCATGGCAAATAGGAGTAGAACTTGAATTCATTAATTAATTTAAATTGTATTGTAAATATTAGTTATGAAATGACTTGGTCACAGCACATCACGGCACCACAATACATCACAGCACCACAATCACCACGGTTACATGCACAGTGAAACCGTAAACAACCAAACTCAATTCGTCTTTGCCCAAAACCCTGTCATTTCTGCAGTAGGTCTACAGACTACTGTAAGTAAAAGAAATGATCTTTGCCAACGGAGGCGTTCAGGGACACCTAGTAGTTTAGGATTAGAAATAAAACTTTGCAGCTATAATTGTGGGGACTTGCTGGAAAGGGCGTCGCTCACCCCACAACTCAAATGAACAAACTGACGCTTCGGCAGATTTGTACTTTCAATTTGACGTGGCGGCTCAAAACAAAACAACACTTTCTACTCCGCAGCAATGGAGTGTTTCATTCAGCTGAATCGCTGCTGATCTAAAATGAGTGAGTACATGTCCAAACACAGGGCTAATATTTTCCCGTCGTAAATGTAGGGCTGGGAAATTAATTGGAAAAAATACGCCATAAAGATTCTGTCATGTCTAATTGTCAATAATATGGTTGAGGCTTTTGAATCGAGAGGACAACAGCCAATCCCTACTATCATTGAAAGCAGAGGTCAGACTTTGGAGGAAGACATTTAGAAAAAAACATTTAGATTGATAAATATGAGAGAAAGAAGTTATTTTTTCCCATATCACCCAGCTCTAGTAGAATGCCTCTGCCCGTCTGCTCCTAGTGTGATCGGAGTGCACTGTTACATGCAGCAGGAATACAACACAAGCTTCTCCACGTGTTATTAGGACCTTTGGAGATTTGAATCAAGATGCCTCAATCGTAGTAACACCAGGTTTACATGCTTTTGGAAAAATTGGCTTGCATTGGGTTTGGCCAGTTATCCAGTTTCCCTGGCGTGCACGTACACAAAGTGAATGTCATTCTCATTAAAATTGCAGGATAATAATTCTTATTGTAGACGTAGATTTATGTATCCAAACATAATCTTACATGGGCCTTTGAAGAATGCAGTAAATGCTCAATATGCACCACAGCATCTTGTCTATAAGTAATGCAAGTGTGTTTACAAGCCCCGGAGGAGCTAGGATGTTTTCTAAGTGACTATCTATAACTGCAAATACATTTTATGCATCTCAAGCAAAAAGGTACACAGGCAAACACATGCATACAGTCATAAGTATAGCTGTAGGCTTTTAGTCAGCATATTAAATGTGTCAACTCATAAAGCAAAACGCTGTAACTGCTTTCAATATTCATGTTTTACTATTTGTCAACCAACATTTCATAACAAATTCATGAAAAAAGCCACTCCAAAGGCATGCTGGGAAATGGCTTTGTGCAGTGCATACATTTTTGAAAAGACGGCATCCATTTGGAGCTCATCATGAGAGATTTGCATCCCACCAAGCCATTGAAAAATAAAGATAAATATTTTGTATCATGCATATTTTAAAAGCAAAGCAGGCGCAACATAACTGTGAGGCGCATGCTCCAGTTCCTCGTGAGCAGTGCTAATGGACTTTTGTGTCGCTTTGTTTTGTGAATAATTACAATTATATTTCTCTGATCGCACATAGTTTAGCTCATTGATGCTTGCAGAACATTTTTAGGTCATGCTCACAACAGCATATGAACAAACTGCACTTAATATTTTACTTTGCACACCAACAAAATATTTGTAGTAAAAAGGCTTTGCTACAAAGACGTCCAGTGGTGGAAAGTACAAAAGTAAAAACACTGTACATGAGTAAACTATATAACAATCATAACATGTTATACTTGAACTGAAAAGTTAAATGTACATTCCATATAGATTGAGGAGTTATTTTTAGAACCTTCATGGGTAAATCCAGCCTAAAAGTTTTGAGCTCAAGTCTTTGCAGTCATATATATTATTTATTTCATGCCATCGCTTTTGTTGACTCCAAATATGCACATTTGTTTTATCAAGTTCTCAAAATCTATGTGGAATACCTTTTACTCTAAGTGTATTTTTAGTTGAGTGCTTCAATACTTTTACTTTTACTTGAGTATTTACTTATTTTTTGAGCCTGTATCTGTAATTTGACTTCAGTAACACATTTGAGTACGGTGGTTGCAGGATACAGCGGACACATTTCTCTAAAGTGACAATTAAGTTTAACCAGAACAAATGTATAAGCAAACATTTGAAAATCATGTGCCAAATAAATGCCACTGATTCCTGCAAAATCTCTCCCGTAACCCTATACCTCCTCAGTCCTCCAATATTTACAGCACCTGTGTCTTGTATTCAACATTCTTGAGGTTTTTATTGGAACAAAAGTGCCCAATCAAATGGTTGGAAATGCAACCTCTTCCCCAATAAAAACACTTCTAAGCATGTTCTCGTGGCATACAGCCCACGATGGAGAAAACAACCAAAGTCTCAGTACAAGAGCAGGCATGAGAAGAAAAGTATTTAAAAATATTTATTTGAGGAAACTAGAATGAATCAGAATCAGATAAGGGTTTATCGCCATTGTCAGTGAACAGAATTCATAAACTAGGAACTTGCTTTGGCATTAAGGAGCAACATACAACAATGAATAATAATAGTTCCAAAATATATCAAAAAGGGCATAAATAAACAAACAAACAAACAATTCCACCAACCCCATCATCATCTGGTTTGGACTTACCTGGAACCTACTTAGGCAGGTTTTGTTCAGACTCTTAGTGTGTCACATCGTGTCACTCAATGAATTCAAGAAAAATATCAAAAGTGTGGCAATTGAGAATTGTTTAACTTTTTCTTGAGAGAGCTCTTTTGGATAAACCCCAGGAAGACATCTTGAAGGGCAACAAAGGTAAGATACAAGAATCAAACACATAATATGGTATTCATGTTCATGGTGGGAAATGCTGAAGGGCAGTGTTTAAAAGTGCCTTCTGTGTATAGCACAAAATGGCCTGTTGGTTGCAATTTGTGTGTGCTAGATTTCATCATCAATATGAGGGCTATTTATTTCTGGGATTGGTTTTAGGTCAGAAATAGGTAGTTTTACTTTCAACAATGAATGTAGGTGACATGTATAGTTGTTGTTTAAGGTTCACTGTCACTTTTCTGGTGGGAATGGTAGCCCATTCGGGACAAATTTGTGCAGTCAGATGTGAGTTCCACACTTGGCGCAACACAGCACATTTAACAGTGAATTTATTGATTTACACGTCTTACCAATGTAAAGCAGGCGCAGGACGCATGCGTTTAATCCTTCTTTACTTCATGTGACTATATTTTTCTCTTCACATTTACACATGACTGAGTCATGCCCGGTACAGGGTCTTGGAGCGGTCTGTGCTTCCAGTGCGCTCCGGGTCTCTGGTTCACCTACAGGCACTCCTCGTACTCGAGTCTCTCTCCCAGTGGACCGTGCGTCTGTCACTCACCACAGTTTCAGGCTTCTGGCCCGTGTAAATGTCAGACTGAGCACTCGCTGTATTTCATGCTCTTAAAGCATTATCAAAACAATGATGAACAATAAGCTATAGAACACACTGCGTTTTTTTGCTCACAAATGCGTTAGGACACAGAACCTGGTGTCCGTGCTAAGTGGATTGGGCATAGGTTTGAAACATTAAACATTTTGTGTGACTGGAATCGTTTTTTATCGTTTTTCCCTCACGCTAGAAATCTGGCATGGTGCCGGAAAATTATAAGCCCGGTAGAAATCGCGTAACATTTTCCTTCTACTTCACAATTGTGTGCTACTTTGTGTGGCTTTTTGACCAAAAAATGCCAATACAATTGATTTGAAGTTTGTGGTCGAGACATGACAAAATGTTCCACATACTCTGTATTTATTTGGTGATAGCTAAAATAATAATACCTTTCAAAAACATACTGTAATTGGGCTCGCCTTCATTGATCACCTGCTTGTTTTCATGGAAACGGATGAGTTTAATGCTGCGCTGTGGAACATTCTTGGACAAAGCAATAACATCTCCACAGGCTCTCCTCCAGAAAAAAACTGAACTAGTCCCATTCTTCTTCCTGGCCAATCATAATAACACATTTTTAAGTGCAGTGTATTGTTATAGAAAATATAACCGATAAATGATAATACTGAAATTATTTTATGCAAGTACAAAAAAAAAGAGAAAATAAAAAAATATAACTAGGTAAGATTTCAACACTTAGCTGTTGGTTGGTACCTATAGTGAGTCAGTGAAATTACTTGTTTGACCATCTACAACTCAAATCTGATCTTTCTACCACAAAAATTACAAACAGTTCCACACTCCCGCAAGAAACATTGAGCCAACCAAAAATGTTTTCACCTTTATTGAACTCTAAGTAGATCAAATACTTATTTAAGTCAATGTATTCGTTGGGATGAAAATAATACACCGCTACAGCACTATGGGTTGAGACTAAGCAGAACCTTTTGTAGCTATACATAATGGTTGATCTCTCTGTCACTGAGCTTCCTCAGTAGCAGTTATCATAAGCCATTTCTTTAAAAGCTTCATTCTGTATCATGGTATATAAACGAGTGAATTATGTTTGTTGTACCGATCTGCTGCGAGACGGCAATTCTTCAGCACAGTTAACCTTCTTCATTAAAACACATTGCATGATAATAGCGTGAGTCTGTGGCATCCTCCATTGTTGTTAATTAGCCAGCTAATGTTGTTACCCGCCGCGCTAACCCTTCATTTGTCTTGCTTAAGCAGCCTCTCTTTCTATTACATTGGAAATTGAGTTTGTTATTTTGAAAGAGGAGAATGCACAGCGGTTATGTTCGTGGCCTATTAAATCTTAATAAGCTCAATTTCCACTGTTACAATATGTTGATGAGTCCCAACACCGCCTATCTTACTCTCAACGTAGGTCACATGCAGTAAAAGGAAAAGCTCTGTATAATTGGTGTTGTTTTAAATAGGTCTAACAGATTCAAGTCCCAGAAGTCTTCTGTGGCATTTCATATTTCTGCGCTTTGCTTAGGCATAGGAGTCGGCATCGTTGGACCATACGTAAAGTTTATGTATTGATCGGGTGATATTCTCCAGCACTTAACCTTTACCCTGGCAGAAGGGGATATGAAGTCTCTTATTGAATGTGTACTTTTATGTTCTTCTCTGGTGACAAGTGGATCGATTCTCCCTCAACTCTCTCATTAGGCTGAGGCGGACATAGCTTGTTCATACTTAGACTATATGGCCTTGTTCACACATTGAACAACTAATATTACCTCAGCCTCTTTCATTGGTGCATCATATGATCCACATGAAGCCTTCAAAGATAGAAAGGCTTTATAACCACCATTGACTCCAACTATAATGTGAGTCAATGGTGGCAATTTTTGAACTACAAAAAGTTTTTCACTGTCCTTACTCAGCATGCTGCCTAATAAAGATGCTGGATTAGCGTCAGTATCTATGACCCCGATGATAGTAATGGCCAGCTGAAGATAAAAGAATAGACAACTAAATTGTAATGCTGGATGAGTTCATTAAAACTGATACTAGTAGCTTCATAGCTTATCACATGGGAATGATGGTTCATGACAGTGTATGAGAGGATTAGTCAAAGTTAGCACTTTTTAATGCTAGAGCAGTAACCCTGGACTTCGCCTTTTCCCTTATGTCGGCAAGATGCTTTGAGATAAGCACATTAATCACTCCTCCACATCTGCTCGTTCTCCTACATTTACCTGAACAGTCTCTGCACTTGGAAAATATCGCTTCTGCTGCAATTGCAGACACATTATCTCATTAAAATGTACAAAGAAAACTCCTTCTCTTTATCTCTGATAATCTAATTACATGAGCCAGATGTTTTAATAAGGGATATTGGCGGCGTTTAGCCTCCAAACGGCTGCTGCAGAGAGAACAGTGAGTAGCGCCTCTCCACTCGGCTCTTCACTCTCAATGCTCTCAGGGCTCACATTATTGCTTCCTCTGCCTGAGGCGAACCTCTCCAACTTAGGGTTTAGGGAGGATGAACGCATCCAGGAGAGAGATTCACTCAAAGCGTAATCAAACAGGCTGAGAAACTGCTGGACTGTTTAAACCAAATAATGGCAGATAACTGGCTTCACCTTTTGTTCCCCAAGGAGATAAACATCTCAGATAGTGTTAAATCTGAGATACAGCCGTCTCCTCTGTTCTCTGTGTTTAATTGTTACCAGGACCTGAGCTGGACTCCTGAGTTAGACTGGCTCCACACTTTTATAATATATTCTTTTTGTTTTACTTCACCTTAAGGTTTTGAGCTCAGGAAAAGTACATTTACACCTCAGCAAATTTAGCTACATTTTGTGTACATTGCTCTTGTGTGTTACCATGTTTTTATCTCCAACCTAAAATAAAAAAATATATATATATATCAATCACATTAGACGGGGAGGTTATTTACTTTTGCGATTCCAAAATTGGGATAGCCAACGGAGGTAGATGCAATGGTAAAGTATAAAATAAAAATACATATAGTGGTCTATATCCAAACTCATATCTTAAAAGTCTGGTATTATAGCAGTTCATTCCCAGATTCTGTGTTCATTGAGTAACATGGAGAGCGAATCTAACTTCAAGCTGTTAGCGCTGACAAGGCACCAGATTACAATAAAGTCAGGCGATCATATCATTAAGGAGGAAAAAAGTTCTGTGTCCGGATTACATTAGAGCAGTCTTAGCCATGTTTCCCCTGGTTCTGACACTTCTCTCTCCGTAATGAGCACGCCGCCGCTACAGCCGAGACAGGGTGTGAATGCACAAGTGGAGACCTGCCGGACAAGACATTACCCTCTTACCGGCCCTGCATCGGCAATCTGGGCAAATTCATGGAGCAGAAAGAGCAGGCTATAGCCAGCAACCAGACTGTGGACTTGCCCATCGTACGGCTACATCCCTCCAAGCTATCGACGGCAGTGAGAGCGATGGAGAGAAGAGAGAAGGGAGATACGCTCAATTAACTTTCCAACTTCAGCTGGGCTTTTCCTTGTGGTCAGTGGAGAGAATACAATTAAGGACTGGATTTAGAATAAAAAAGATGTGCTCGCCTACAAAGAAGGAGCGGGTGTGTGGGTTGCCAAGGAGAGGACATGAGATAAGGGCCTCCCATTTGAGATTGACGGTGTGAAATTGTGAAAGGTCAGTTGCAGTCTGTGAAAGCGTCACCCAGGCAACTGCTTTGGCAAAGAAAAAAAAAAAACACGAAAAAAGCAAAAGTCCAGCCAAGCCTGATCGGACCGCGAAGGCTTAAATGCGTGTATCTTTCTCCTATGTCTGGCGCTATCCCTTTCAGGCTACTTTGTGCGTGGTGCTGAGCTTCACAAATGGGGCTTCCAGCACGTGTCACCCAAATCTCCCGGCAAGGAGAAAATAATGGGTCTATTTTTTGCCCGGAGAATATTGTGCGAATCAGTGAGAGGCAGATTGGATTAGAGCACCTCTTCAGATTGGCGCGTCGGATCACACTTCCGACTGAACTTGCAGCTTGTAGCTTCAAGGTGGTCTGAGATATCTGCCACTAATGATCTCATGTTTAAAGATGGATTTTATCATGCTGTTTTAAGCCACAAGCAAACTACACGGTAATCAGTGAATGCCAATGATGTTCAGGAGATTTCACCGTAGTGTTCTATGTGACAAAAAAAAAACCAAAAACAAAAAAAACTTCATCACAATTTTCTGGCTCTTAAATCTAGATTAAATTTGATGACAGATGACTTTAAAAAGCTTTAAACAGTATTTGAGAGGCAAAAACCTGCTGCTTCAGAAACCTCACACTTCTCTATGATTGGTTAAATCGATACTGTCACTCTATCAGTGCTTGAGGGAGGCTGACCAATAGGGGGAAGGAGGATAGGAACAGAGAGTCGAATCAAACTGAAAGGTACTGAATCACCATAGGATTTGAATCAGAAGTTAATCAATAACTGCATTGTGATATCCTGTTAGCAAAATCCCACATTGATATTTTGTGGGCTGTCACAGTATATCAAAATACTATAATCTTTTCTGCTTCATGTTTTTTGGCAGAAACACAAAAACAAACAAATCTAGGTACATAGATACGTGTTTCTCAAACCGTGGTACATGCACCATTAGTGGTACACAATCTTCTTCTAGTGGTACGTGGACACCACTTTTGTTCCAGTTTGTTTTGTTCGTTTGGAGTACCCTTTATTCACATTTTGGCTTTTTAGAGAGTAATTCACAGTAGTTAAATCTACTGTGACAATGTATTCTTAAGACATGGTCTAACCCTAGACCAAAAAATTAGTCCCATTTTAGATCTGATTTCAATCTGGTGGTACTCAAAAAACCAAATGTTTTATTTGGTGATACTAGGTGTAAAAAGTCTGAACTCCACTGACATAGACCATGATCCTTTTTTCCTTTTCAGTACAGACAACATGAAGAAATAACTGTTATTAAGCACTTTTATAAATATCCTAATTCTTTGGCTCATTGTCACTAATGACTTGCACAAAAGGGTTGTCAAGACATTTTAAAAGAAAAAGTCAAATTTCTACAATTATTTTAGTCTCTTCAAAACGTCATAACAAATATCATACCATGAAATTAATATAATATTGTACCGTGAAATTTGCATAGCCTTACATCCCTAGTAAGCAGTATAGTCTGCATACATTGATTGTGAAAAAGATTTGTACGTAGAAGACATTTTGAGAATTACGTTTTTTATCAAATCCATATGCTGGTGATTTTGTAAAGCAATGTTTACAAACTCTGCATCAGGGAGAATAGATGATTTCCCCATCAACATGATTTAAAGGCATGATTAGAATGTGTTGTGCCTAAGGTAAGAGCTGAAACAAGTGTTTAAACCTGCGCCTGATTGGGGCTCCTGCTGCCATATGCACACTTCCTTCTGCTAATTGCACTCTACTGCCAATTGAAAACAATACCTAATTGTCGTCAGGACTAATTAGCTACGTACGTGGCTGTGCATTCCTAAACAAGCAGCTCCATAAATAACACTACACACTCACGTAGGAGAAGAAAATTCAAGCATTTTTCAAACCCAAGCACAAATCAACTTAGCACTTGAGTAAATGAAGAAAACGGGTCTCCTTATGTTCGGTTTAATGGCAAATCCAGTGAAAATGTGCACAGTTCTTTTGGATAAATGCAAATGTATCATGTTCTCAGCCTCCGACGTCTTCTGCGAAGGAAGCTGAGACTGAGGACTCAGAGGCAGACTCGTCGTTGTTGTTGTTGGAAAGCTCTTTGGTGGCAAGGCTCCGGGGGTGGATAAGATCTGTCCTGAGTATCTAAAGTCTCTGGATGTTGTAGGAATGTCTTGACTGATGTCTGAATGTCTCTGCAATATTGGGCGGCGGTCTGGGACAGTGCCTCTGGATTGGCGAACCAGGTGGTGGTCCCTCTTTTTAAGAAGGGGGACTGAAAGGTGTGTTTCACCTACTGAGGGAACACACTCCTCGGCCTCCCCGGTAAAGTCCACTCCATGGTATTGGAGAGGAGAATCCAACGGATAGTCCTACCTTGCATTCCTGGTCGTGGAACACTGGACCAGCTCTATATTCTCCATCGGGTGCCTGAGGGTTCATGGGAGTTTGCCTAACCTGGAGCTGTGCTCCCATTGCTGACAGTAAATCAAACCTGTTCTCAGTGCGCAGTCAGGGGACGAAGGGTGTCCGGTTTGGGGACCACATGATCTCATCTCTGCTGTTTGCAGGTGATGTTGTCCTGATGGCTTCCTCCAAATCCAAGGCCATGGTTTTTGACCGGGAAAAGGTGGCTTGCTTTCTCTAGGTAGGTGGAGAGTCCTTGCCTCAAGTGGAAGAGTTTAAGTATCTAAGGGTCTTGTTTTACGAGTGAGGGACCGATGGAGCGTGAGATTGACAGGCAGATCGGTGCAGCTTCTGCAGTGACGCGGTCGCTGTATTGGTTCGTTGTGATAGACATAGTCCCTCTGCTTCTTTTTTATCAGCTGGCCTGGGAACATCTTGGGGAGAGGTGTTCCGTGGAAAGGGAAGTCTGGGCCTCCCTGCTTAGACTGCTCCTTGACCCATCCCCGGATAAAGCGGAAGAAAATATATGGATGGAACTATGAATTGAATCTTAATTATGGGATGCATGGTGTCAGAGTAATTCATAGTCAACCATTCACACACCAGACATTGCATTTGGGGTAATGTCTTGCCTAAAGGATGCAATAGCATTCTGTGGATGGAGTGAGGCTTGAACCGGCAACCTCCAGATTACCAATGGCTACCAACCAATTGGTTTTCTTCAAGTTTCCATAACAAGAACATTGATCTGTGAACTCTTAATGTTTATCTAATATGCTCACATGAAATGCCATGAAAAAAGTCCATCTATCAGTATCCAGTTCACTCTCTGAATAATCCGTTTAAAAAATACCAATTCTCAATACTTCCAATACAACTTTCTCTCACATAACTCCATCCCGGCATATTTGTATTCTGCATCTGTTTGTTCTTGTGTATTGGACTTGGGTGGCACACCTTATTAAACGTTGTGAGAACTCCACAACTAAGTCACAGAGGACCTCCAGTTTGCATTAGGAATATTAATGCTCATATTAATTTTGTATTGACCTTTTGCTGCCCATGGGTTTCACACTGCAATCCAAACAAAGAAACTGCTTTTATTTCCCTCAAGTGAGAAAAGCAAAGCACACACAGGCACAATTTAATAGTTTAAAGCTTGGAGTTAGTCCATACAATGCTTTGGAAGTTTACTCATTTAGATTTACTTGGACAGATGTTAGATTCACACATGCTTTTTTTTTTGAGTAAAAATTATGTTTTTATTTTCATATTTTTGATGGAGTAAATGGCATCTATGAGTGATAAAAGCTTTACATTCGCATAATGAGAATATCTTTTGTATTGTATGTCTGATTACATGAAATAATACATAGAAATCGTAAAGCTTTGGATTTATATAGCACCTTTACTAGATGCTCAAAGTGCTTTAGTTTGCATTAAGGCGAAAAGAATCGTAAATGTACAAATGTCAATTTTAAACTTTTTTTCTGTAGTTTGCTACCCTAATTGTCAGGGGAAAAATGTATTACAAAGTTCCATAAATAAGGCATTTTATGAGTAAAAATGTCTAAAATTGCACTTATTTGAATATCAGTATCTGGAAAAACTGATAGTCTGGTTTAAATGTATTGCTTCATATTGTTGACACATTAACAAAAAGATAAATTTTAAAAATGTGTATACAATTCCAAATTTAAAATATTTTTTTTATGTGCGTAGGTGCTACTGGGGTGATTTTGTCTCTATGGGAGAAAAGTGCATTTTTAGAAAATGGCCTTTGAAGTTACAATGTTCCATATAATGAGGATGCAAGTGGATTGAATGTAATACAACATCTTTAGTTACAGATTTGACATTGTTATTGTTTCCACAGCTTATACGTTGCGAGAGAAAAACCGTCCAACAAACTGAAAACATTGAGTTTTGTCTGTAGTGTTTCATGTTAAGGCCTTCAGCTGATCACTAGCATCCCGACGCAGACTTCTGTGTAGTACATACATTCAAAACTAAACTGCACCTCGAGAGGTTAACGATTTATTATTACAGCCTTCTATTACTTTAAAGTGTACATATTTTACAAGTAAAATCCTAGATGTAATATTTGACTGTGCATTAGGCTTTCTTAGCACTGCCGGTTGTTACTGTACATGAGGAAATACGCCTGTCAATCATAATGTTAAATGAATATATGTTTTATATAAAGCATGGCCACCATTAGAGCCTTATTGCGCTCAGGCTCAGTGTGGAGGCACATCATATTGGCACACTAACGACAAGGCACCAACTGTTCAGAAAGTTGAAGGAAAAATTAATCAGTTTTATTAACACAATTTACCAAGCAGGTGTTAGCAGCCGGAGGACTTCGAACATAACAAATTACCTCTAATAATAAAACCTTTCCGAATTCCCCTCAGTACCAATCTTTTCCATTCAGTTCCACTTTGTTTATGTTACTTTTGTGTCTATTTTCCTTGTCTTTAGACACGATGCTTGGTCACGTAAACGCACATTAAGCTTGGTAAATTCCAAGGCGGTTTACCATAGCTCGAGGTCACAGGGGCTTTGGGGCCAGAGCAGCCGTCTTGGTGTGACAGGGACAAAGGAAATGCATTTGTCAGCCATGTTGTGTGTTTCTGGGGATCCACCGTGCAGCAGCACTCACTCAGGAGAAATTACATTTGTGCTTTGATTTAATTAAAGCTAAATATTGGGCAATCGCCAGGCACTTGGCAGGGTATGCTTGACACTGTAATTATCTCCGGAGGTGCTTTTGTCTTAAAGGCTGTATTCAAGCGTGAAACCAATTCCAGAGTTGACTGTCGGCTGCACTTTTTTTTCAAAATTTTGTTTCATGGAAAAGACGGTGTGTTTACTCACCCGAACTTCAAAAGTATCTGCAAATGCCAGTGGGTTTGAAATGCACCTCCAGTAATTTTGACTGTTGTGACTGGTAAATATATTTACAAACAAAAACAATTAAAACATGTTTAATTTCATGTAATTTATATATTTAACTATATTGTGATCAATTATCATAGAGCCAGTTATGAATATAGTTGAATGAAAAGAAGGAGTATGTATCACTTGTTAGACTTGAATACTGTCACAAAGCTGTTTAAAAAACTTATAGAAATAAATAATTAATAAATAATTAATAAAGACACTACATGGAGTGGTTTGATTACCTCCAATGTATCCAATGACTAGAACTCTTGGTTGTGCATTTACATCTACATGCAAAGAGGGTTGAGGGCCCATTGGATATATAAATGTGACCGTTTTACTCCCATTGATTCATTGGAAGTTTTGTTTATCATTGTCATATTTGCTTGTCTTAAATCTCCATCACAGGCCAAGATTTAGCTTTGGTTGACCTGCTGTTTAAGAATACACATAACACTTTATTTGAACACTTTAGTGTAGGGTTATTCAACCTAAGGCACAGGGGCAAACTCAGGCCCGCAAAGCTATTTAATCCGGCCCACAACCCAACTTCCAAACTTGTTTACTGATTTAATTCTGGGTTAGCACTAGATTAGACCTGGTTTGGTCTTGGGTTTAGTCCTGGTTGGATTCTGTGATAGTCCTGGTTTAGACCTGGTTGGTACAAGTCTAGTCCCAACTTAATTATGGTTCAGTTCTGGATGGGCAATTTTGCAAAGCAATGTTTGTAAAGTTTTTTTTGTATGTTGTTTTGCACAAAAATGTAAAAAGACCCCCACATCAATCGATGTCTAATAACAATATCAGACGTTTTAAATTTAGCATGAGGTCATTTCAGAATCTGTCACCTTCTCATACCCTCCTCGTCCTGCACTCAGACTTTCCAAACATTTCCAAAGCACTCATGTTTACCGTCTGCATTCTCTTCAGCAAAGGTGTCCCATCTCTTTTTATTTATCGCATAAACCACCCACAATTCCCCCTTCTTCTGTTCCCTCCACTCTTCTCTTTCACTCTCTGCTGAATAATTCACCAGTGTTATCATGTTGACCTGTTCCTTGTCACTGCTGTAGCTTCCTCAATGCGTGTGTGTATGCGTCAGTGCGTGCGTGCGTGTGTGTGTGTGTGCGTATTCGGCTCCCTCAGTCCTCGCCTGTAATTTGTGTCACTGACTTGGAGTTTGATGGGTGAGCAGCTCCACGCGGCACTATGTCACAGGGCGGAGATGCAGTAGCTCTAGCCATGTGAACCGGTTCCTGTGTGTGTGCGTGTGCGTGTGCGTGTGTGTGTGTGTGTGTGTGGATAGCAGGAAGAGGGGGGAAAGGGGTTTTACCTGTGCAGGGGTGTCACTGTGAGGAGCCCGGAGGAGACAGGCCCACAGCTGCCACTTGTCACATTAGTCAGCTCAAATTTGGAAGAAATCAATTCGGGACCTTAATTCGCTCGACGACTCCCACGCCCCGGTGTAGCCGAGAGCAGCCTAGGCCACCGGCGAGGCTCCCCACCCGCACCCGCACCCCTGCCTCTATCAAACTTCGACCCCCCCCTCCAAAAAAAAAACTAAGAAGAAGTGACTCCCAAGGGACACAAGTCATCAATCTTAAATCACCCTCTCCCTAAAGTTAATGGTGGGGCTGCCAAGGACGCTCCTGCTAAATTGAATTATTACCGAGTTGACAAAAAACTGAGGAGAATATTTTTTGAAGCAATGGCGAAGGCAGCGGGTTTGTCCTAATGACGGGAAGTGGTCCGAGAGAAAGGGAGTCGCACTTATACTTGCATACATGCATACGGGCACAACACACCGGGCTGTGCAAACTGTTTTAGCAGCGCTTACGCCATCGACATGCTGTATGCTAATGTTCGTCATCAGTCAGGCCGGATTATTGCCCCAGCACTCACACACACGCACGCACGCACGCAGGAAGGCAGGCAGGCAGGCAGGCAGGCAAGTCTATGCAGATGTAGCGGCTGGAGAAAGAAAGACCACCTACTCATTCACACACAATGCACATAGACAGGGATCACGTGTGGCGACGGGGGAACACGGGTGCACAAGCCGCCTGGGAGAGCGAGGGGTAAGGTGCCAACTTTAGCAGACGGAGAAACTGGAGTAGGACTAAATCAGGCCCAGGTTTGAGTGGATTTTAAATGGGGGGAAGGGGGGCTGGGGGAATTACGAGGTCGAAATGTGCTGGAAAAGTGATTAGTGAAAGAATTGTTCACTTTTTTTTCTATGCATTGAGCACATTGAACAGTTTGCGTCAGGCGGGGTAGCCATCAAATCAAAGCACATTTTGCAACTCGTAAAACTGCAACTTTTTTATACAAACACTATATACCCAATTACAAACCAATCAAGTTCTCCTAAGGGCGAGTTTGCATTTGATTAGGCATCCATCCAAGTTAACCAGCGCATTGTGTTTTGTGAAATGTTTACAGAGATTACGTTTCATTTTGGCTACATTATGGAGTAAAACGGCTTTCTATATAAGTACACAATCTTGCGTTTTCCAGCTCTCCAAAGTCGTGTGCAACTAAAACTAAATATTTTGTATAAGTATAGAAATTAGATTTAGAAGTGTATGTTAGAGTTGTACTTAAAAAAATAAATAAATGAGAGTGTTTGCTGAACTGAACTGCGGAAGCGGAGAAAAGAAGTGGGGCACAATCAGATCCAAATTTGAGTAGATTTAAAATAGGACGGGAATTTTAAGCTCAAGATAGCGTGGAAAAGTCGAAACGTTTAAATATGGGATTTAAATTTAGAAGTTCATGTTAGAACACAATAAAACACAGGTCTCAAACTATTTTTTACCCTTCTTTTTTTTTATATTTAGCAATGCAATCAGAAGTTTGAAGTAATTTCAAAGTCTTAAACTTGAACTCTTTCACAAAATCCCAACAATTTTGCCAACCTTCCGCGTAAAGCACTTCAGAAAGTCTAGACATTTATGCAGATGAGCCAAATAAACTGTACATCTTCATTCTACACTTGTCCCCTCAAGTCCTTGTATATGTACTTATCACTTTTGTATATCCCACCTCACAAATAGGATAAATAAATGCCCTTGAGCACGTGCGGTAAATATTCAGACACTTTCCGACTTCTTAAAGACTTTGACGGGCGCTTGTACGTGGCTGTTTTTCCAATGTAAATCTCGGCTGGCGGGTCGACGTTTGCTTGTCTGCTTTGCCGTTGCGCCGCCGTCTGTCAGTGTATAGCGTGTAAACAGGCATGCAGTGTCACAACCCCAACTTGTTGAGACGTATTTACCGCTCCTCTCTGTCGCCGGCTCCTCCTCGGATGCCTCCAGAGCCACATGAAAGTGATGGATGAAAGTTTGCGCGCTTGTCCCAGGGCACGCATCTGAATGAAATTGAAAGCTACTGTTTATTCCCCTCCCCCCCCCGTCGTCGTACAATGTGTGCAATTGATTTAAGCCAGAGGAGGTCTTTTGTGGCGGAAACGCTGTTTTCTTCCTCCCGTGTTGATGGGAAAGATGATTGAATTTGTTTGGTCTCGTGAGCCTCTCTGCGTGCCGCCCGTCTTCACCGGCGTCGCTAAATCAGATCATGGCGCTCCCCTGTCAACACGCGCCGCTTGTTGAGCAGTCAGAGCTAATTTGCAGTTGTTGGCTTTGATTTTATGTTATTTTTCCGCTCTTCTTTTGCGCACATAGCATTTACCATGAGAATTTCTGTGTGCTGCACAGACGGCCGGTTGTATATGTGGTTGCAGCAGAAAAAGTGAAAGGGAGATAGATGTTTGACCGGCCTGTGTCCTATGAAGAAGTTGAATGTGTTCATTTATTTCATGTGTTCATAAAAAGTTTTTTAGTTTTTGTTTTGGGTTTTCAAAGACACAATTGAGATACTGTTACAATATCGATTGTTGTTCATAAACACACACACACACTAAAACATATTCTTATGAAGGGGTCTGTGTACTCTTCTTATTTATGTTTTTTGGATCAATATGACATCCTCCAAATTGAAAGAAGTTACCTTGAAACAATCTAGTTAATTGTTTGAATAAAATTGTCTTTGTGTTCCTAAAAAAAACATTAAAAAATGAAATAAATATGAACCCATTAACTCAAAACTCCTTATTAAAATAAACCCTATTAATATAAGTAAACTTTCCTACAAAATCCTAGTAAAGGATAACATTCACAAAGGTAGAGCTGCAACGATTAATCAACTAATTGTAACTTTATTATTGCATTTTGATCATCGTAATCATTATCTAGACAATACAGACTCTAAAACAAATACAGTGGCATTATTAGACCAAAATGTCAAAAAAGAAGACCATATTTCAGCATTTATTTGGTTGATAATGTATTGTTAAAAAGTCTCAATTTACAACAGAACTAATAATTTGATTAGTCGACTAATCAAGAAAATAGTGGTTGCTAGTGGACTGCTAAATGAATCAGACAGACGGCACATGTTCCGGTGTAATATATCGTTCACGTCCGTGCTTTTCTTTCCCTTGAATTCTGCAATGATTTGTGTGTAAACTGTACTGTTCATAATTATTTGTTTTATTACTGTTTTCTCCCACCGCCTGTATTTATTAATAGTTGAAATTGCAATTACAAGTTTAAAGTGCACATGGCACGTTCTCATGTTTTTCTAATTATAATTCTATTTATGCAGAATAGTCCTGATGGTAAATATGTATCATAGTTTTACATCAGTCAAGCTGTAGTTTGTGAAGACGAGTTGAACAATAAAAGATCACAATTACAGAAAGTCGAGCGGAGTAAAAACTGAATATATTGAACGTACACGCAATTTTCTGACAGTTTAAGAAAACATGCTGTCAGAAGGAGTTGTCATTCATTTTTATTTGTCTGATCAGATTGTGCAATTTAGACCAGTTTTGTCTCTTGTTAACAGTATTGTGGAATTACTTCTACAGGAACAACCAGGAAGTACTATAATAAACATCACCAAAATTGTCAAACTGGGGGAAAAAATTTCTAATTTGTTCTGTGAAATGTGTATTGCTTTTTTTTTTTGCTCATCCTCATCCTGCTGCACAAGTTTAGCTGAAATGATGAATCCTGTCCGAAGCCGCTGCAGATGTCTTCTTCCTGCATAAGTTGTAACAGCAATCCCCCTGCCACCACCACTACCACCGCCGCCGCACTCCCCCACTTTCTCTTCCTCCGACTCTCCGAGGGTCCGGTTTGTGACTATAAGGAGCGCTTGTCAACCCGATTTTCCTTTGTAGACCTGGCTCTGTTGGGACGGTTGTAGTGTAGAGTCATTATTCACTATCCACGTCCTGGCACCTTTAGGCCCCGTCAGGCAGTCTCCCACGGCAGCAGTCCATCTCCACCACCATTCATCATCGCTGTTTGAATGTGGCTGAGAGAGGAACCAGGCCCGTAATGAAGACCCCGTACGCACCTCGTATAAACACGTCAGCGATATTAAGCTGGGTCAATTATAAGATGTCGCTTGTGACTCAGATTTTCCTTTGTAGACCTGGCTCTGTTGGGACGGTTGTAGTGTAGAGTCATTATTCACTATCCACGTCCTGGCACCTTTAGGCCCCGTCAGGCAGTCTCCCACGGCAGCAGTCCATCTCCACCACCATTCATCATCGCTGTTTGAATGTGGCTGAGAGAGGAACCAGGCCCGTAATGAAGACCCCGTACGCACCTCGTATAAACACGTCAGCGATATTAAGCTGGGTCAATTATGATGTCGCTCTCAGCCTGCCATCAAGGAACCAGACCTATACTACTTTATATATACAGTATATACAGTGTGTGGGCGTGTTCAATCAGAAGGATACTGAAGGATACTGAAGGATCTCTAAAGCGCTGTTCTTGCAGTGCTTTTTAACGTTTGCAGACAGGATCAGGTTCTGGCCGTGTTGTTTCTGTGCGGTGTCTCAAAATCATATCGACTTTTGGGCAAGATGCTAATATGAGGAAGCAATATTACATTGAAAGATGTCAATTTGAAAATTCTAGCGTTGTTTACGTGAATCAATATATGAAAACAATGTGTTTCATCGTGTAATGTTTGCATATATAAATAAGGCATTGTAAGGTATGTGTAAGAATGGCCAAAATGTCATCAATTTAGAACATTTAAATCTGATCGAGTTACATCTCTTGTATAGATATTAAAAGAAATGTAGATAACGTAAAGAGGGTATTTTGAATGATTTTCTTTGTTTCTGGGAGTTAAAACTTAATTAAAGACTTAGAATTAGATATCAACACATAACTAACTGATCTTTTTGTCAAACTGACCTAAAAATGCCTGTATTTCCTTTAGTTTTTTTTTTTTTTTTTTTTTTTTTTTAAACTAAACCGTTCCATGCTTTAATCAGTACTGTAGAAGAGATTCACAATTTCACAGAATTTGCTTACTTGATAATGTGCGTGTGTGTTTGGTCAGAGCATTGAGTTTAACCGTTTATTGCGCTTCCATTCTAGAGACGTCGTGTAAGTTGCTGCTGCTGCTGAAGTAGGACTGGCTTCAAACTCCAAAGCCTTGAATCCCTGTGTTTGTACAAAATGCACATTGTCGGCACTCTGGTCTGGCGCTGAGCTCAGCTGTAGTCTCTGAGATTACAGAGCTCTGAGCACAGCCGCAGGTGCGTGTAGGGTAACTTGTGTGATTATGCGTCTCCTCCAGGCTAATCTGAGGAAGCCATCCGTTTGAGGCGGCGTCTGTCCCTCGCTCCTCACTCTGGATAATCTCAGCTGGTACTCGCCGCTCGCCCTTTACATTTGTGTGTAAATGTGCCGTTTGTGGTCCACGGGAGACTTGTCAATAGTCAGAGCTGTATGGGCTGTGGCAGACTCACTTCAGGGACAACAGTCGCCTTCAAGTACTGTCTTTCCTCATCTTCAATGTCAGCCCTGGGGCTCAAGACAACATATGTTCCCCGCATGTCCCCAAGACATGCAGCGTGTATCTGCACAACGCACCATCAGACAGCACTGCTCTCATCCACCTAAAACAGATGGTTCACATTACAATACAGTAGTGTGCATTCAAAGTGTCTGACAAACTCACAGCAGCCGCCTCCGTCACAAAATGACAAAATCATTAATTGGCGTTGCGTAAGGGCTGGCTGCTTTGGCTGCGTCGGGCCCAGCGTGAAGCGCCTGTCTAAAACGCACACATGTAAAAGATTAATCTTTTGCCTTCAGGTAGGTGAGTCTGGAATCAGTGGGTGAGAAACAGCACTAGTAGCTGTTTGGTTAGCGGCGAGAGCAGAGGAGGGCAGCGCCACACGACAGCACGGCGAATTAAATATTTTGTCCTTGAACACACCACAGTGACAGAGCCACTGCTTTGTATTACAGCACAATGGAGGGAATCATTAGCATGTGCTACTATGGGAGAGTTGGGAAACATTCCACTCAATAGTGAGAATAGATAAAATCAGCTTCAGATATTACACATTAAATGTAGCCGCTCGCTGTTATTGGTGTGTGCTCCGGCCGTGGCCTTTCACTCACAGGAATATTAGAGCCAAGATTAAAGGTATAAATATTAAGCAGTGCTTATTGCTCTTTTACGGCTGTATTAAGATGAGTCTATTTTGACATGGGTAAAATTACCTCATAATTGTGAAAGTAAAGTATGTGTGCCAACATGACATGAAGTTCAGTCTGAATAATTAATGATAATTAACTTGACTAAGGGTGCAGTTTGATTGAGGAGTAAGAAGTACTTGTGTTCCACCAGGAATGTACTTTTCCACAGATCCAGGCCTGTCCTCTTTATGCCAACTCTCTTATCTGCCATTAGCTGCAGTCACTCTGCCTTCACCAAATTAATAAAGCTATGTGTAGATATTAGCACGGCAATAAAAGGATGAATATTTGATAACACAGATTCAGACAGTGTTATTACAGGGCCATTACATCAGCGCCGAGCGCAGACACTTTCTAATGTCAGCAAAACGGCACTTCTTCTCAATATTAGATTTAGCTCCAAAGTTAAATGAGTTAAATGTGTGGTTTCAGTTAAATCTCTCTGAGAACATCTTTGTCCAGCTCCTCTGTCTGAATACCTCTCACTTTTCTCTTTCTCTGGTTCTTCTGCTGTTTTTTATTACATTCATCTTTTCGGAGGCCCTTCTATAATCCATCTCCCCAGCCGAGAGCTATTCCCGTGGGCTAAATTACTCTGGAGGCCTGGCTGGCCCTGCGCTGCATCAGATTGACCCTCAGCTTGTTTGCCATTTTGTATACTGCACTGTTTATTTAACAAGGAGCAGAGTGAGTGTGATTCGGGCCGGTCCCTGTGATAGTAGCTTTGACACGCTGCCTGAGTAATGACCCTCATTATGGAGCCTGTGACAGCTCTCTGAAAGGCCTGATTTATGAATATGCTGCAGCCTGCAGCCCCTCAGCTCTGAGCTCCTCTGTCAGCACCCACACAGCAGCAGCGCGTGGGCGTCCACCGGCCCGGACGCTCCAATCACACACATGCATATACTCCAGAGACATGCTAAAGTTTGTCATTTGGATATTTTCCATGTAAAACAAGTGTTCAGGTGTGAACACAATGTAACATTTGTTATTCTAATATTCTGTTCCACTTTGTTTTTATGTCAGGTCTGTCAGATAAGATTTATTTGTGCTGTTATTTTTAAAACAAACACAGTCTATACTTTCCAGTAAACAAAACTAAAAATATACAAAAATAAATCCATGCATATGTCATTTGAATAATTAGAATAGAAAAGAAAACATAAAATTGCCATTAAATGTTGCCTTTGCACAGAATGATCAAAGTAGTTTCTGATAATCCCATTTCTTCTTTGACTTCACTGATAAATGCCCCTTGTGATCTGTAAAACTTTGATTCCAGATTTGACCACTCAGAATAAATTCCTCAAATGTTGATTTCTTTCCCTGATTCAGCGTTTCAACTTCCCACTGCGAGACACTTGTGCGGCAACTCCCAACTTTAATTTAATTTGATCTGGTCCAAACTTCATGAAATGTTCAGATTCCGCATCCCTCAAGGATTAACCCTATACATATTAACCCTTCTTAAATATCACACATATCAAAGGCTGCAATAAATAAGTAATGAGGAATATATCTCCTCCTTTTTTGCCCCAGCAGAATCAATTAAGCGGGGCCGAGGAGGAGAGCGAGGGTCTTTGGGAGGTTTTGGACCAGGCCTTGAGCAGAGCTGGCCTACACAAACACGTGGACAAAAGGGAAGAGATGGGAGGAGGGCTCGGGATGTGATCTGGATCTACATAAAGCAGCGGACGCGGAGCAGGCAGGTGGGCAGCGCACGAGCCGAAAGCTGTACGCGCTTGTCAGAATCCTGCCGCTCGCCAAGTGATTTATGAAGATCCCACTCAAGGCTTCCTCCAAATCCTACATCCAGCAGGCTTTTGTTCACTTCAGATGGATTCTATGTCTCTCAAACACGCGCACACGCTGATGCAGTCTGACCAGATGTGCACGGGAGGCCAATAAAACGAATGAAAAGCTCGGAGAGTCAACTGCAATGGGGACAAATGTGAGGAGAGGGGGGGAGGCAGGGCTGGGAATCGAAACTTTTCTTACGTTCATTTGTGTTGAAAGCTGCATTTGTTTTACAGTATTCAAAATATAAACAGTAACATTCTATGATAGTTATTATATTTACACACTCTTTTTATTTCCTTTTTTAATGCCACTATACAATAACTTTGTGAATATTTGTGATGTTATATTAGTGGATACAACTCATCAATGTTGCTAATTAAAAAGGATTTTTAAAATGTATTTAGAAATAATCTATTTTATACATTTATTTGAATCCTCTTCTTACGCGAACAAAAATGTATGGTGATTCTTGATTTGTTTAAACCAGGGCTATTCAGTTTAAGTTTCCAGAGGGCCAGATCGTTTGGTGGGCCAAGGCCTCTGGGCCGGAGGTGCACAACACGCCACTACTGTAATTTGGGTCGCACCAAATATCCTCAACACTATTTTGATGAATTGAGTTAATACAATAAAATAACTACTATATTAGATTTCTGTGAGAAATAACAAACATTGCTTGGCAAAACTGTCCATCCAGAACTGGACCAAAATTAAACTCGGACTAGACTAGAACCAACCAGGTGTGAACCAGGATTAACCCAGAATCAGAACAAGTCTAAATCCGAGTTAACCTAGGACTAAACCAGACCAAATCTGGTCTAAGATATTTTGTTTTGTTTTCATATTTGGAAGATGGGTCGTGGGCCGGATTAAATCACTTGGAGGGCCTGATTTGGCCCCTGGGCCTGATGTTGAATAGCCCTGGTTTAAACCCTATCAACACCAAAGTAAAAATGGTCGGTAACCGCAGTGAGACTCCTGGAAATGTTTACCTTTTAATAAAGGCATTTGAAGGAAATTTAAGAAAAAACATTGTAAATACGTTTTTTTCTTTGTTAACTCTTTGGAAATATAGAGAGCTGGCACAACTTTAATTGAATATTCAAAGGTCGATATTTTCACAGAGTGGGCTAAAGAAAGACACACATAAGTACCAATAGTTTATGCACAGTTTCTCTCACTTTGTGCCCACAGCCATGATAAAAAGTAATGTTTTTATTAACTTAAATGTGCAAGCTTTCAGAGGGAAGTGGAGCAAAGAATGTCCAAAAGATTCACTTATTTCCAATGTCGAAGAAGTACTTGTTTCTGAAGTGAATAAATAATTAAAAAAAAAGTCAAAGTCAGAATAGCACGTACAAAATTTACCTCAGTAGAAGTATTTAAGGACCCATTTAAAAATGTACTCCAAAAGTAAACCGTACACAGATTTTTTCAGCTGTTGGTAACTTAAATGTTCGGATCTCTGGTCAACAAAAATATTTCTAGTACACTTTATGCATATATTTTTGTTTGCTCAAAGCTGGGACTTGAATTAAAAACTTTTACACAGAATTTTGTTGTTAATGTTGTAAAAATAACCACTCAAAGTACTTTCTACTAGTCCAGTTAAAAACTGTAATGGAGTAGAAAGCACATATACCTTCTCTCACATGTAGTAAAAAAGTATCTACTTTAAAATTGACTCAAGTGAAGTACAGATACCTGAAAAATAAGTACATTCTTTTACTTTTGTAATTTGTTACTTTCCACCACTTCTTATTTTTCTTTGCCTGTTAATAATCAGAAATCTAGTGGAAGAGACCATTCTTCATAAACACATCATTATTGGTGACCTTAAATAGTCTTCATGTTGCTTTCATGCGCTGCGCTCTGTAGACTGTATTTGTACATTTTGAGTCCAGAACAAACATGTCATATTGCTGTTATATCAGATTCCACTTAAACTATGGTTATTTAAAAAAAAATTCTCCACTTGAAATGAGAGAAAAATATTATTGCCGTTTTAAAAGAATATCTACTTAAATCCAGACAAAAGATTCAAGATTAATTTAAGCAATTCACCTGCTGTCTGACTGTTGTTTTCCCAGAGTACGCACCGTGCAATGAGGGTCCCATGTTGTGCTCCAGAATGAGTCGCGAAACCTCAATGGAGCGAGGAGTTGATCCACAAACGCAACATGGCCCCCCCCCCCCAAACAGCATTTTAGCCTAGGGCAGCTCCAAAGCCAGAAACAGCCCTGGCTCGAGAGTAGGAATGGACGATATCGACAGAAATCAATATCTTGATATTTTCCAACAACGCCATTAAGAATATATGACGTCAATGCAACAGAAATGTGTTAAAACATGTCTTCAAACGCATTACATATCATAACTAAAAAAAACAAAAACTGATGGATTTACGGTTTAACTATTACAGTTTTGATTTTTTATGATTTTAGAAACCACTTATCATTTTGGATCGTACATATTGCATGCATTTTCAGTGTTTCTGTCATATTACTCTAACCTTTTAAAACATCTGCTCCTGCCTTAAATTGAAGGAGTAATATTACGTTTTCTATATAACATTTGTAATACAATTGTCCCTTTGCCAATAACCTTTGATATTAACACTGCCACACTATTTCTTATTGGCCCATTGATTTCTTATTGAATGAGTACATTCAGCTTAGCACCGAGGCTCCAGGCTCATAAGAACTGGCTTATCCTTATTAGCGAGTCGGGATTCTGCCAACACGACATCCCTGCATTTCTCACCCATCCCCTGGTAATGTAAATAGATAAATACATAAATACATAAACAGGCTGCGAGGGGCTGAGCGTGCAAGTCCCTGCTGATTTATGGGCTCCGCTGCTGCAAATGAAATCAGTTATGCTTTTGCAGTCTACAATAATGTGTGTCAAATGGTGTTTTCCCCCTGTAAATGAGCCTCACAAACAGCATATCCCTGTGTGTTATTTAGCCTCTTCATCTCGAGGCAACGGTTGAAAATCAGATGATTATTTCCGCCAGTAAGTGTTTTTAAAATTGAATAAACTGCATTTGCCAGCTGTTATTGCCTTGTCAAGTTGCTTATGGTTTATTTTTATATATCTAACATGTGATTCACGTCATGAAGGTTGTGATGTCAAGTTGGCCATGTTTTTTTGTGTGGGTTTTTTTAAATTGCAGTATCTATGGCACCACTTTCTTCAAACTTAGCTCATTCCTCCTTAGCCCTGCTTCTTCCCTGGCTCCTCCTTTTCAGGAAGTATTGTGACAAATTGTCAAGCAATCTTGTTCATTAAAAAGCACACAAAAAAAACATCATATTTTTATTTTACTGTTAAATTTCAAGCTTCCATTTTCTTGGTTAAAAAAGTGCTTTCTTATTGATGGGTGAATGAAAAATGTAATTTATTTTCAAGCACAAAATCAGTCACGTTTAAAAACTACTTAGTGTTTTAACGTCTCTTTAGGTACTGCTTTTTGTTCAGCCCAAAGTTAGATACATTATTCATTGGAAAATATATATTTTGTGGTCTTGACACGAATGTTGTGCTCAAATACTCAGGAAACAGCTGTCTGTCAATATAACACCACTGGAAATGCAGCGGTTTATCACAAGATCAAATCAGTTTTGCTGGGAAATTATTTTCTGTCTATATCTGTTTTTTGCCATTTTGTTTTCATCCTTGTCTGCATTCACTCTTACCCAATCACTGTGCGCTAAAGTTTTCTGGGAACCAAAAGCAAGCCAGACTGTTTTGCAATCTAGACCTCGTTGGGTCCGCTTTGGATCGCTTAAACGGGCCATTACAGTTCACTGAAGACAGAATGAACCAGTGGAAACAAGCCTATAGTCCCCCCAAAACTACCATCCCTCCTTTTTTCCCCCCTTCTTCTTCAAAACATGAGCAAAAGTTATTATTTACATGTTAAAACCAGTTTTTTTAAACTAATACATCTATATTGCTTGTATTTCTGTGTCTGCCTTTAAAGATCCGTTTGACCTGCAGTGCCTTACTTAAACCCATGAGGCATGTAGCTGTATTCACCTCTCCCTATGCATCATCTTGGTGTGAATTTTAATTTGCTGCCATTAGAAGGGGGTGTAATCCCGTCACTGCCTGTCCTTCATGCCTCTCACACAATGATGTATTAACGGCAGGGCACACTAATGAATGGAAAGCCCAAAGTTGTTAAGTCTGTTTTAAGGTGCCATTTCTAGTAATTTGCTCTTTGCTAGGCTCTGCTGATTTTTTTTTTTCTTTTTTCTCGTCTCCTCCTTGGTCTTTGTCTTCTCCCACTTTGCATCCACAATTTATTTTCACAAGCTGGTTTGGTTTTAACACCCTGTATGTGCGAGAATATGTTGCAATTTGTGTCATATTATTGCTATGAATAGTCAAACGGGTCTCACTCAATACGCCCTGAGGGGTATCAAGTCAACAATAAGCAGCAACATCTGCCCGCTCCACAGTGCTCCTCATGCTGCAGATCGGGAGGAGCTGCAGAAAGCATGTTTACCTCTTGAGTTAGGAGAAAAAAAATAGTGGAATGCATGCTCCACAGTCCACATTCAATGGAAATCACATCGTTGTTTCAAAGGATTAGAACATTTTGAGCAACCAATCAAGCCAGTAGGGTGGATTCTACAACTGCAATGAATTATAGTTGAGGCCAAATTATTCAAGACAATTACATTTGTTTTTAATCATACGGTGCTATTTCTACCAGTTCCCAATTTACCTTATTACGCCCCGCCCACTTGTGCCTATTTTTGCTATGAATCTGGCACTTCCGTTGTGTTTGCATTTCCGGTTGAGCGGCAATTTCATTCACTTAAGTGGAGAACGGGGGGAAAGTCTTGCAGCTCAAATATGGTATGTAAATAGATTCAGATCAACACTGTGACGTTTCTCTGGGCAGCCTGAAAACTGCTTTGTGGTCCTTGTGGAACTTATTTATCTGTGTAACATTTTTAAAAGAACTGTTTAGAATGCGATTTACAAAACAAGTTGGATAAAGTTGGACAGGGCATGAGACCAGAACAATGAAGATGTGGTAGGATCTTGGGTCAACCCGGCCACGCAATAGGTTGATTTGTGGAACCAAAAATGTTTATAGTGTGTTATTTTAACACATAACACATACTGTATGCTAGAATTAAGCATGCCCCCTGCGCTAGGATGGCGTCTAAAAATCATTAATCATCTTGTCAAACATTTATTCAATTACAGGTTTATAGTGATAAAAAGTTCCTTGGAAAAAACCTGTGTGTGGGCTCCCAAAATATCAGATCTGTAATTTGGCTAACTGGAGATAGGCCTAAGTTTAATGCCATACTGAGAAACATTCCAGCCAAAGCAATAACCTCTTTATTGCAACGAGCTGGTGTCAGAATACAAAATACATTGTTCATCAAGATCAAACTTTTCGGTCCCATACTTGATACAGTTATTCAGAATAAACTCACTGGGAATTGTCTGTGTGAAGCTACTCAGCCTGGCTATTAGAAAAAAAAGAAAAAAACATGACAAACTCTATAAAATAATTGCATAATAAAAAGGCATTTAATCGAAGTAGGTTACAGTACTTTGTGAGAAAACTTTTTGACCTTTAGAACACTTTGTAACTGACATGAAATTGAATACATATTCCTCCCAGTGCAGTATATCCATACTCACTCCCTATTGCTTTTATAAGTGAATATGGCCAGGCCTGATCCACACTGGAGGTAAGATAATCTAGTTCGCTCTTACGCTGGATGGCAACCAATCCCCCTTTATACATCTCCATTCCATTACCGTATCCACAATCCAGGACTTCTCCAGCAAAGCGAAGGAGAGAGAGAAAAAAAAAAACCTCTGACTTAACATGCTTGAAAACCCACAAAACCTAGGATGGTCTAAATTAGCGGAGTGCGTCAGGGTGAGAAGGCTTGTAGTTTGCGCTGGGGGAAAGGAGAGTCGGCTGCCATTGCTCGTGCCGCTCCAGTGGGCAGATTATGCTCAGGTATCAGCCGCAGCAGAGGAAGAGGATTACATGTGTCCAAATACAGTTGTCGGTTTGGAAACTCAAGATGCAATCATTTCTACGGGAAGGGTAATTATAGGGGATCCAGCGCATGTTACTGTCAGATGGTGCTGATAGGATGAGACAATCACTCTCTAATGAAGGATTTGACATAGGTGAATGAGGTAATAGTGTACAGCTGTGCAATGTGTTTCTTTATTCTGATCCATGTTTTGTTTATTTGGCACAGTCTAAGAACAAGTGTGTTTTTACGATGAAATGTCACGAGCCTTCTTGTTTGTTCACTTGTGTGTTAGTCAAATACCAACAGCTGAAAATGTATACTGATCTTGTGTTTTTAGCCCCCTCTGACACCTATATAATGTGGAGCCATGACTGCGTGATTGGGGATTCAAGGGGTTTAAGGTGCAAAAGTGCCTGTCCTAGTTTTGGACAAAAAGAGTATTTTGCTCCATAGAGACGAGCAGGTGACGCTACCAGGCCAGTGTGTTCACAGAAAGGATGCATGTTTTTCGAGGTATGTTTGAGCAATAGAAAAAAGTGTTCCAGGCATTCCAGGCAAAACAATAACATCTATATGGTCAAGCAAGTGGTGAATGCCCTCCGGAAAATGCACAAAGCTCTCCGTTAAAGCTGTATCCAAGATTTACTGTTTGGCTGTTCCTATTATTATTATTTAAAAAATGTTTCATGTAGTTGACCAAATATTGTTTTGCCCAACTACATATCTATTGTAAAAGCAGCTTTTGGAGCCAAAATAAGACCACTGTGTGCTGTCTGCATCCAATTATAGAGCATTTAGATCTCAAAAAAACAAAACAAAACAGGAAGGGCGGTATTATGTTACTTACGATATTACGTTATTACGCTATTACGCTATTAATGACCACGGTGTCAAATCACTCCGAACGCCTCCGGACATTTGAACCAGACTCGAATCCGCCTCCCGCTGCTCCCGATTGGTTTTCCAGATACTTCAACTCTGGATGGATGCTAGACACGGACACGGTAGACACCTGAACGCTTCCTGGAACACGCTGCAAAAAAAAAAAAGAATCTGGTCTGCCCGGACAAACGTCTACCAGACACTTTGCATATAAATTTGACGCCTTTGACGCCACAGTCTGAACGCACCATTAGCATGCTATAGTTGTTAACGTTACCGCTTATTACCTCGTGGTGAATAATTAGGGAAACGTGAGGAACAGCTGGACTGCTGCAAACTGTTTGAATTAACTTATGTTTTTCTCGTTTTTCCTTCTTTATTTTTTATTAAGTCAATAAAAATCAGGTACAACACTTAATGTTGTACCTGACGAACTTTACTCTTAGGTAAAAAGTAAAACAGCTCCTTTAATTTAGGCTGATTATGGCCTCTTGGACCACGCTCTTGGACAGTCTTCCTTGAATTGCTTGTGCAGGTGGTTCTAATAGAGAAGTTTCATTATGCAGTGTTTTCCCATTGGCTTAACTCCCACGTCACAGTAATGATGTTCATCTGTCATTACAAATTATGGGCTCGCCTCCAGTCTTTGTCTCTGTGCTTGACCCTGTCCACCTTTTGGCCTCAACCTTGACCACGACTACTCCATCCCCTTCATAAAAGATAGTGCGTCGGAACCCACCCACCAGCACTCGCACACGCACCATCAGACACTCTCGGCCTGTTTTATTATGACGGGCTTCAACGCTGTACATCTCTCCAATACCCAATCACTCATTTCTCCGCACTAAATACTTCTTTCGTTTCTCCCGATGGCTTCACCCGCTGCTCGGTCGAAAAGGTCACACAATTAAATGGTTGAGGCCTTCTGTTCGTGTCACAGAATGGTGATGTATCACTCCGGGCTGGCTGTACGTGTACCTGACACACTGTGAGCAGGAATATGATTTCAGAGATCATTAAAAATTTAACAGCGTGACCTAATTACCCGGGCTCCCTATTCAGATTCAGAGCAGCGAGCGAGATGGAGGCAAACGGGGAAGGCGGAGGGGAAAAGATCTGTGTGTGCCAAAGCCTCATCTAGAATCAATTATAATTACTTTATGTTGCTGCTTTGTCAATCAATATGGAAGGAGCAGTAATGGATCGCTCAGGTGTCGAGGAGGGAGACGTACTTAAAGTTATTGCTGTTGTTTGTGCGTTTGAGTTTGGCACAGGTCTCAGAAGGGATGGAGTGGTTAGTGGGACTTAGTGGTGTTTTTAAGTGGTTTATGTTTGGGGCACTCTGTCATTTATATTTAAAGCCTGGTTTGGACTGGAAGCACTTGGCATAGACAATATGAAGAGAACATGAACACACTATGCTATGCAAAAGATTAACATTCTCTGTATACACATTTGAATGTATTTTCTACAATATATAAAGTGGTAATTTAAAAGAAAAACGTATGTGTGTAAGCATCCAGTTTACATTTTAGGTTTTGGAGTGTGAGAACAAGATCGCCTTTGTTATCAGATCAATATTCATAAATCAAGGTTAACAGTCCCACTGTTTGTAATGCATATTATTGTATAACATTTACACATTTAACATTTAGCATTTAAAAACAAAGAAAAACAGAGTTTACATTTGAAAGCACAGACATTTTTTTGTAGGATTCTCCCTACGGGAGAGCAGTCCCCACAACCTCAGTGATGTATGCATTGAGACTTAACACAGAATTGTATAGAATTGTTTAGTCTTTACTGTAATAATCAAATAGGTAAAACAAACTATGAGGACTTGAAATGTCTAATGTACTCACTCGTCGTAGTTTTAGTCTGAAGTCACAAACCAAGGATTGACTGTCACAAATCATTTCAGCATTATTTGACTGAGGTCGTAAAAACCTGGGGGTTTTGCATTATGCTCTGCATTGATTACCGATTATGAGAATGACTTGGGGATCAGCTATAAAGCTGTAGGCAGACTAAATCATAAAAAACATTGCAGCCTGTTGCTCTCATATACAAAGTGTGCCAAAGTGTAAGGCACCTTTTCAAGAATGAGCTATTCATTTCAACGTACACAATATAATAATAATAATAATAATAATACGTCTGATTTATACAGCGCTTTTCAAGAGACTTAAAGACGCCTTACATTATTAATATAAAAAGGAACATGCACAACTGTATCATAATAGTTGTCCATGCCTGGAGCCAAACTCTAAATCTTTCAGTTGAGGGGTAAGTGCCAGTCCAAAAATCATATCTGAAAATGATATATAATGCACAAAACATGAAATAACCTTTAGTTGTAGTCTTGGAAGTCAGTTTCTTCATTTTGTATCCTACCCTAATCATTTGTACAATACAGTATTTTAATCAGAAGAAGCTAAGTACTGACTTTCCAACCTTGCTCAGTCAGGTACACATTCTCCACTAAGCAAAGATGATTTATAGACATATATTTTTCACTTTCCCCTGCATTTGTGCGCTGACAACAAAGCGTTACTGTGATATTTTGTGCCGCAATCAGCGTGACTAATGACCTTCTGAAGAGTCCTTTCTCAATGAGCATACCCCATTACTCAATTTCTAAAGCCATCTTAAAACCTCTTTTTGGCATTTGAATAGGACAGCTCTTGCATTGCACCTTATCTATGAAATATCGTAATGGTAATTACACTACAGGCATATATGTCATAGCTGTGCATAGGGACGCCTACCAACACACCATTACCCCATTGTTTATCCTCCTACCTCATGCCTGTCCGGTTGCCAAGTCGTTGTCATAGCAAGACTAATATAATCTCTTTGCTTTGGCAGTTCCAAGCACTTTTTCCTCTCGCCTTTCACCCAAGCAGCATAGAGTAAACATTTACCCGCAATCCACCTGGGATCAATGAAGCTCATGGTAATCAGATGGCACGGTGAATCTTTTAATTACAGCCTAATATAGCGAGAGTGCATGTTGGAAGTGTGTGGATAAGTTTGGGCCTAACTCCACGCAGTCACTTTTCTTGTTTATACTGAGCAGAATTTGAGCGGGAAGGGGAGACTTGTACGGAAAAGTTGGTCTGTTGAAATGTCGGTAATCCCAGAAGTACTATAGCCTTGTGGTAGTTTAATGTCATTATAGCACCCGTATTAGTTATTATTGTACCAAACTTCACATAATGTTGCTACTGATTATGAGGCAGTACGGCATGGTTTGGCATACTTTGGTTTTTTTCCACCTACTGCAAGCGCACAGCAGTCCTGTCCTTTGACTCTCCTAAAATACTGTGTGCTTTCTTTCACGCTATTAAATACATTTTATATAACTCTATCAGGAGTGACGTGTTTAGAATAAACTAGGTACCAATATAAACATTTTATCTAATTTATTCTAATAGGGCAGTCAAATAAAAACCTGACTGTTGGTGTTATTAGACCACGGAAACAAATGGTTGTTGTTTATAATAAATAAATAAATAATAATAATAATCATGTTACAATGACAACATTAAAATTGGACATTGCCAAACTGTTGTCACCAGCTATATTTTTGTTTTAATTTGTTCAGCATAAATGTTTAAATAGCCTAAATGTTAAGTGGTTGTCAGCAATAGCAGTTTGCTTTTTTTTTTAAGTGCTTTTTTTTCTTATTGCTTAACTGCGATATCAGTAAACTAAGCTAGGCTCTGGTGTTATGCACAATGTGGCCAATGTCAGCTAACGGTGCGTTTATGTGGTGTTGTCTAAACTGTAAATAAATGTTTTCGACCAGAAGTTGCACATGAACACTGCACCAAGTCGTTTGCACAAGTCAGAGAAACGGGAATTCTGGAAACAACCCGGATGACCCAAGTTGTAACGCAATATATTTTGTATTAAGATTCATTCATTTTCTACCACTTGTTTCCTTTAGGGGTCACGGATGACTGGATCCTGTCCCAGTGACTTTAAGCCTTAGGCGGGGTACACCTTGGCCAGGAGCCAGCTCGTCGCAGGGTTAACACAGACACAGAGACACACAGACTCAGCCATTTTCACATTCATTCACTGGGGGCGATTTGCAGTTGCCAATTGACCTATCACATGCATGTGTTTGGACGGTGGGAGGAAGGGCGGAGAGATCATGTGATTGTATTATTCTAATATTATTAAACCCTGCGACGAGCTGTGCCCTGTCCAGGGCCCAAAGTCACTGGGATAAGCTCCAGTCACCCGCGACCCCGAACGGGAACAAGCGGTTGGAAATGAATGACTTAATTCATATTTTGTATTAAGTGAACAATATGCTTTGAAGTATTTTTTGAACTACAGAAATCAAGTCATCTGCCCCAGATAAGTACCCCCTCAAAAAAGAGGCTATCCTCAAGCAAATGTCATAAAATATTGAGACAAACAGATATGAGTATGTTCTCTGCATCCAAAAGCACATGAACACACACAGGTCAGGTCCACGAGCTCTCAGAGAAATCTCCCATCAAAAATGGCAAGAGCCAATGTATGGAACAGTGCCTTTAGAAGCCTGTAGAATGAGGCACTCTGTTTACAAACACCTACGTATATCAGAATTCTCAAAGCTGTCAGTTCTATATCCTTTCAAAGAATACCATCCATGTCCTAACCCATTTTGTTACTGTAGCTGCTGCAAAATGGATCAGACATGAGTCTTTTTCTTCAGCGTCTCTTCTGTCCTTTACTATAAAGCAGATATTGTGCCTGTCTAAAGCCACCATACTGTGCCTCAGATGAAGCCCGCGGGGGTCCGAGGTCCTGTTTGGTGTGCTTGTGTCTTCGGGTGGTCCGGACCTGCAGTGGACTGGGCCAAAGATTAGAGCGTTCATATAAAACGCTTCACTGTGGGGGGTGAGCATTGCAGTGACCTGTGAACAGCCTTATGTTCACTTTATGAGTAATCATGTCTTATTTAGTGAATTAGAACTATTTGCACGATGTCACAAAGTGTAGTGAACATTATTGGCATTGATTCCTTACTTTAGGCCACCTTCTTGAACTTACTTTGTTTTTATGGGGTGTTTATCTCAACAGCCAGAGGCCTTTGGAGGGTTGACCAACAGAATTGTAGAAATATGTTTTCCTTTTAAAATGCCTTGACAAGCTTTTGGTGCAAATAATTACTGTCATATTCCAAGGAATTAAGATATAAAAGTGCTTAATAACAGTTATTGTCTTCATGTTGTCTGCAGTGAAATGGAGCAAAGGATCATGCTCTACGTTTATTAGCTGCAACAAAAAACAACGCTTTTAAGCAAAGGAGGTTATCAATATATAAAATCAAACCTACTTGGAAGAAGAATGATTTATTAGGTGCTACTTGGTGTGAAAAGTTTGAGAACCGCTGTTTTAGACAAAAGTATTTGTCCCATTTTGCACGCTTTATTGACATTTTATTTTTGTGTTTCCCACTTTTCTCGTGCGTCCTTTCAGCTTGAAAATCGCCCTTTCTTCTTGTCGTCTCGTGTTGCATTGTACAGTATTTCATAAAAAGGTGCACAGTTCTGAATATGCAGGAAGCACGTCAACAACTCTCCCATACCCTGCTATTATAGTTTTGACTTCTGCTTTTATCCTGCTTTTTTTCCTCCCTCTTTCTCGGGCAAATGGAACGGATTGCAATTCAACAGAGTCTCATTGTATGCAGTAATATACACTATTAAGTGGCAGCATATAGAAACAAACCTTTGATTAAATGGATTTGAATCACAAAGACACAGCAAGACCCCTCCTCGAGCCTGGCCTTAATAAGGGTTGCTTTTTCGCGACTCCTTTGCTACCTGCGCACGCTGACTTCTGACACCTGCTGTTTTCAAGAGAGGGGAGCATTTCTGAGGACTCTCGCACACGGCAGCGCCAACCACAGATTAAATCAAGTCGCTTATAAAAAAGTGCAATATTATATTCATTTTGTCGTCATTACTGATTCCAGTGTACTAAAAGGCTCAGGGATTATAATGAATTCCAAATAAGTTGAATGCGCTAATGGGAAAAGATGGAGAGTCGTGTGGATTACTAATATTAGTTACAGTCCCGTCTTTCATTACAGTGTATTAAGAATAAAGAACATTCAAATAGGAGTTTTTTGTGCCTATGTCAAGTTGTTCTTTGATTGCCAGCCTGCCTCTGACTAATTACGTACTGTCAATGGAATCTTGTTTAATGACATTTTGTACTTTAACGTTTTTGCCTACATATGTTTTATAACTCTGCATATTTTCGCTAAAGGTTTCTTGAAAAGTAATATAAAATAAATAAGGAATAATCTCCCTGACAATGTTAAAGACCGCTTCACAATCCCATTCATCCTATACATAGAATTCAAGAGCGGTATTTATCCGAGAAAGGCGTGCAAATCTGCGTAAGTATCTCCACTGTTTGCATAATAGATTAGAAATTAGCATTTTTGTTCATTTTCCATGTATGCACAGTGCCTGGAAGAATAACACTCCATGCATATCAGATCAGCCTGCCTACAATTTTGCGCAGTATATTATTTGACAATCTAAAATGTGTAATTTGCATGAAATTGCTTAATTAAAACACAGTCACTGAGGGTATTAATTTCTTTGTCTGACAGTGGAGTGTAGTGAGGGGAGAGCAGGGAGATGTAAAACGCTGTCAGATAGCGATGTCACGAGAAAGGAAATTCTGCCACATATTTTTTTTTTCCCCCCCTCATCCCCGCTTCTCTGTTAACGGCACGATGGAGAGGATAAGGGGCTGCCCAGCTAATTTGGGTTATGGTGGTAAACGGAGGCCACTGCACTTGAAAGATACCACAGGGAGGCAGGGGGGATGGGTGCGAGGGGGGGAGATGGTACAGAATGAGAGGGACAGATAGGGGTGAGAGCCATCGAGCCTTTGTGCCAGTCTGCTCTCCTCAGGGTGGGACTGTGGCGGGCAGCTGACAGTGATACGAGCCGAGCGTGACAGATACTACTGCGTTTAGTCAGTGTATTACGTCTTGCGCGGGTGTAGGTTTGTTTGTCGGGGTCTTCTTGCAAAACATAGGCGGCTTGTTGACAGAATTAAACAATATGATGGTAAAAAGAGCTATTTGATAATCAGTCACTGTCTGTCTACTAGGGCTGTAGTCGATTAAATAAATTCTTGTTGGACTAAAGACATGCCTAATATCGATTGATTACAAAAGACCACAACTGCACAGAGGTCAGTGGAAAAACAGCTATTTATACAGATACAAGTACTCGGAAACAGTGTATTTGTATGAGAGATGTATACTGTAAGTAAGATCTTCAGATATAACTCACTCCGTATCTTCTCATTTTTGCTGCTGTCCCAGTTGACTAATAAAAATGTTGTTCGACTAAGACTCCATCGGCTAAAAGATTCCAGCACTACGGTTTACATGCACAGGGAACCACTCTGTCAGACCACTCTTGTAGGTCAAACAACCGATTAAGCTAATATGTTTAGGGGCGTCTAGTAAATTAGCATTAGCACTTAAGCTTTGTTGCTATAATTGCTAATAAAAAAAGCTGTCATACATATAACCACACTTTTTGCAAAAAATAGAGACGCGGTATTTCATTTACCATGCAGGTTTGATTTTCAGATATGCTCGGAAGCATATTGTTTTTAGCTTTCCACAGCACAAATAAACACCTAAAGCATGGGTCGATTTTTAGTTTCACAATAACTGAGAGGACCGAAACAACACATTCTTGTCCACAGTGGAGCGACCGTAGTTTGTCATCTTTGCTGATCTAAAATGAACACATCTAATATCTTGGACTGTTTCCCTGGCTTGCATGTAAACTGAGTGAATTATATCCCTGAAGTAAAGACAAAAACCATCATAATCATCAAACTTATCATTTATTCATTTCCAGACTCGTGGTCCATTAAACACAATCACACACAAGACAACAGTGCAAATCTTGGAATACTGCATGTATTTGGTCAAAACCAACATGTGGAAGATGAGCATAAGAAGATGTCAGTGTAACCTCTCATTCATTTTGGAGTGGTCCATGGTAGAAACTATTTCACATAACCTTCATCTCAACTACTTCTACGACTACTAACCACTCATTTGAAGACAGTGCGGTGCATATTTTAAACAGAAGAGAAGTGATGCTTTTAAAGAAATATGGAGGAGGCCATTTTGGAAAAACAGAAATAGTGCATAACAACAAACTTACCTTTATCTTACCTTACAATACTGAAGTATCAATAGACCAGAACCTTCAAACTGAGTCAAAACATCTCATCTTCAAAACCATTGCCCAGATGACTACCTTTGAAACCTTTTCTACCACATAAGAAGTTTCTGAAGCCATTTGACCTAGGCCCAATGTTTGGCCCATAACTTTCACATCTCTTCTCACAGTTGTTCTTGTGGCAGTGCTGTAGTCACACCTCCAGTGCTCCAGTTCTGTTTCAGATGCAATCAGTCGGAGAAACTACAATGTGCGCACTGGATTGAAAACAGCCTCTCATTAATTGTGGCCCGCCCCTTCTCCAGTGTTTCTGCTGCACTGCGCTGTGCCATTATAAATGCGTGAATTGTGAGCGTGAAAGGGCAAAGAGGTAGGCGAAGGATGAACCAAAGAGATTCAGAAAAATACACAGAGAGGAGAAACTCTTTGGAGCATGACAAAGAGTGAGATTAAAGCTGCGTTTCCCATTTCCAGTTGGCCCTGTGTCTGAGCGCACGCAGCCCGCACATCTGTACCCTTTTGTCTTAAATATCAAAGGCAGCCGAGGCACGTTAACATTTGAGTAATTCCAAAGATACACGAGGACATGGGCGGCTGAGTGGTGCAACTAAGAAGTTATCAAACTCAGAGATAGAGAGAGACCACCCTCTGTGTGGAGATCAGGGCTTGGATTTGTCAAGTGTTTAGTCAATACATTATAGCTAATATCAATTCTAGAAAGTTTAAAATGACCATAATGAGCAAATGAACAAGTCAATATCCAAGATGCGAAAATTAGTTTAAAGTTAATGAATTAGCACTTTTCCCATTACAACAAATTGCTTTACAAGTTTTAGTGGCTGCGGGTCTGCACATATGGCACTTCTGAGTGCAAATCACCCTCACTACACAAATTTGCAAAGAGGGTTAAGTGTCTTGGTCAAGAACCCAACTGCTTTAGGCTCTGGTTGGGGCTGGGATTGAACTGTCAGTCTTTGAGTTTGTGTGTTACTGAGCCACTACCATTTCAATTCAAACCAAATGGCGTATGCAGGACCAAATACAACTATTGGTTTTAATTACTTCTCTTTTGGTTAGTTTACTTATTTAGTTTGAGTAGTTTTATTTAACCATGAAAGTCAGAGTCATATTTGCTGCACTCAAACAAAAATATATTCCTTAAGCTAAGAAAAACCCATATTATCTGTCTAAACACTTTTACATTTTCAGACCTGCAACAGCAAAGTACAAGAAAAGTAGAAAGAAAAATATGCTAAATAAATGACTGACTGAAGATAGGCTGCCAATCTACGTCATCGGCCCCTCAAACCATCACCAGTCACTCGCTCACACACCACATGCATAAATAAAAGTTGGATGAAGTGTATTGCCTAAGGACACAACATGATGCACTTGGATGCAACCCGGCCCAACCCTGCTTAGCTTCCAAGATCAGACAAGGAGGTATATGGTCACAACACATCTTTGCGTAAATAAAATGTAGAAAGTTAAAAACACTGTCTGTTTGAAAGTTGTGAAGTACGCCATGAATGCCTTCAGTATAGTATAGTGTAGAATAGTAGTGCATGAGACAGGCAGGAGGAGCAGGTTCAGAGCAGGCCCGTGTCACCTGTGTCTGTGTGTGATTGGGAGGCACAGACAGGAGCACCGGGGCAGGCTGACGCTGACAGGACCGCAGCGCAGGGACTTTAATTGGTCCTTTGATGTGGCTGGAAAAGGTGGTGAAGGCGATGGAAATGGGATCTGTCCTTCTCCTCTGGCATGCCATTATCTGACTACACACCAGTGTTTATTTATGAATCATGACCCCATTTTTTTTTACCCCATGTCCTCTTGATGCTCCACTCTGCCCTATTTAGCCATCGGGTGAGTCCTTCTCTCCACTTGCTCTCTTTAGTTTCCTAGTTCTGGCATCCCCGTTGTTTTGTTTCTGTCGCTCCATATTTCTGTATTCTTGACGATTAGTGCCACTGCCTCAGGGTCCTTGATTCTCTGGGTTTGACATTGGTCACCTTAATGCATTTTTGGGGCTGCACGACTTACTCAAAACACATATTCGGTCCTTCATCATCAAGAAAGCATATAAATCTACATTATCAAATTTGAGGTCAATACCAACTTCACATCAGATAATAGTTATGTAATGGTTATACCCTGCTATTCTGTCCACACTGTACATTTTGTATTTATATTCAAAGTAAATTTTTATGCCATTTTTATTTGATCATAGTTGTTTTCCTTGTATTATTCATTGTTGTATGTAACAACATTACGCCGGAGCAAATTCCTAGTTTGTGAATTTTCTTTATTTCTGATTCTGAAATATTATGCATGCCTAAGTATAAATGATACAAGCAAGAGAAAAGCGGATCTTGGCGTGAGTGACTTGGTGCCTTTCATGGTCACGTTGTAATTATCCAACTACAAAGCATAACAATCGCTTTGTCTCTCAATGTATTTATTTCTTTATTGATCATCTTTATTCTTTAATCCTTTAATCTAGTCCTTCTAGTGTTAATGAGATTAAAACCCATTGAGATCGACCTGGTCCAATTGATAAACGATACAATACTAAATGCTTGGTTTACATCATCAACATGTTGCCTAAAACCCCCAGTACACAAAAGTATGCATTTTTACGAGTACTCTTACACATTTGAGTGCTTACTAACATCTGCATACATTTTCATATCAAGGTTGGGTAAAGTATACGTCTGTGTGTGTGTGTGTGTGTGTGTGTGTGTGCCCTCTTTGCCTGCCAGTACTGATTAAACCGCACTTCTGGGGTGAATCCCGCTAATGTGGCGAGCTGTTTAGAGCCAGGGCCATGCGTTTGAAATGATGATGATAATACATTCAGTCCTCTCATTAATGGAGTCCGAGAGCTCGTTAGCAAGCAACAAACAAGAAATGCCAAGTCTCCCATGTAACCGCGTTTACCTCCGACGCTCACATGCACACTCCAGGGGGCCATGCACGCTACAGTGAGGAACTAACCCTACTTCAAAGTGGCCCAACCCTGGTGCACTCGACTGGGACTCCCTCAGAGACTCTCCTATCCCCCGGTTGGAGGGTCACGGGATCAAGAGGACGGAAATTGATCTGGGGTCTTTGGTCCTTCTGCAGTCCTCTTTAGCCTCATGTCATCACACGGCGCCCCCTGGAGAGGAACCATAGAGTGACACCCGCTGAGCCAATAGGGAGGAGAGAGGAGTGGGTGATCCGTGACTGTCCGCCGTCCACAAAGATAGAGTTTTCACACTATTGTTCTTGACATACTAGCAGATAATGGTGGCTGGTGTTTTGCCATTTCCCCTCTCCTCATCGCAGCTTTTTAGCATTGGTGACTTTAGCAGTGTTAGCACATTCAGTTTGTTTTATGCTGTTGAACATGGTTTACAGATTGTTGTTTTCATCCACCGTAAACATATAATCTAGTCCTGCAGCTCCAGGTACTCCTCACCCAAATATTCATGTACCAATTAACTTAATATTGTTGTTTTAATTGTTGATGGCATGGTTTTAGCCAGGCTGTCCTATAGAGCAGTGATTCTCAAACTGTGGTAAGGTCCGCCTCTAGTGGCCAGCTGCAATCTGAGTAATAATTGTTGTTTTTTGTCCCCCTTTGGGTTAATTGTTATTTAGAACTAACTTATCCATAGTTTAGTCTAATTTCAGATCAAGTTCATGGCCTGATATAGTCTGGGTATAGCTCTGGTGGTACTCGAAAAGCCAGATATTATCCTAGGTGGTACTTGGTGTGAGACGTTTGAGAAGCACTGTCCTGGAGGAGCCGGGGTCACTTGTTGCGGGCTGGTTGGTTGCTTGTTTTTTTCAGATTATCTTCCAACCCTAGTTTAGAAGCCCATATTTCCACAGTCCGCACAGAGCAGATTTATTTTATTTACAGTGCATATCATCCACACGGCGAACAACTCCTCCGTAATTATGACGTATCTGCAACTTTTTAGTTTTGTCATTTTCTGTGTCAGCGTCACAGCCCCACACTCTGGTCTGTTAGATGTACTCCACTGGTTTCAGATGTTTTTCTAAACCTCCACCGTGTTTATGCAATTCATTTTGGAAACTATAGCCTCCTTAGTCTCCGTGTGGCTTGGCCTAAGACAAATCTAAATGCAAATACAGTACATACATAGAAACTGTGCACACGATTGACTTTGCACAGTGACCGTGCCAAATTGCCAGAGAGAGGTCTTGAGTTTGCGACTTTAGGCTTCAAAGGCATGTGATTTATCCACTGTGCTGTCAGCGTAGACTGGGCTGTTGGTACTATTGGTTTCAAGTTGGATTTTCTGCTCACAAAATAAAGTTATACTGGAAGAACATGCCATGCTGGGTAACAAATCTTGCCGTAGTCGGGGACAAGCTCCAGCTGCATCATCAGCCCCAACGCAAAGGAGGTTCAACAATAATTTTTGGTAGAAGACTTGAAACGTGACGAAGTTCTGGAAGCGAAGCGAAAATACAAGTACGACTAGCACAATTAAGCACAATTTGTCCTATTAAAAGTTGAACAACCACTTGATTAGCATTCATCATTCAACATTATTTCAAGGTTCAAACAGATGTTGCTTTAAACTGTGCAAATGAAGTACTTGCACACTATGTACACAGTTCTTCTGCCATTGAACGGGACAGCTGATGGCTAAAAAAAAAACCTGGAAGCACTTTTCTAAATACTGGCCTTGACATATCCTTCAAGTGGCACATGTCGGGTACTGGAGTCTGGTGGAAAGTCTGACATACGAAGATAGGAACTCTCGCGCTACAGGTCGAAGGCAGTATTTATCCAGCCCGTTCTGACACTAGGCCCACAGGAGTTGAAGAGTTCAGCTGGAGACTGGACTGTAGATTTTGGATGCGTTACCTCTCTACCACCTGCCAACTTGTTTCAGAGGTGCACGATACTGTACTTCAGTCACACCGCTGTTGACATGTCACCACAAGGGACGTCTCATAAAGCTTTGTGCTTTCAAATAAAAATTGAGCTTGTCGGAAATTCTGTAATTGTCTCTAATGCATTGAATATAAAGGCTTACAGTAAGTGGCGGAGAAAAAATACACTGGTTGAAACAAGACTTGTCCAAAAAATACTATTGGAAGTGCGATATATTGCTAGGGAAAATATCAGGATAAACAATCACATTGAAACTACTTCATGCTACTGACACAATAACTCTAAACCAGAATGATCACAGTAAACTTTTTTTTTTACTGTGCGGTATTGTTAACATATATGAGAAGCAAGAATCTATAATGATCCGTATGTTAATGTACTACAAAAATAAAACACTATAGACATACAATACAAATAAAGCCCAAATATTGTTCCATCAATTATACAATAAGTCCGAATACTTTTGAACTTTCAATTATGTTCTGATGGTGTTCCCTCATCATTGGATTACTGATTCATGCATGTTTGAGTAATCCTGTATTGTCCTGCATTCAAGTCTTGAGTGTTCAAAAGTTAAAATATGTAAATAAAAATGTGCTGCTTTATGCTGTTTGCTTTGGTTTTATATATATATATATATATATATATATATATAAAATGTGTATGTGTGTGCATATGTATATATATATATATGTGTGTGTGTGTATACGTATATATATATATATATGTGTGTGTGTGTGTGTATACGTATATATGTATATATATATACACATATATATATATATATATATATATACAAACACATATATGTATACACATATATGTGTGTATGTATATATGTATGTGTATGTTTGTATATATGTATGTGTATGTTTGTATATATATATATATATATATATATATATATGTGTATGTTTGTATATGTGTATGTTTGTATATGTGTATGTTTGTGTATATATATGTATATATGTATATGCGTATGCATATATGTGTATGCATATCTGTGTATGCATATATATGTATATATGTATGTAATGTATAAATGTGTGTGTGGAAATATATGTATGTATGTAATATATATAGATGTGTATATATATTATGTAGATATGTGTGTATATGTATGTATATATATGTGTATATATGTATGTATATGTCTATATATGTGTATATATATTATATGTGTATATATATATATATATATATATATATGTATATTTGTATATATGTATGTGTATATATGTATGTGTGTATATATATGTATGTGTGTATATATGTATATATGTATTTGTATATATGTGTGTGTATATGTATGTGTGTGTATATATATGTATGTGTGTATATATATATGTATATATATATGTATGTGTGTATGTATGTATATAGTATACAGCAATGCAGTTTATTGATAAGTACTACATGTGTAATCATCATATTTATTTATGTACTTATTACTTTATCAATTTACCATTCAACTCAGTTCCTTGTAATACATTTGTTTGCCCATAAAATGTATTTTGTGATTCTCCCATTGACTTTGCATAAGATCTTTTTTCACATTTGTTCTGCTTTCTCTCGGGCTTAGACCTGATGAAGACTTGGCTTTAGTACCGGTTTTCACATTTCGTTTTGGGTTTTGTCCCTTCTTGGATGATGTGCGTGTGTGAACGAGAACCCACATCTGCTGGAACATCTTCTCCAATTAACCATCTCCAGGAGTCCATTGATTTCTATGCATTTGACAGAGTGATAGCAGTGGATCTTCTGTCTCCCCTGTTTGAGTGGAGGAGTGATGTCTCCTTGTCAGAGAGGAGCAGATCACAGTCTGTTCATTCACTTGGGTCCATGCACCTCCAAGAGAATCCATTACCCAGCACGATAATCCTCCAATTTATCTATCAATACCTCTTTGTTAAAATATATCCTGCGTTAACTACTTCTGCTTCCTCCATGGTTAGTATTTATTCATTATAAGAAATTGCATTTCTTTGAGAGAGGACTGTTTCTTTATCTTTTTTTTCCTTTTTTTGTATTGTAATTACTGACTTGAGGGATATCAATTAAATGTGTCCAATTACAGAATGCTTCAAAACTCGAATATAAAGTTGCGTCTCATTTTTTGATCTATTTACTTGCAGCCGAGACAACAGAGGGATAGAGGGAGCAGGAAGTTTCAAAACACCCTCTGTTCCACATGAAAGGAACATTTGATCATATTTTTTTATTTTTGTCTTAAAGAGAAAAGCGTGCCAATGAGGAGTCATTCCTCATTAAAGTCAAGCAAAATTATCAGGCCTGCATTAAGAAAAAACGAGATATGTATCATGCATGTGGATATGCATAAACATGATGGAGGAGCTTAAGTAGAAAATGAGATCTGATGGCGTGGTGAAGAAGAGAAAACCGCGTGCTCGGAATGCATTTAAATTTAAATATTCATGTCATTATAATTCTGAGGAATGTGGAGCGACCGTATGATATTTTATTGAGGAGGTTTTAAAAAATGGATGCTGTCCTTTCTCCTTAATAAAAATCCTGGGCTTTCACTCCGTCACAGTGGTCGTTGGTTGTGTGGCAGCTCACAGACTGAGAGAAGGAGGTGAGGAGGAGGTGGGTTGATGGGACAGGTGCTGCAGCCGCGGGATGTTTTTCACGTTGACCTCTGATTGAACAGTCAAGGCTTCGGTTCATCTCGAAACACTATAAACTAAAGTGTCATAGAGAGAGTTGGGTGTGCTGGAGGTCTGACCGTCACTATTTTGTGCTGCTAGCTGCGAGCCATCGTCAGAAGAGTCCCCGCTTTTAATGTCACATAGCTTCTGTTGTTATTTCCTGAGACACGGTCAGCCTGAGTGACCTGACACGTCTGAAACAGGTCAGCAAGGTAATTGCATATGCTAATTTATTATCTTTAAAAAGAACCAGTTGTAGTAAATGTATTTTTGTAAATCATAAATTTGACGTTGAAAATGTCCGATTGACTGTTTCTCACAATCAACATTAGAATACATTTAATCACAAAACTAGGAACGCGCCTCTGCGATTGGTGCAACATAAAACAAAATGACTAATAATAATAATAAAATATCAACGCTGACTTGTAACGAGGCATTTTGGTTGTTGTAGTTTTTATGGCATTACTGCTTGAAGGTTTGATCCCTTTTAATTTTATGCTAATAATCTGGAATATCTACTTTTAGGGCTTAAAAATAACAGCAACCAAAATCTGACCCATTTATATGAAGGGCTAGTTAATTTAAAGAATATAGATACAAAACAAAATGTTGAATCCCTCATTACCCTTTAGGGGCCGAGCGACAAGCAAAGTGGTTGTTCCAAAGCAATTAAACTAGCATCTTGCTCCGTGTTATCCGACTTAAAATTAATGATTTTCTATTGGACACAGTAGAGAGACTTTACACTATGCATAATATCACCACTTAATTGCGATCATAGTCACTTAGTAATCTAGTAATCATTTGGTGTATTCAAGAGCCAGTATGCGGCGTTAGCCTGGCGTTAAAATGGGGGAGGTGGATCTGGCGCTGATGCTAACGCTGCCTCTTGGGGTGGGGGTGACTGTCATGCATCCTCCTCGTGTTAATTATCTTTTGTTTGCCCTTGATAATCTGGAGGCCCAGTGTGCGTCCTGTAATGAAAACCCTGGATCACGAGGTCTGCATTTCAAGAAAAGGGGAGAAAATGGTGAAAAAACAATGGCGCTTGTCATTACCACATCATCATCGGGGCTATCAATAATGAATGAAACACACATTAAGCAGGGAGAGGCTGCAGTTTATGAAAATGACTTGTGTGAACAGATTAAATTACAACTATTATTACTTGGCTTTTGATGTACGGCATCTAAGTAATTACAAAATGTTAAAAAGGGATGCGGGGAAAGCAGGGAGTCTGCTTCTGGAGTTATAAAAGCACATTTATGTTAGTTAAGAGATTTCAAACAAATTAAATTCTTAGTTGGCCAATGTAATGAAAAACTGGATTTATTCTTTGGCCAAACCAATGAAGCAAAACTAAAATATAAATGTTTCTTTTCTTACTTTTTCATTTTAAAGGAGACATTATGCAAAATCAACTTCAATGTGCTTTTAGCCTAACCTTTTCCCATTATTAGTTTACTCAAAGTTGTATCTTGACTGATTCCTGCATGTTTGAGTAACCCTGTACTGAAAACTGAAAAAAAAAAAAAAAAAATCTGTTTTCACTTACCCCCTATCCCCTCCCACATCCCTGTACTAAGTCCTGATTATTTATAAAAATGCAGTTTCAAATGATACCGTTCTAAATTTTTTCAAAATTAAAATTAAAAACATGGAAATGACAATCCACCGCTTGTCACAGTGAAATGTCACTATGAAGAGGCGGGGCTTATCAGTTCGTCAGTTTTGAACAGGAAGTCAATAGACCGGTTTTGGTTATCAAGCCATTTTTGCAACCAATATTGCAGTTTACAATGAACAAAATGTAAAATTAGGATCTACTTTAGTTGTAATTCAATTCTAAGTACCTGTAAAAAGAGCACAATGTGTCTCCTTTAATGATCACAGATGACAATGGCAGCTAGGGATGTCAACATGATTCGTTTCAGCGATAATCATGATTTTTCAGGTCACAATATAATCGAAAGAACCAAATAATAATAATCGTGACAGTCGTAGTCACGATATTTTTTTTAGTTCAATCTATCATCCAAAAAATAGACCTAAATGTAAATAACTTTTTTATCTGTCTGCTTTTGTCACATTTGACTTTATTTTGTCTTTTGGAAAGTTCAGCTTCATAAAGCCGGTCACAAACTTGATAAACGGTCACATGTCATACCGCGGAAACGAAAGAACAGTTTAGAGTTCCCTGTTATTTGGTCACAGTCTCAATAATCGTTAAATCGTTCTCACAATAATCACACTCAAATTTGATATCGTGACATCCCTAATGGCAGCTAAATTACTGTAAAACATAAACTGGGATTGTGCTACAAAATAAAGAATGCTTTTCATTTGTGGTGCGTTGAGAAGTCTCTGCAGTCATTATTCATTCACGCCACACTCTGCAACATTGGCCCTCTTTACCACCCCCCAATATCTTGAGCAGTATATGGAAAAACAATGAATCACAGTATCACCACAGAAAATACTTTGCAACCACTGGCAACAAATAATGCCTAAATGATAAATGATCACCCAGTAGTTCTTTTTAACGGCAAAGTCCTTCATGGATCGATTCCCTGACTCACATGAGCACTCACCCACCAGCGGACAGGAATAAAAATGGTTCTAACACTAAGCCTATATATGTCCCACTGGTTCCACACTTTGAGAACCTCGGAACTAGACCCATTATAATTTCACACCACGTCCAAACATTTCATAACTAGAGTTTGAATTATGGCAAATAACATTTTCTTTAAAACCGTACTTATCCAAGTTGAATTTCACCTTCACACGATGGAATGGGAATATAAACCATGGAGTACAAATGTGCTTGAAAAACCTGCTCGTATTTTCAGCGGTCTTTGTCCCTGACGCGCCTTTACGACGTTCATAAATCCTGAAGTCAAACTTATCAAGTCACTGTGTTCAAACCTGCGCTCCATTAGTTTACAACCGCCGTCCTGCATTTTCTGCCGCAAAATACACAAGGACTGGCATCGCTTATGGATTACGCCTCAGTAAATCACCTGCCGCCTTTACGCTCCTGTACAGCAGCGATTCTCAAAGTCTGGTACTGTAGGGCATCATGTTTGGCAGTTGATATCGTTTAGTTTGTCATTATCATTGGTTGCATTTGTTTAGTCCTGCTTTGGTTTGGTTTTGCAGTTGTCCAGTTAGTATTTGTAAACCCCTTCCATCGCATTAGGGCTGATTTTTTTTTTTTTTTCCCCTCAAATTACACCACCCCCAATTCAAACGGTTTCAGAACCTTGAAGCTGACGCTGCCGTTTTTACCTCTGCTGTCTGATTTACTCGAAATGTAAGTGGTTGCAAGCTACTGTATGCACAAAAGAAAATCTGATTTTTTTTTTTGGTAAATGCAAAGACTGACAGACAGATTGAGACATTTGTTGGGTCAAAGCTGAAACGTATATCCCAAAAATGGAATTCATTACAATTTTGTGAATTTTAGGCTTATTTTGTATTTGTGATTTTGAGTATAACTTCCCAGAAAGGTTGATTTGGCTCTACATATATTGGTGATAGCTTCCTTTTTATGTTTTAAACTGGCCAAGAGTTTGTTAATGCCTTTCCTTTTATCAGATGGTTGATAAAAAGTAATTAGTGAAAAAAACTTTTAAAAAAATGCTTATTGATTGTTAAGATAATGGTTTGTACAATGGCATCATTATTTAGAGTGATAAAATGGTTAGTTCATATGGCAATACAAGGAAAATAATGAAAAAGTGCATCGTAAATACTAACAAAGATCTTACCCAATGACATTTTTTTTAATTTTTGTTTTTGTTTTCTGATTTGAGACCTGGTTTAGACCCAGCATGGTCCGCATTTTGTACTAATTTAGTGCAATGCTCTCTAATGATGCCAATTTCTCCTTTATATTAGTCCAGGTTAAGGTTAATTTAGGCCATTAAAATAATTGCAACAGCTGTATATTTTCCCAAATTACAATTTACCGTCCAAATTTAACCCTGAATCTTTGCTGCACCATTTGAAACCTTATGGTGGATAATATACACCAAAGCATCAACATTGTGTTTTGGCTTTGTGGGGGGATTAAAGGGTTTGAAGGGCGGGTCGGACTTGGAGCGGCTAATTATCTATATGTTAATGCCACCGCGCTTTTTGCCATGCCTCTTAGCCTATTTCTGTACGTGTGTTTGATCGAGGGCACACCAAAGCAAGGAGGAGAAGAAAGCGTATTTTGGAGATGACATGTACGTCTCTGATTCTCATTTGTTCAGGGGAAGTTTTCAAACTGAGGAAACGATGTTATTACACTTTGCCACAATCGCGTCTGTGTAATGTGCTATTTGCCATGCCAAGCCCGGATTTTGCAGATGGAAATTAGGGGAGAAAATTGACACTAACTACTCAATTACAGCGCTTGATGGTTAGGTTGACCCCGGTTGGCAGCAATGGCAACACAGAGCCAATCACCTTCCCCAGATAGCATTAAATTAGAATAAGGGAAAGAGGACAATTGCACATATTCATCGGAGAAAGACATTCGAATTACCTCAGATGCTTCGCCGTCATATTGAACAATTAAGCACAGCGATGGGATTTTATGGGATGGTTTAGAGGCAAGGCGCTATGTTAGCATTACGAAGGCATTGTACAAGCACTCTGTCTGCGGATTTTCAATCTGACAATTAATGGGGACGTCAGTAATTTCAGAATTATAATGGCGCCTATTGGGTTCATTAATCATGTGTCAATTAAGGAAGCAGTCAGTCGTTAATCTAATGCATGTTTGGCATGTAATAGTAAGAGGACTGCGGCAATCTGCGAGGCTGTAAAGTTATATTATCTATCGCTGGTTCTGAAACTTGGATACGGGTTCCACTGGTCACTTTTATGTGCAGTTTTTGTAGTGTATACTGTACAGTGTAGGTGTCACATTTACAGATCATTTGTACATTGTAAACAGTAATGTTGATCCAAAATAAATAACTTATGGAAGCAAGTCCGTTGACTGTTTTGAGACATTTTGGGAGGAGATTGCTGAGGAGTCACACCTTAATACAGAGTTACTCAAACTTGCAAGAATATCTCAAAATACAACGCTGCATAAGATGATTGCTGGGGACTATAGCATTTCTTCCGTGTGCCAGTCAGACACTGCCAGCTCAGCCCTTGTCATCTTAGCCTACGTCATCAGAGGTACATTCCCAGGCCCAGGTCCCACACTGATGGAAATAAACTTCTCTTGCGTTAGAACTCAAGCCTCTTCTTTCAACTGCAACAATCATGACGTGGGAAAGGAACATGTTGTTTCCATTGTTCAAGAGGACAACCACATTTAAAGTCCAGTTTACCACATATTAAAAGAATAACATGGAATGAATTGAGAATAATTACACACGCAACTGAATCATCTTGCCTTGATTGTAAAAGTAAGATGTATCATTAAATATTGTGTGATTAGACCTGCTTTTAGTCCCATTTTAGACCACATTTGTCCCTACTGATAATTTGGTAAATGTTCTGAAAAACCAGCAGTAATTTGTATTTTGTTTATTATTGTATTCTATTTAGCTTAATCTGGGAATATACATGTGTACCACCCTCATATTACTGTAAGAGTTTCCAAAGAAATAAAAAGGATAGAATGGCCCCACCTCTGGTTTTGGCCATAACACTAATTGCCCGGGCCCATGCCAAGTGTTTGCTTTGCTCACCAGGGATGAATTTGTGGTATCACGCTTTGATCGGTGTAATATTTCACATTTAACTTGATGTTTGTGCTGCATGTGATGCGTTTACCCATCTGGGAAAGATGATCTGTGTAAAGCGCTGGAACGGTTAATGCAATTACTTAATTCATTTTCCAGAGATCACCCGCCTCCCTCCAAACACAGGGCCGACATTTCAAACCACAGCGAGACCTTTTAAGTCTTTAAGTTGGACTTGAAAACACAGTCGTTTTTTTTCTTTCTAACAGACAACATCAATATAGAAAACCTGAGAACCACCTTTGTTTGGATTTGGAGCTCAAAAGCCATAAAACAGCCTGGAAAAGGGGCAATCGTCTTTCATAAACAACTGATTTATGTTTAGCTCACTTTACACCAGTGCCAGGGATACACAGTCAGCAGCAGCCGCCACCTGACGACCACAGCCACCCGATCCTGCGTCTGATGTTGTGCTCTGACAGAATCTGGTCCATCTGCAGCCTGTAATCAGCCTAAACCACAGAGAGCTCACATGGACTCTTCACTGCCAAAGGCCTCGTGTGTTTACACTGCGCCACAGACAAAAGCTCTGACTAACTGTGCACTTTGGCAGATGCTGAGACCACTGGCAGGCTTCGTACTCATTTATCTCACACTTATCGCTAAATCAGAGGCAGCACTCAGAGTTTAGTTGCTTTAAAGAAAATTCTGTGATTTGCCCAAAGTTTGTTGATGGTTTGGAAAATGCAAAATGTTCAGTTGTTGTTTTTATCAGAAACACAAACTTATTAAACAGTGTCTGATTAGTTTCGTGTCCATGTTCTTCCCATGTTCCAGTCAGGTGCATTATTAGAGTCTGGATTTGGCTGATTAGGAGTACTGGTAATTTCAGATAACAATTACAAATATTAGAATTCCGATTTTCATAAGAACCCGCACGGATTTTCATAGACTTCATATAGTGTTTCTGGGGCCACAGAAAATGTGCCTAACTTGACTTTTTCTTCTATATGATAAGAATGGGTTCTTGAACCTGTAGAACACTTGCATATGGCATTGTGTGCGTGTGCATTTTCTGCGGCAGCGCTGACAGAAATGCTGATGGGATTATAATGCCGTGACTTATTCTTTATGTCTCCAGGCAAAACGGCTGCAGCAGCACTAGCAGCAGATTTAACCAAGAAGTGCACTTCTGGTGTAAAGTTAACAGCCCCCGTCGAAAACACACACAATGGCTCCCAAGCATATCAGTAATAACACTGATTCAGTGACTTTTCATGCTTTTGTCTTTTATCTGGGCCAGGCTGTTTGCCTATGCATCATCACTGGAGGGCCTAAACACATACCCACCCTACTTCCATATTCAGTAGGTGTAAGACATCAAAACATTTTCATCATTAAAATGCTTACCATTTGTGGCCTTTGTAGCACGAGAATATACAGTGGATTTAAATGTCCCCTTCCTCCCAGAGAGCAAAACAAAGAGTGCTATTAGTTCTTTGTGTCGGAGCGCCATCCCAAGGTTCTGCATCGAGACCTACCTTTTGGGATCAATTATGTGGCCACAGGCTCTTTTTAAAAGAGCTGCACCTGATTAAAACTCTGCCCGTCTCCCAAGCTCCCTTTGTGTGAAGTGCCGAGGCCCGCGCCACTGCTATTTATTAGCATATTGTCTTTTAAAGGTCATTGTCTGTTTTGCACGGCCTACTCCATCTATAGTATGTTACTGTTGGATTATTGTTCTGCACCACTCCGCACTGAACAAGGAGGCGAGAACAGCGAGGAAGAAAAGTTGCTTTTCAGATTTCAACAGGCTCTAGAGCTGTCTGTACTCAATCAAATCTCCTGAATTGCAAACAAAAACTATACCACACAATATGCTTGTATATAGCATATATATGTATAATATATATATATACACACACACACACACACACACACACACACATATACATATATACATATATACATATATACATATATATACATATATACATATATACATATATATACATATATAATATAAATATATATAATATGTTATATTATATAATATTATTATATAATATTATATAATATTATATAATATAACATATTATATAATATTATATTATATTATATATATATATTTATGTTATATTATATTATATATATATATATATAATATTATTATATTATATAATATATATATATATATATATATATATATATATCCTAAAATGCAATGTTTTTCCCCTCCCCTCAGCACTACACAGGAACATAGAAACGCAGTCCCCACCAGCCATTATCCAATTTCAAATCTCTTGTCTGCGAAGTGCTTGGACAAAAGAAGGCGGCGTGTTGAACATTGGCACACATCAAAGTGAACCAGGGCCAAAGCTGAGGCTGGCTATAGTGCAGCTGCTCACTGGGGCACTGCAGCCGACACACGCGCTAGAGAAGAGGGAGTGAACGCTGCACAGCATCCAGGGAAGAGAGGGCCGCAGTGGGGCACAGAGCGGGAGAAACCTGCCTGTGCCTCGTCAGATGTGGTAAAAGCTAGCTCCCTCCAGACACCATTAGAGGTTCATCTGGATCGCATGTCAAAGGGAGGGCTACGGCAAGAGAAGAAGGTAAAAAAGTCCAAAAATATACGTTGGCAAAAAAAAGCAACAGGAAGAAAGCAAGAGGTAAAGTAAAGGTCATCCATAAGATGAATCACAACAGCTTGAATAGTCCTGGAGATTTAGTTTTTAGGGTCGGGCCCATTCTCTTTCTTCTTTTGCCTGGTTCCACAGTATGACATCAAACTTCTCTATCTTGCATTTCAACTGCAGGTGATTTGGATTGCTCAAAAACACCTAAAAAACATACATTCTTATGGTGAGTGGCGTCCCCTCACCGTGGACCTGACCTGTAACTTGCCCCTATGGAGTCACACGCTTGTCTTGATAGATCAGATTAATTACCATACAGTAACATGCAACATTCCAGTCATCTCCACTTAGACAAATCCACTGTAACTTTTCAGATGGACGGTCTGCCATCTGAAGTTACGGTGGACCTTTTAAGTTTTGATTTGGATAATAAAAGTACAGCAATTATCTTTACCACGGACTGGAAAGCTTTGAGTGAATACATAGTTTAAATCTCTCCATAACTTAATTAAAGTAAAACAATGTGCGACTTTAGAAATGTTCCTGTTCTTTGTGAATTCCTCCCAGACTGTCGGCTGTAGTGTAAATTAAGTTTTACACGCACAAAAAATGTGGCATTGAGTACGACTTCTGACGAGACATGAAGACACATTAAGGTGCCTCTAAATCTGTGGTTTTGTTCCTAAACTCTGACTTTGACAAGTTTAAGTCATTGGAGAGATGATGTATGCGCGCTGTGGTCACCAGGGAGAGAGCTCCTCACTGTGTTACATCCTGTGGCAAAAACTCACTCAAGTCTCACCTTGTGGAATTGGAGTTCACTTTTATGAGGATGAGCACATCTGGTATATTTGTCTTGGAACAAAAGTGGCTCTTTAAGTTTGATGTGTAAATTTGACTAATTTAATGTGTTTAGTGGAGCACTTTTGAATTGATGTGATGGGAACAAGCCAAAATGATCAGATCATACTCATTGTTATACAGTAATAGTAATATAATGTCTGGAATTTGTATTGCACTTTACAGACTTTCTAAGCCTCTCAATGCGCTAAACTGTAGTCCTTCATTCTCTTCACAATAAACAACTTCTGGGTTTAGCTTTCTCTCATAGCAGTATTCAATATCCCCCAAGTCTGGTTTGATTGCATATTTGACCAGGATGCAAACTTCCATTTCTATATTAATTTGGCAAATATTTTTATACCTGATCCCCTCCCCCTTTACCCTGCTTTTTGACTGCACATTTAAATAAATTTGCCAAAACATATAACTACAACAACAACAAGAACAATACTTTTTGACAATTTGGAAATATTTGCAGTTGAACTATTCATTTGTTGAAAGCAAAACAGACCACTTTAGTCATTTGTAAATCTTATCTGACATTCTTAAGTAGTGCTCAGTTTCATTTACTTGAGGTATTTAAGAAAACATTTTTTTTTTTTTTTTACCAAACTACTATGAGTAATATTTAGTTTGAAGTAACACTATGCTTGAGTAAAAAATGTTGGTTACTCTTCCCACTGTAACTATAACACAGACTTGGCTTGATTTTGGCAATATTAAATCATTTGAACATTTGTGCTTAATACACCAGATATTAATATGTTTTGTTACATATATTTGTATCCATTCTCAGAAAATAACAGCATTTGTGAATTATTAAATGTTTTGGCTGATTACACTACCTCATAAATCATAAATCAGATGTAAAATACATTTTACATCCAAACTGTTTCTCAATTCTCAAGTAAAGTTCCTCCAAAATATATTTTTTCTCTTATTTAAGTGACCCATTTTAACTAAACCCCCCATGACTGAGTTTAATATAAATCGATTGGCCTGATTCTCCCACCTACCTGTATCGATAAAGAACCAAGCGACATTTTTAGATCTTTTCTTTTGCCTGTAAAGGAGCCACTTCAGCACTTGCTTGGCATCACCGTGTATCGCTACTGCATTACTTTATTTGGCAGCGCATTGTAAACCATCTGGTCGGAGGGTTTTTCTTTGTCCCGTGCACATTTTTGTTGACATGTTGTTTTGCAAAGTTTGTGCCCGTCCAGTTACTCAGACAAACAGTGTGCAGAGATGAGGCAGCTACCAGATGCACCGAGCAGGAAACACGGTGACTTTGTGCCCTGTTTGCGTGTGTACTGCTGCGTGGGGGCCGGGGACTGAAGACCATGAGTGACTCCAGGCATCCAACCACATCTGACTTTGATTAATTTGCCTGGCGTTCCCTTCGTTTCACCAGCGGGCAACCTGACAGAGAGGTAGCGCCCGGGACTCCACCAGGGATCATCTGTCTCCTCTCATTGGGTGAGTGTGCGCACCCAAGTCGGTCTCCAGCTCATTCTCGGCCCCATCATTGACTATCCCCGTCTCCCTGTCAGCAGCTGAAGAAGACACACTTCGCAGAGCTTTGCTAAGTTAGCTTAAAGCACACCCCGAGTGACTAGCCACAATGGGAAGACAGGAAATACAGCGCCATGCCCGTGGTGGGCTTAGTAATGCACCACCAGACATTTTTATATAATGACGAGAGTTTTAATATCACTGCATTTGATTGTGGAAGCTAGTGTATATGTGTTTGGAATATTTACAATGTTAAATCAGAGTTTTTGTAACTAGTGACTTGTGTCTGACATTCTCTGCCTACGTGCTCTGTGAATGGGTTCATGTAAGGGAGAGGGTGACGTGTCTTGCCCAAGGACATAATGACAGTTTGAATTGGCTCCCCCCCCTCACACACACACACACACACACACTCACACACTCACTCACTCACTCACTCACTCACAATCTTGGCTAGTTGGGTATTACCTCATAATGGAATAGGTAGGTGAATGTAGGTAGGTTAAAAACAATGACGACGAATCCTTTCATGACACATTATGGCTATTACCCCATAATCCTTATGTTTTACCTGATGTATGTTATTAACGCATATGATATTGTACTTTTTACTTGTCAGAACTAAACTGTGTTGCTTTTGTTATTATGATTAGCAGACAGTGATTCATGCCAAACTAGCTTTTAAGTGGCCTCACAGAAACCAGTCAGACGAATGTTAAAAATGTCTCCTGTCTTCAAAAGGCTCAATCATAAAAAGCACCAACTGTTAACACTTTACATCTGAGAGAGAGGTGCACTTCTGTTAAACTTGCATTATGCACACCTATTATTCTTCAAGTGTATAATTGGCAGGCCTTATTGTGAACCCAGACAGACAGCTGACTGCTTGAGCTGATATTTTCATTTTCTTTCTTATTCAGGTTGGTGTAGGTTGTGTTACAATGGAAAGATGCTGGTTAAATGCTTGCAATATCCATAATACAGTGTCTATCAATTAAAAGTACAATATTTGACATTTCAGGAGCAGAGTCTGCCATTTGCTTGTCTTCATCTTATTGCTTTGCCTAAAATGTTCCACAGTATGGCATTAAACTTGTCCATCTCTTTTTTTTCAGCAGTAAAAACACTTAATTAAACTTGATTAAACGGAAGTGAAGTAAAATCAGTAACCCATGGAGACAAGCCCTCCATATACAGTATACTGTACCTTTAATGTCGATTTTAGGTTGTATTCAAAATGTAAACACTTGAAACGTATGTTACAGCTTGATACAACTGCTATCAAAACGCTAAGCTCTGAGTTTTGAATTTAGGAGGAAAAAAAGATCTAAGACTTTGAAATTGGGTTCATTGCTGGTGCATATGAGAGAGTTAGCCGCAAACACCAACTCAAAAAAGTTCTGTTCTGTTATTAAAGTGAAAGGGAGAAGAAAACATATTTTACAAGCCAGGCCTGTGTCTGTGTGGCATTTAGGCAGCAGAGACCTGACTGACCCTGTTGGGGACAATTTTATGTTACTGTAGCTGGGCTATCTTTTGTGTTTGTTTTGTGTTTCCCGATGACAATGTGCAGACTGCATTATACAATCCAACAAACAGTTTTTTATGTATTGGTTGAGGTTAAAGCATCCCACCAACCCACAAAAGTATGTATTTTTAATCAGCTGTTTTTGCAGCAGCATTTTACTAGAAACAATATTCACAATATTCACAATATTTTTTCTTATATCCTGCCCCCCTCATAGTCAGTCGATACAAGTTTTAGTTCTTTTCAAATATTCTATGGGAACACATTTGTTACACAAGGACATTAATATCTCCAAGTTTTTAAAAACATATCAAAAAGTCAAGTAGAAGTGTAGTTGCAGTAATACATGACACATTTGTGGTATCTGATTATGTCCAACTTCATTAAACTTCGAAATTGGATTTGTGCACAGTTTATTTCTTTCTTTACTTTACTTTATTCTTGCTAGATATTGTATATTATTTTTAATAAGCACCTTTTGTGTAATCATAAACTATTTGATTATTCTGTTGGTCTTGGAGGAAGTTTTAAACTATATTTAGTTTTAGTTCATAGCTACAACTGTCAACATTTCTGTTGATCTCTTTTTGGGTTTGTTTCTCACCCTCAACTCATCTACCACCCTCACTTTTTGACACTTCCAAAACAATATATGCCAAAAAAAAGCTGCATGTTTAATTAAAGCCCTCACATGAAGTCGTAGTTAGACATTGATCAGACAGTGACAGGTTTGCTGATTAGCGAAAAGCTTGATGAGTGCGTTCGCTCATATACTGGCCTCTCATTTCCCGACAGGGGCTACACGGTGTTAACACGCCTGGAACAAGTGGCATGTACGCCTGCCAAGTTCCCCTTCCTCTCTCTCTACCCCCCTCTACCCCCGGCCTTGCATCCAGTCAAACCATCAGTGTTTTACTCCGCTCAATTTGCCCGTCCGGATGAAACAATACTTGTGATCAGCGCGTGTAATGGCACCTTATTAACCCCAATTACCACAATTAAAACCCTGCTGCCACTGGGCCCCTTTCAAGTCTTAATTAATCAGATGGCAGCGAAGAGGCCGTTCACTGCCCCTCCTCCTCCTCCCTCACCCACCACCCCTTATGCACATGGCACCACCGTAACACGCACCTTCTCCCCCAACCTTGACCGACCATGTGGCCCCACTAAAAAGCACATCTGGCGGAACAAAAACGCCGGCGTGCCTCCACTTTACAAATGAAAGCTATTGGTTCGCTCTGCCTGTTTTCCTTCTTATTCCTCTCCCTCTCTTTTAGCGTCTCTGTGATGTGGGAATAATGAACGTAGCGTGCAGGCCCCCCTTGGCACAGTGCCTTATTGGGAGGGTTTGGAAAGCTGCCCAGTTTGTTCATCGCTAATTGCTTAATTGATGCATTGTTTTTACTGATGATACGGATTTGCCCCCTCCCTTCCTCGCCGCCGCACACGGATACAGATACAAAAGGAATTACACCATATTAGCGAGTCATGGTCCTTTTCAGCACACTGCATTAGAGACTTAAAACCATTGTGGCGGCGTTCCTAATTGAGCACAAGCACTTGATGTAACATAATGCCGTGTAAATAAAACCGCTTCCCCCTCCCGCGCACACGTTTCACGACCAGTTGCCAGAGACAGATGAATATGGCGTTGCAGCTCAACAAGAGGCTCTTTTACGGCCATTGTGAAAATCACTTTAGTTGGAACAAGGCTTTTATTTGTCAGCAGGGGCATTCATTCTCGTTGGCTATGAATATATTTTGTCAACAATGAGCTCAGCCAGAGTAAATATGTACATGTAACTCAGTAAGTTTGGTCGAGGTCTTTGGGCCATTTCCAGGTTGTATAAAATGTTGAGGAGAAATGATATTTGACAAAAGGACACGCTTTTTCCCACACTGAACAACAATTTGTTTTGTCTTTTTCACTCTTCTAGATCTGTTAAAAAGGTTTTTAAACTGTTGACCCTCTGCTTTTTAAGTAAAATTGAAAGTAACATGGCAACTCTGACCAAGGCTCAAAATGGTTTTCCGACTATGTGTCAGATCATTCCCAATGTGTCAGACGTGCGAGGCTTCTTTCTTTCTTCTGAATGTGTCCAAATGAGTACCCCAGGGCTCTTTTTTAGGCCCAATTTTCTTTTCTGTCTTTGTCTTAATCTCTGTGTTGATTTGTCTAAGGTCATGTACCACTTTAATGCCAACGATACAGTAATGTCTTCACTGACACTGGCCATTGAGTCATTATTATAGTCTGCTGTCTCTTTAGTCCAGTCTCATGTCCCTGAAGTTAGGGCTAAATTCAGACAAAACCAAAATGGTTTTCTTGCATAGACATGGCTTTTTTTCACCAATGTTGGATTATGTCAATGTTTTTTGTCAAGCAACAGCAAAAAACCTTAAATCTTTTAATTACTGTTTGTCATTGTGAAGGCCACTCAGCCCTGACAAAATAAATGTTGTCCAGTTGAAAGAATTAATTCTTCTTTCATGATTTTTCTTTTCTTTTTTCGGCATACTCACCTGTTAGATAACTCTTTCTACTCTATTTCAATGTGAACCTCATCATAAAGTATACAGCAGTTGACTCTTTTTAACACTGTTACTCTCCGGAGAATAGACTGTTTTATCCATTCTCCTTTTTCCACTAGACATCTCTTTTCTCCCATCTCCTGTTGTGCTCCTCTTCACCTCACACACACACGCACACACCTGCCCTCTGCATATTCCTATTGAAGTATCAGATAAAGACTATGTTTTCCCTCCATACCAGTGTTTGTCCCTGGTTTCTTTCGGATGGAATTCCCTCTCTTGACGGATTCCTGCCAAAATCGTCCGAGATTCAGTGGGATGAAGAGGCAGCTAGGTCCACTGAGACCCACAGGTACGGTCACAAACACTATAGCAGGTGCACCACACATACAAACACACACACACACACATCAAGGCAGGAGGAGAAGCAAGAGTCTGCTGTTATTTATTCATCAGCTTTGCTTGTAGTCAGGAGGCAACAAGCCCCTGAGCTGTAAACAGGCAGAGACACAGGCCATGTGTAGTGAGCTCCAACCAGGGAATAACAAGTGGTCCCCCCGTACACATGCGCTCTTATGGGGAAGGCAACACAAACGCATCCAGGGTGTCAGTGCCTCGACAGGGCAAAGACAACATCCCCGGCTTCCAGGGAGTGAAGCAGCGGAGACAAAGCGCCCTACACGCAACACAGGGTCTTAACCACAGAGAGCGGGAGCAAGATGGAGGCAAGTGAGCTACGTGAGGTGTTTATTTTGTGGAAAAGTCTCAGCGGAGGTCTGACTGCAACTGCAATGTGTTCAATCAAAGAGAATATGATCGTGAATGTCTATTATTGTATGTTAATATATGTTTACAGGTAGATTTATCCCTGAGGCGACTGCTGTTGTGATACTGGACTATACAAAAACATGAATTCATTATGATTATATAGTTTTATCCTAGTTTCCCCCTGAGACAAGAATGTCTACTCCATTATTGATACTGTTCACCTTCATTCCGCTGACGCCGCACTTCTGTTGTAGTTGGCATTTTTCCGGTCAAGCAAGAATGTATTTCAATGGAGCGCAAGAGAAAGTCTTGCCGCTAAAAATGTATATAAAGTTGGTTGATTTGTGTAAAATGGTTAAAGTTCATGTGCACCAACAAGTAAGCAATGCACCCTTTCTCTGGGCGGCTTTAAATCGTCTTTGTAGTCTGCATATAGAGTTAATTTGTTGTAGAGATTGTGTGTGGATGTGTGTATTATATATATATATATATATATCTTTTATATATATATAATCTTTATATTCATATCTAATATATATATATATATATTTATATATATTATAATATAATATTATATATATCTCAAGCTGTTTAATACAGTGAAAGTATCCATTTCCATTTTAGGAAACCCTGGTTTCTATACTCTCTTTTTTGAAAAAAAAAAGTTCAATCAACGTTCAATCAAGTTCAGATAATAAATGTGCCACAACTTTGAATATGCCAAATTTCCAAATTGTAACAAACCTTCAACAATCAAGTGAAGACTATTACCTGTATCCCTAAAGTGACTTCAGTTCAGTTTATATTTGCCACTCCCTCGACCTTACTTTGATGTTTAATGTGATATTTTTTTATTTGATCTCATTAGGTATTCACACTGGTGCAGTGTAATTGCAAACGAAGCATCTTTTAATCTATAACCAGTGGATGTAAACTGCTGTTAACCAGTACAAAGGAGCAGCACACTTGATTTTGAAGCATGATAAATTGATTTTTGTACTTCCATACTTACTTTGGTTGAATATTAATTGAATCGGGCGGGCAGGTTGGGATAGGAGGCGGACAGGCAAAGGAAAATTCAAAAAGAAATGTGCTGAAAGAAGAGGATAAGGCATCTTGGCATAAAAATAGCATCCCCTGCAAACACATATGCTATTATCTGGTTGGTATGGCACTTGGGCCCCCTATGGAGTCAGACGGCTGCATTTACATGCGGACTGAGCGGGAGAGGAAAATTTTCCAGGATTGCAACTCTGCTTTCAACAGGGTTTATTGCATTACCATAATGTGGTGAGGGAAGCTGACATCTGTGCTGTGAAGGGACTCTGCATGGGCCTGAGTGAAACTTTCTACCTGTTTCTTTCACTAGTTTGTTTCACAGTTTGTGCACCTCACAGATACACACAAAGTCCATGAATAAGTTTATTTTGGCCAATAGAGTCTCAGTAGAGTGTCACTGTGATGCAGACTTGTACCTGTGTCAAGTGTTGATTATTACTGAATCCTTATTGAATTGACACCCAATCAAAAAAACAAAACAAATCCAGTCCTTGTAAATTAAGATCAGATTTACCACTGTGAAAACTACTAACATCTGTTTTACTGCAGTTGTATAAAGTAGCTTGAAGATGTTACAAGTCAGTGTCACTTTCTATTACGAAATCACTTCTGTTATTTTTGGCCTGCTGCTTTTAACCATTCATTCATTTTCTACCGCTTGGACTGGAGCCTATCTCAGTGACTTTGGGCCTTAACCATTATAGAAGACTTAGACTAAGATACCTCTTCCCATTAGGCGTGTTTGCTTTTCTCTGTAAGTGTTGATGTAAACAGGAGGATGCATATTTGCCTTATGCCCAGTGTTCGGCTGCGCTGTGTGATTTCTGCCAGCTCAAGCACCTCTCCTCCAGCGTGTGACCAAGCACCTGCTGTATCCACGTTTTAATGAGCCATCCACCTGAGAGCGGACCCAAGCGGCGCACGGGGAGAACAGGACACATTTCATGCCTCTTTATTTTTTTCTTTAGCACCACCACCTGTGCTGCGTTAAGAGATGTAAAGTGTTATGCCTCTGCGGGGGCTGCACATCTGCCTTTGATTAGTGCCACAACCACTGCGTCTGCACAAAAACACACAGGCGCATTAGCAAGGAGCAAAATAATTACTCAAGTAAAAAAGTATTATGTGAAGAAATCTATTTCGGTAAAAGTATTGAAGTACCCATTGAAAAATTGTAAGGAAAAATAAAAAGGACTATTAAGGCTGGGGTACCTGAGAGGAAGTATTGACATGTGTCTGACCTGTTCCTAGCTCGCACAAACCCTGTGGTACATTGTTAATAGCCACATGCTTTCATTTTAGGTGCGTGCACAGTTTTAGAACCGCTTTTTTCAGACGTTGAAGTATTACATGCAGACAGCGTGCTTTGGCCTCCTTTTACAATTGCTCTTTGGGAGAACACAGAATGTACTAATTTACAAAAAAAAGTCAATAAAATCAGCTTTATTAAACCAAGTGCAGTGATCTTGTTGAAGAATTCTGCAGGTTTTGGATCATCAGAAGCGACTGAATCGTTGCCTTTATTTACCCGGTCCTTTTAAAATGTGTGGTTTTGCTGTTGTTGTTCTAAATCGAACCTTAAACTCAAAACGTGTGTCAGAATGTCGGCATATGCGGTTTAAAAAACAAAACCACGCCATTTCAGCAGATCAACTAAACTAAATAGTCCGGTTCAAAACTGTAGAGGAGTAGAAAGTACTGATAACCTACATGCTGAAGTAAACCAAAAAAAGTATCTGCTAAATGTATTTGAAATGAGATTTGTATTGTCTTAAAACTTGAAAAACAGAACTAGTTCATTATAGTTTGCTGCAGTCCACATGTAAATCCTTCTGAGCACCCTAACATTCACCACAATGAGTTCTTAAGCGCTTTTCACAACTTTCTGAAGCCGAAGCCAGTTTTTTGGTTAAGCTTAGACCAACGCTAACGGCTAGCATTTTATTAGCACACTTCTTGCTTCACGGAGAATCAAAGGCTTTATACTTAGATGCCGTCAGCGCACAGTCGACTCATTTTCACCTTGAATAGATGCTTTTACACTATATCTGCACTGTGGCAATACAGATTTGACTTTAGCGCAGGAAAAAACAGAGATATCAATATTTTTTACTCAAGTACAGTACTTTTACTCTTATACTCCATTACTTTAGGAGCAGCGGGTAGGTTTTGTAGCACGCCCTCTCTTGTAGCGCACACCAGAGAGCCGCCTATTTACCATTTGTTCGGATGAATAAAAAAACAAGTCCCTGGAAGCTGGCTACCTGACAGCGCTGCCCATTCGCTCCATTATTCTCTGTCATCAGCGCGTTATTTGCACTACTTCACATCATCTTGTGTATGCATGTATGGAGCTGCTACTGTATGCAGTCTGGGCAGTGCTGTGGAGAGCTACAGCCACAACACTGACTTCAAAAGCGCAAACGGGATGGTGAGGCCTCGCTCTCTCTCTCGCTCGCCTGCTCGATGGGCCCAAATCAGCGGGACAGTTCCTGGTTCGCGCCGCGTCGACCTAGCATTTCCCTCCTCCTCCTCATGCATTATGTCCTTTGAATTTGTGTACCTAATTAGACCTCTGGGTTTTCTCAAGCAGCTTGTCTCATTTATTTGGCACTCAAGAGTAAATGCACTTTTTGACCTTAGACACAATCGCACGCCCTTTCAGAATAAAGCTCTGGTGCCATGCTGAAGCTAATTGGACTGCGGTATTTTGTGAAGGAGAGGGCAAAAGTAAACTATGAATAACAACATGGTTCAGGAAATCAATTGAGTGTGGTGTTAAAGTGAGATTAATATGCAGCTTTTTTTTCATTATTTTTTTTTCAAGCCATACATACAACGTTATGTCAATCACAAGCTTGAGTAATTGTAGTTTGTTTTGCTCTGGCCTCTGTGGAAAGAAGAGAGGAAAGAAAAATCAAGTGAGATAAGATTGGCGGCGGAGTGGCTTCCACTCATATCTTACAGCAAGGTTCGACTCCTGGGCCGCCTGGGCTTTTCTGCACAGGGTCAGCCAAAAACCCAAAACATGTAAATCCTTCAGCTACAGTGGTCCTGACCAAGCTGAGCTCAAGATCTGGAGATGGGTCCCTGAGCAGCGCACTGCTCCTGACAGGTTTCCCCACTGGTGTTGAAGGATGGGTCAAATGCAGTGAATGCATTTCCCTCACGATGGATTAATGAAGTATACCTTAACCTTAAGATATTTATAAGTGCACTACTTTTCATTTGACTACTAAACATCCTTTTTTACATGTTACTGGTGACGAGGAGAGCAGATAAATGACATAAATATCATAGAAGAAACATTTTATATGCTTTCATATGGGGATTGGAACGTTTGGTTTAACTCCGGTTAGCATGGGCCAAGTGATCGTCAGAGCAATGGGCCGAGATAGAGAATGTTGTACCTCCACCAAAATCATTAGTGCAGCTTTGATTAAAAGGCTTATAGGTTCTATTCCTGTATGTCATTTATATGAATGGTCCAGTAGTTTATAAAATCGCACAAAATCGAACAATGACCAATTCAAAATGACTCGTTTCGTCTCCTAATAAATGTATTGTACAAGAAAAAATAAAAATAATAACGATTTATTCTTGTCAACTTTGAATAGTGAAAACTGTTCCAAAAATAACCATGGTGCTGAAAGCTGCTGTGATGCTGTACAGATGCTTAGTGAGATATACAAGAAACAATGTTTAGTCTACAAATATATAAAACTCACTCTCTTTGAAGGCTCTGTCTTAACTTCCCCAGCACTATCAAAACAAGTTATGAAGCCAACAGACAGTTTCTACAATTTACTCAAGCTTTGTAAAGAGTTGAGAGCGTAATTACTTTGACAGTACTGAGCCTTCAGACTGACGTGTTCATTGGATGCACTGCGATACTGTGAAGATTAAACAAATAGGCCTGTTTGAAAGTATTTGTACATATCGCATGAAAACCTCAGTGGAGTTGTTTGCCTTCATAAAAGAGAATTTTTTTAATTCTTTTTTTTACATCCCGCTACAGTCAGTAACAATTAGCAATCCTGCAGCAGTTTATTTGCAGAAGAGGGCTTAAGCGCACATGAGAGGCGAGCGGTTATAGGCAGAGTGAAATATTGATGGTGTTTGTGCTTTTACTTACGTCTCTCTTAAAAATCTGTTTATAAATTCTAATGCCTTTGGACTCCTGCCGACGGAGTTTGTTAGCGTTTAATGCAGAAGGGCAAAGGGGAAGCGGCAACGGGCAAATAAGCGAAAGGCCTGCAGAGATCGCAGAGTCGCGCTCTGAAGTGTAAATGAGCCTCCTCTCCTCGCGGTTCCACGTCATGCATTTTCCAACACATTCAGGCATGCAACCAACGAGACATGTTTATTTCCAATGTTAGCGTTACAGTCTTTGAGCAGGGGCCAGTGTGCAGTTATCGCCTGAAACTGGACATTTGGACAGCTGGATTTCATTTTTTTCTCTGGAGATTTTGGTGATCATCCAACCACTCTCATCATAAAGTAAAGTGCATATGACAGGTTAGACTACACATTTCACTAAAACATTGTGAACATGAATATATTTAAGATGTTACTTGAGATTCTGACTATTTCCCCCCGGATTTACAATTTTGGTTATTGCACTTCCTGGTTGGACATGAGCTGCAGATGTGACATAGGTAGAGGTATTTACGTAAAATATCACTTGACTGTCGCAAAAATATGATAAATATTTACCCCCGAAGTCATAATTAGAGAAATATGCAAGAGAGAACCCAATAGAAATTATAAAGGACAAATATTAGGTATTATTTGTATTGTTATTAGCCTTTAGTACCTTTAGTTTAGCATCTCATGTTTTAGAACAAAACATTTTCAAAAAAGTTTATAACAAACACAATTACATTTGGAGCTCTGCTGTTCACCCCGGGTATACGTGGGTTTTGTCCATCTACTGGCTGCAGTGGGAATTACATTCAGTTTAAGATAAATCTAGATCCACGATTTCAATGCATTTCAAGGTCACTTCTCACTTTCTGGTCTCAGCTTGCAGTTGTACTAATTGTGATTAGACGGGAGTGAATTCTCAGAGCCTCGTCATCACAGATCGAGAAAACACCAGGTATCGATGAGATTCCTTGGTAAAAAGGTAACTTTGAAAATGGCTGTACACAACAATAAATATATGCATTTTAGACAGAAATAACCAAATAAAAATAAAGTCTTGTAGGTGCTATAATGTTATTGCCTCAGTCCTTCAGTATGGCATTCTTATCTATCTTTATCATTATTTCAATTACAGGGACAGACCAATCACAGGGCAGCTTTGTGCGGAAGCTGAAGGTAAAGCTCCCAAACTAACCAAAACAAACATTGCGGCGCCAACGGATGTATTTTAGCAAAGATATGGACTAATACGTGCACATTAAAGCATTTTGTGGATTTGTGGAAAGGAAAGATTTCTGCACTTTTCTCTGAACTCAATCTAACCAAAGTTTAATTTCCCAGCTTGTTTTGCAGTGACGCTTCGACCAATCATATTCAAAATATTCGGCATGATGTTCTGCCATTTCCGCTTTCAGCTAGAGCCTTTCCAGACTGATAAATGTGTAGAACTCAATTCAAAGTGCTACACATCGATCTGGCGTGAGCCAGGGCAGCAGTATTATTATCATGAATATGTTTTGACAAGTTTTAGTTTTACCATTAGTGCAGTGAAAATGCCACAGGACCGTTGGGTTTGGTAATGGCTCCCAAATTGAAACAATAAATGAAAAAGTCAAACAACACAGATTTTTTTTTCAAAAAATGCTCCCAGTTGAGTCACACAGCGATTTGTTTGAATTAATTCATGTTTATATTTTGGGTCAAAACCTTTTTTTTTTAGCAAACTTTTCACCTTCTCAAAGCAAAGCGGCACAGCTTGACCGTCTTTTCTGCTACAACGTTGGAACAGCTTGAGTCGAAGGCTGATTAAAAAGCATTGCCCGTCTGCGGCTGTCTTCCTGGGCGGTACAAACCCAGCTAGGAGCCTGCTCGGAGCCTTGGGGGAAATAAAGATTTGGATCGCTCCTGATTTGAGTAGATGAGGATAGAGCAGTAATTACAGGCATGCCCAGATCTCAGCAGTAGATAGAGTTAGCCAGAGCGGGAGTGGGCGCAGTCCTGTGCAACATGGCAATGATGAAGGCAGCGAGGAGTTATTCTATCACTGATCCACAAAATGACATGAATCAAGGCTAACTGCAGTGACCACCCCCCGACATGCAACAAAATAAAGCCTTTTAACCGGTAACTTTACTAAAGACGTGCACACTAGATGAGACTATTCAGAAAATGAGGCTGGTGCAACACAGTGGAGGATACTTTTTGCTTTTTAGACACCCATATTGAATTACTGTACACATGGAAATATACGCAGCCTTATAATTGCTTTGTGGTGCATCAATAAAGTACGGCAAATGACTTTCAAAAATGCAGACCTTATTTAAAACATAGCCTACATTGTAATGAGCAGAGTTGTTCTGGTTAGATAGTTTCATACAAGATCAAAACAGGGCTGTAAGGTGGAGGTTAATCAAAACGTTTAAAGAGTATGTCGAAGTGAAATGGTATATTTCCTGTATATTCATGCAGTCCATTTAAGGCAAGGCAAGGCAAGTTTATTTGTAGAGCACAATTCGAACACGAGGCAATTCAAAGTGCTTCACACAACGAGTTCCTTATAGATGTTGAACTGTGGAAACAAAGATGCGACAAATATAAACTACAAATGCTACAAATATAGTATGAAAATGTGGTATGCTAATTATAATCTATGACAAACCTGAATTATTATTTTAATGTTGCAATTCTGTCCTGAAACGGCATAATAAAAGAATATATTCCTTTGTACATCACAGTAAACGTCATCTGCCGGACCATGCCAGACTATTGATGCAGGATGACAATGATGCCTAAATCACTCTCAGAACAACTTTGTTTGAGTTGAGTATGAGGGAAAACCATTATAACACAGGTAAAAGCTCTTGCTAGTTGATTTTGCATAAATCTCCATTAAAAAATAAACTTTGCAACTCAAGAAAGACAGTTTAAATGACTGTCCCGTCGCTGTTGGTTTTCCCCGCCCGGTAAACGACGTTGTTTTGGACGTAAAACAACTCGTAAAAGGACTCAAAAAGAGATTGAAGTTTGTTTAATCTGCTGTTCTCATTTTATCTTATATATATATGTATAATATACAAGGTTTAAAATATGACAAAGACCTTGTCATTTTTGCTTTTGGAATTTTTTTAATGATGCCTTAATTAAAGACAATTGTACTTTAGTGTGGAGTGACCCAGATATCCATTTGTAACTTGTGTACTCACATAAATGTAAGAGAAATGTTTCATCATGTAATGTTTTCATACAAGGATAAAACATTTTATCCGTTAAAATTGCCAAAATTACACATATTTGGGACATACAAATCATAAAAATGTCTTGCTTCATTTTATTGAGAAAGATACAACATATACTGAGGGGATTTTGGATATCTTATTGAGTATTTGAATCAACTAGATCTGACATAAAATTGGTGTAAAATAAAAATGACGCCTCAATTTTTGGAGTTAAGACTGAAATAAATCAGGCTTGGAATTAGATTTAAACAAATCCCTACTTTAGGGGCTCATCTGTATGTCCCTACGAGGGAAATGACGTTTCAATGTCACATATAAATCATTGGACTTTGATTGAAAGTTGATTTAATTAAAGTAATAAAACATATTTAAGTACAGATTGGGCTATGTAGTTGTTTCCAGATAAAAGATCAGATGATGAGAGTGCAAACTGAACAAAGAGATATGCAAACATGTCAAGAAAACAAAATGATTGGTATTTTCATTTTTTATCACAATACAGAAATTTCAAAGTCAATTTTGATTCTAATTATCTACGCACAAATTATCTACGCACAATAAAAGGTGGTTTCTTGAATACGATGCTATCTTAAATGAGTTTTGATATATTTAAAACCATTCTAAAACTGTAAGAAAGAGCCAACATTGTCCTATGAATGTCATTTCTTCAATGTTGATACTTGCTTAAAGCTGAAGTACGGTGCTCAATTGTTTTGTCTTTTCTGAAAGTGTTACGCAATGTTACTTTAGGATGAAAGCTGATTGGCTGTGCATTGGTGGTCCACCCAGCTTCACTTCTCAGTCTCAAAAAAAATGTTTTTATAGTATTCATATTTTGACAGCCCTAGGCCTGTTGTGTTCAGTTCTGAAAGACCAAAACTCTGAAAAAGCTTTGTCTTACATTTAAGGTAGTTTCATATGGTGTGATTTTTTTTTTTTTTTTTTTTCATGAAGACTTTTTAACTTTATTTATACAGTGTTCTTTAGGCAATGTACTCCCTTGGCATCTTTACTCTCAGTAAATCACTGAGCTGAAAGCCACTGATCGACAGCCATTCACTCCCACTCGTCCACTACTGGAAATTCAGATTCAGCTCCTAAAACTAGCCTGTTTACATTCAAATCAGGACCTTTGGAAAGTCCTGACAGGCTGTGTTTTCCTCCCCCCTTGTTTGCTTTGTGCACGTGAAGGAAAGAGGAAAGAGACAGTGATTATTGCCGTAATTTTCCCCATACACTTTCTGGTGATGGACACTAATAGGACTCCATTGTTGTTAGCATTTAGCCTTGCTCCTGATTAGCTTGTTTTTCATGGCTTCATGGTGAGGTGGGAGTGCGGATCCCAAACCGGTGCGCCTCCTCCGGGGTGACATTTCAGACGTTCCCCCAGGGCATTCGGAGGGAGCCATCCAAAAAGGTAATTGCTCTGAGCTTTCCCCTCGCTAAATTAACCTCTGCCCGCAAATTTATTGGCCAGCCGCTCGGCAGAATTATTTAAACTTGTGGGTTATTTCTGTGTTGAGCTTGGAGACCTTCTGAAATGTTTGGATTACTGTTCCCTCTCTTGCTTAGATTTTGTGGAGATGGGACAGGATGTTTTAAGGGAGATGACAGCCTGTTAAGAAAATATATATATATTTCTGGGCATTTGAAATACTCACCTATGATAATATAATAATTTCTCATTTATTACGACTGAAGAAGTTGTCTATACACTACTTTCATCCCCATGTGGTACAATGTTCAACCTTTCTTGAGGGGTTTGCTGGAGATGGGTCCCAGCGCTCACTGCTCATTGAAGGATGGGTCAAATGCAGAGGACAAATTCTCCTACAGGGACAAAGAGTACCTTAAAGCCCCAGTACCTAACTTTTTAGCCAAAAACTAGACTAAAATCAAAGCTTTTTTTAAAAATGTGGTTATTTTTGTTGCACTGAAAAACATGTGTCTTGACTGTGAGCTGGCTTGCATCTCCACAAACCTGACTAATACTTGGCCTGGAGGTGCCTCTTCCCGCTTGTTTCCATGGAAATGTTGTTCCTTTAGCTATAATATTCCACAGTATGACAAAAATACCCATTTCTGTCTCCATGGTGAGTGTTCAGAAGTATGGTTTTAACTTGCTTTTTTGGAATCCTGTCGTGCCACCTCCAGAAAGTTACATATTTTTACCTTAACCATTGTTCAGTTCTTTTAAATTCAATTTAAACGAGTAATACATGTTCTTTTTTAAATGTAATAGTTGTTTTTTGGCATTGTAATTAATCATCCCATGTTTCTCCTGTGTGAAGCACTTTGGGCACCGCTGGTTGTTGTAAATGTGATATACAAACATTTGACCTGAATTTGTTGTCTCTTCAATCTTTACTCAAATTTAAAAAGACAGTAGATTGGTTTTCTAGACTTTTACAAATCACCTCTGTGGAACACAACTTTCCATTCATTTTACAGCTGAGTGAAACCAAGCTTGAGGGTCAAAATCAGGGTACGATTTAGCTTTCCGTAGTACTTATGTGTGTTCTGTGGGACTGACTCCAATTGGAAATGTACCTTCTTTTTTTCCCCTATTCCCCTTAACATTTGAACCAAACCTGAATTATACACCCCCAGTTTAATGGTTGTAATAATACGGCTTATTATAGTCACGACATTGCACCATTTCCTCTCTGTTAGTTGTAAAGTATATGCAACTCCACCTGACTGGAGCTTTCAGACAATGCACACTTTACCCCAGAATCGCTGCCTTTGTTAATACACTTTGATTATAATTTCTTCACACCTCAAGAATATGGCCTCCCACATACTCCATCCTTGGCATGAACGGGTGCCCTTTATAGCACATTACAGAAACTATTTGGAAACAAAACAATATTAACACAAAGAGAAGATTTCAGACCACATCCAATTTTTTAAAGCAGCAAAAAACTTGACCCCTCCAAACTTTCCGCACCACCAAACGTAAGCATTTGGACTTCTCACGTCCCCTATATGCAGCATTTTAAATCACGCTATATTTCTGTTATGGGCCGCTTGACTAATGTTTGAGTGTCTCTTTTGCCCGTTGCGTAACTGAAATATGTCGAGCGATTCTGAATAAACATCAATCTCGGGAACCAGCGCCTCCAGATGAGATGATTGGCGAAAGTCGTAAAGCGGAGACAGCTGCTGGGGTAATGTCAGAGCGGACAGGATGGACAGTGAACGCATCATGATTTACACAGCGTCTGGCATTTTGGCCCGCTGACAGAGGAGAGTATCAGTCAGATTTATTTGACTTTTCCTTCCTCCTCTCCTCAGCTCGATCCTGAGTGCGCTGACAGGCCCCTCAAGTCATCCTAGAGTGTCTACACGTGTAAGAGGCTGCTTTAAGGAAGGAGTTAGGCGCCAAAGCCCTCTTTTTTATTTTATTTTCATCCTCCATCCATGATTTTCTGCCCATGTTGGACTGCTGCCAATTTAGTGGCGCTGTCCGTGAGTGAAGAGGAAATGAGGAGTTAGAGGCAGGTGCAAAAGCTCAGGGTCTTTAGCGCTTTAGGATCGCTTTGAGACTCATTTAAGTACCCAAATGTTTTATTATTTCATATTCTTTATCTGGCTCCTTCCAAAATTGTTCATTCCTCCAAAGTGTTTGCTTATATTTTTTGCCCTCCAATCACCATAACAATTATTTTACTCTTCATTAAAGGCACTGTTCCTGATTTTTTTTCACTGTCTTAAAAACTTGTTCTAAATGTGTGTAGCAGTCCAAATTTAGCATCTAAGTATTTCACCGCAGTGAGGTCATGAGCAATTTTACAACTGTCAAGGGGAAATCGAGCTAACCGCGCACTTTCCGCTTTGCGGAAAATGAAACGCTTTGTAATTAGATGCAGCTCACTGCCGTCTCATTTTGACCCCAAGAGCCTTATTACATGAAAACAATTATAATAATATTATATAATATAATATAATTATATAATCATAATTAACTAAAATACAAGCATTTATTTCATGACAGGATGTTCCACAGTATGGCATAAAACTGTTCTATCTTCATGGAGAATAGGGGTGTGCCAAAAAATCGAAATATTGATATATCGTGATACTAACCTTGGTCATCAATATTGTGGGCTGTTGTATCGATACACACCGCACTACAATGTTGTTGCTTGTTTAAAGAAAGGAAACTTTGGCATTTTGACTTTTTGATGATTAAAATGGGCGTATTTAATTTGGAGTTTGTGCACGTTGTGGTTTAACAAAGAAAAATGTTGTTAAAATGTATTGGGTTCTTTAAAAAATAGTGATATATCGTAGCATATCATGAGCAATATATTGATTATCACATGTATTGCAAAATCATGATCATATCGTATCATGAGCCGTATATATTGTGAATCGCATCGGCTCGTGAGGGACCCTGTGATTCCCAGCCCTAATGGAGAATGTTCTAAAGATTGGGTTTAACTTTGTAGCGTCTTTAGAGTCATGCTGGTGGTGTGCCCATCAGCAGGATCTTATGCAGTTGTGCTTTACTGAAACTGCCACAAATGGTACAATACCTTTGACTACTTCTGTTTCATTTACTGATCATGTCTCTGCACCAAGAATAAACAAACACAGCTACGTAAAGCACAGTAGTATGTAACTTTCTGGAGGTGGCAAATTCCCTGGAAATAGAAAGTTAAAACCACACTTCTGAACATTCTCCATGGAGGTTTGTGGAGATGCAAAAGCCTGCCCACAGTAAAGACACATTTTTCTAGCGCAATAAAAACAACCAAAAATGAAAAATTACATACTGAATACATATAAATAATAAAATACTGTGATTAAAAATGTCTTGGACCGACATTACATCAACTTTCTGGTCACGCTGAAAGGTTTTAACACATATACCAAACGCTTTCCCACTTTTCCCTTTATTTGGCGTCCCCCTGACCCAACACCTCGCTGCACCCATCCCATCAAGCCTTACTGCACCAATTTGTGAATCAGCTTATGGTAATGGGCAGATCATAACAGCCGCGGACCCCCATTGAAAGGAGATGGCCTGCGACAGAGCTGACCTTTCAGTAAAACGCTTCTGTCGTAACAATGTCTGCACTGTAAGCATCTCCACATGGCAAGGTGATCTGGAGAATGCAGCAGATGCAGAAGACTTTGTGGTCTCTGAGCCGTGAGGTTTAGGCGACAGAGGAGCTTTATTTATGTTATTGTCATTCCACTCATGTATTTTCATATTCTTTGACAAAATGGCTTGGTCTAATCATGATAAGGAGGACTAGAAACTTTTCATCAGTGGTTTTTTTTCTACTGCTGTTAATATAAAATACATTGGATTCCTTACTGCACTCAAACTTTTCTTTATTTTTTCTCTTAGGGGAAAATAACTGTTTTCTTAATGGTCGACCCTGTGTTCTGTTGTTTAGAACCGGTCTTTCTTCAGCTGACAGGAGCAGTAATGGAGTGTGCTTGGGCCTGACGGAGGGAGCAGAGGACACTTGACTGCATCATCAGAGAGCCGGAGCATGAAGAAGATACTGGGCCCTCTGTTTGCCACTGTAAGTTTGTGTTGTTACATGAATGTTGCGGTGTCACTCTGGATCTCTCTTTGCTCCTACCTGCTCCATACATCTGCTTGTACACAAAGAGAGGTTAAGAGGTGTGCACGATCAATCTTCATTTGGTAATTTATGAAGGCGTCGTCTTGTCAGTATCCAGCGGCGTCTGGTACAACTCATTCTGCTCTGCTGGAGGGGGGAACCCCGGGGTAGCAGCTCCTCCTGTCACCTTCTCTCTCTCCCCAGCCCCCCGCGCTGCCTGCTGCCGTCAGCAGCCCAGAGGCGGAGCGCAGACACAGGCACGATGCGGAGCAGCAGAGGAAACCATTGGGATTAACCCTATGGCCACCCACGGCAGGTGCTGAGGCAGCCACGCGTCCAGCCTCATTAAGACGAGCCACAGAGGCCACAGAGGCAACAAACACAAGGGAAGTGAGAAAAGCACACTGTACCTGTGTACCTGCCTCTAAACACACACATCTGAGAGGCACTACCTGCTCCTGCCTCTAAACACACACATCTGAGAGGCACTACCTGCTCCTGCCTCTAAACACACACATCTGAGAGGCACTACCTGCTCCTGCTCTAAACAACACACATTGAGAGGCACTACCTGCTCCTGCCTACTAAACACACACATCTGAGAGGCACTACCTGCTCCTGCCTCTAAAAACACACATCTGAGAGGCACTACCTGCTCTGCCTCTAAACACACACATCTGAGAGCACTCCTGCTCCTGCCTCTAAACACACACATCTGGAAGGCACTACCTGCTCTGCCTCTAAAACACACACATCTGAAGAGCACTACTGCTCCTGCTCTAAAACAAACATCTGAGAGGCACTACCTGCTCCTGCTCTAAACACACACATCTGAGAGGCACTACTGTCCTGCTCTAAACACACACATCTGAGAGGCACTACCTGCTCCTGCCTCTAAACACACACACATCTGAGAGGCACTACCTGCTCCTGCCTCTAAACACACACATCTGAGAGGCACTACCTGCTCCTGCTTCTAAACACACACACATCTGAGAGGCACTACCTGCTCCTGCCTCTAAACACACACACATCTGAGAGGCACTACCTGCTCCTGCTTCTAAACACACACACATCTGAGAGGCACTACCTGCTCCTGCCTCTAAACACACACATCTGAGAGGCACTACCTGCTCCTGCTTCTAAACACACTTAGACTGCTCTGCCACAGTCTGAAATTTTTGATAATAATGACAACACAAAGAGAACCTTTTAACTATGATCCTTGTCCATCCACACAGTTTTCACGCAGACCTCACCACAGAAGCACTTACCCCCGTGTGTGTGTGGGACTGGTGGCCCGCGGCCCACACTCCCTTTTGCACACAGTTGACTGAAAGCATCTGGTCAACAATTAAAGCCACTAACGACCTCAATCACATGTTTTTTATTCTTAGTTTCACTGATGAGTACCATTTTTACCGAGTTTTTGACCAGTCTTTTTTCACTCTTTGATTTAAAGTGATTACGCCTGCATGTCAGATAGTTGAGTGTATTACTAATAGTTTCAACATTAGTCTTTTAATGTCAGTCTTGTTTAACTTGAGCTTGTTAATAGGGCTTCAAAAGTGCCGTCCATCATTAATCATGTAAAGAAGAAACCACTTTGATTCCCAACTATTACAGTGTGCTTGAAATTCTTCCTATTTGCTCATTTCCAGCTCATCTGCTCATTTTATCAGTTGATTAAAGGGTGAATTAGGCTTTCAAAAAGTCATTCTGAAATGGCTGTGGTCAGGATGAAGGTTGTGCTGGTCTCCTGGCATTTCCAGAGGATATGTCCATCTGTGTGACGACACTGAGCTGCTCAATTATTCAGGACATTAAGCAGCACTTTTGGACACTTTCCCCCAGTTGGTGTCTTTGATTGGGAAAACGGGGCCTGATTTATGAACTATAGCCCGGGGCTGACGGCCTAAGGCGTGCTCTGACGGGGGGCACTGCCCAGCTCACCTCCCTGCCCCGGGGAGCCAGGTCCAGCTCTGGCCACTGTCTGAGCCGCTTTTGTGTGCCGCTCCCGTGTGCCGCTCCCGTGTGCCGCTCCCGTGTGCCGCTCCCGTGTGCCACTCCTGTGTCGGCCCTGTGCTTCCGTGAAGCTGGGTGTGAGCTTCTCATCTCCACACACACAAACTCTCGCCAGCTTCAGCCGCCTCCTGCCGCTGCCTGGCCAATTTGTCGGTCGACCTGCCAGGAGCAGAATGCAAATCCTCACCGGAGGAGACGAGCGAGGACGCGGCACCAGCTGTGTGTCTGGAGTGTGTGTGAGTGTGCTGTAAAAGCCTAACAGGAGAAGTGTCATCAGGACCGCAGCATCATGGAGGCTGTGTGTAATGTATTATCTGCTCCTGTCCCTCCTTTGTCTCGTCGTGTGGCTCAGACATGACTCTCCTTCACTGCTCATCAACCTACTGCTCCTAATTTATAGATGGGCATAAAACTGTATTTTCCCTCTGCCTGCCCTCCTTCCACCCACCTCTGCATCGCAGCCGCATGAAGGAGTAGGACACATGCTGTTAAGTCTTAAACCAGCGCAGGGCTGTGCTGCTGTTTAACTGCCTGCTGTAGTACATGGTCCTGTGGTAAACACCTGAGGGCAGACAACTGACCCTGCACCTGGACACAGCAGGTCACTGTGCATTCTGGCCTCCCAGTAAGAGAGCGAGAGAGAGCAGGACTGAAGCGCACGCTCCAGACCCACAGTTCAGTTTGCAAGTTTTCAAGGACGACTCGTACACAAGATGAAAGTGATGCTTCTCATCTCATCTGCCTCTTCTATCCAAATAGCACCTGCTCGTTCTGTGCTGTCAGCACATTTTATCTAAAAAATTAATACTTCTTTTTTCCTGGTCAGATAGGGGTACTTTATTCGTCGTGCTTTGCCCGGAGTCCTTCGCATCTTTGGAATGTGAAAGATTTAAAACCATGGATAAAAGGCACTTTTCTAATCAACATTTTTTTCCTTAAGCACTTCTTTCTTTAAAAAAAGCTGTTTTCATTATTTATAAGTGTTCTGAAGGTGCTACGGAGCTGATATGGGGCCGTAGAGCTTGCAGAATTGATTAGATAAGCTTAGAAATTACAATGTTGAGCACGTTGCGCACTGAAATGTGCTTTAAAATACACCCAATGCGAATATTAATACCCAAGGCTCATAAAAGCCCATTTGAATGCAAGAAGGGTGTTGATGCTGAAGTTTCATAAAGTGTCCAGTTGCCATAGTGCCTGTTACTGATCAAACCTTATATCAGCTTCATTTTTGAACGTCACAGAATCCAAAGTGACGGATAATCATAATTTCATCATTAGCTCTTAAACATGCTCACTATCTCAGTTTTACTGAATAATTCTGAATGATGTTAATCAAACATATGAAATCATATTTAAAATATTTAACCAAACCATATTAATGAAGATCAAAAGGTGGCCTGTTTTTAGCAGATGTTCTGGGAAGGCCTGGGTAATAGTTGGGTCCACAGGAGCAGATGAAACACTTTGTCTTCTGCTAAATATTTCATGCTTAGTACCTGTTGTATGCTGCTTAATGAGCTATGGCTGGAAAAAAGGTGATTTATCATGCAAAGTTTTCAAAGAAATGCAAATCCATGCACACAGGAGCATACACTTGGTTTTTATACACATTTTGCCTGTGTAGCATTAGCATTGCCGCGCTGCATTTTCGAGGCGGAATATTTCAGCCCTGAAGTAAAGCAAACTCAGGCGAGAGCGAGATTCACGGGTCATTTGTGTCGATTTAAAGAAACGTCTCGTCTTTGGCTCACGTGCTGCTCCTTCAGTAACGCAGTAACGGCAGCGAGCAGAGGTGACACACATGTGGCGGACGGATGTGGCAGCCCCAGGGTCCGCTCTGCCAGCCCCAGGGTCCGCTCTGCCAGCGCCAGGGTCCGCTCTGCCAGCCCCAGGGTCTGCTCTGCCAGCGTCAGGGTCCGCTCTGCCAGCGCCAGGGTCCGCTCTGCCAGCCCCAGGGTCTGCTCTGCCAGCGTCAGGGTCCGCTCTGCCAGCGTCAGGGTCCGCTCTGCCAGACCTGTGCAAACAGCCTCTGTTTCAATAAACACACATTCATTGATTAGTTTATTTCGAGATTATGACCGAAAATATGACTTTCACCTTTAAACCTTTACCACGTTTACAATAATTACAGATTACAAGTATACCTTATTTACATTCTACTATAAGTAAAAACAAAAGATAAAAACACCACATGCAAAAACATACAAAGACATGGATGCGTATCCATGTTTCCAAAGTAAAACAACATTTATAAGGGTTTATTAATCATTTACAAAAAATAAACTAATCCTCAACACATTCAAGCTGGAGTACCTGATTTCACATTGCAACAGGAGGAAGTATGTAAATCTGACTAACTAGTTCCTAGCTTTCATAAAGCTTTTGGCACATTGTTAATATCCACATGCATGTATTTCAGACCCGTTCAGTTTTAGAAGAGCTTTATTCAGATGGCGGCGTGAAACTGGGGTGGACCACCCAAGCACAGCCAATCGGAGCGCTGCTTTCGGCTCGAACTTTCGGCTTGACAAGAAATAAAATACTCTTATTAGATGCAGGCATTGTAATGTTTGTCCCCCTGTCATAATATACTCTTTAAGGGAAAAGACACATTTTTACTAATTTACAACAACAAAAGTCAGGTACCCCAGTTTTAATAATCAGTTACTAGGGTTAGAGTATATTTTTGTCAGTGATTAGTTGGAGATTATTAAACATTTATAAAAGCTTTGTAGATATGTCTTGTATTTTTTTATGTTCATGATTAGAAAATGATTGTTAAACATTTAGAAATGCTGTGTAGATAAAAATATGTTGTTTAAAGCCATTTTAAATGCATTTAAAGAGAAAAGTGCAGTTAGGAAATGATTGCAACCTAAAATGTCTCTCCAAGTTTCATTCATTCAGACTTTCCACTGCTGTTTATGACAAATACGAACCTCAAAGTTAGATCCGCCACCCGCACACATACAGTACACCCTTTATTTCAGTGCAGCGTAGAGATCGGTGTGTGGGCTTTTTTTTTTTCTTTTTTTTTTTTTTTTTTTTTTTTTACCACCAGCAGCCTCAAATCCAGGTGTGAGAGAATAAAACAGTTGGCTTTTTCCCGGGGTTACGCGGGCAGCCGGGGCCAGGGGAAGGGCAGCCCGCAGCAGCAAAGAGAGAGAGGGAGAGGGAGTCGGCCACAATCGTCAGGTGATTCCAAAGACTGCGAGGCCCGGCATAGACCTACAAAATGAGTAACGGCGCACCCAAAACTGCGCCATAAGGCTCAATGGTTTGTGATTTGCAAGTTGATAAGACAAGAAGATTAATAATGCCGCATGATAATGGCTGGCTGAAGCTCGGCTGGGGAGATGGTAATGATGGATATTGCTGTAGGAGCAGTTCAGTGAGCCACAGTGGAGAGAGACAGACTGACAGAGAGAGAGATAGAGAGAGAGAAAAAGAGAAAGAAAGAGAGAGTCCGCAAAAGCACTCATCCCAATTGGCCCTCCGGATATGAGAGTTTGAAAAATGAGAATGCAGTTATCATTTTAATTAGATATAAAGTTTTTTTTTTTTTTTTTTTCTTCACATTTCTTTTACATATATATGTGTAATTTTTGCTGAAATAAGGACTTCAAAGAACATATTTGCCAGTGCACTGTAGCGTCATAATGTCTGAATGACAATCGGTTTTTACATTATTTTTCATGGGTTATTGCTGTTGGCGGTAATTAGAACAAGCAGGACGATGGTGTTGTAGATGTATTATGACATATGTCCAAAGTTAGTGAAGGCTCGGGACAGTCAAAACTCTACATTGTCAAAAATGCTGCCATGAAAACTTTGGTGACAAATAAAATGCGTTACAGTCGCAGTTGGAGTTACAGTTGGCAAATGCTACTTCATTTCAACATTCAACACATTTCTTTGTCTTATTTTGACTTTTACGTACAGCGACGATGCCCAACTTGCTGTTTATCGTGGAAAGTCTTCTATTTTCCCCTCGCTTTTCCCCAACTTTTTCCATTGTGATTATTACATCGTTTATTCTTATTGTTGACGGCGACCTTGATGAATTAGCGCAGTTTCAATCATGCCCGTAAATAAGGAGGTTGTGTGTTTCTGTAGGGTTTAGTTTGACGGTGACGACAGGCCGTGAAATGCTCTGATCGGTTCCGTCTGTTCTCGCGTCGGCGCTGTTGACTCGTGTCTTTACACCTCAGACAAACATTTTGTCTGCTTCTAATTGCACCACTTTCTTGGTCTTTTGCTCTAAAACTTTCATCACTTTTCTAACAGCTTCTTTGTATTTGAGCTGTGAAAGATCACAGAGATTTTATTTTTTGAATCTGCCGTTTGAAATGATTTGGATTTGGATTTAGGTAGATGAGAGGTTCAAGTTCTGGTGTATAACCCTTTTTGTTTTTTATGCATTCTTCTTATTGCATTTTATTATTATTATTGCTATGTAGTATTATATTTAGTATTTTATCAAATTTAATGCAAGTATATTTTATGATTCTTTATATCAATAGGCCTATTTTGCCATAGCTATTGATTCAGTTTTTGCACTTTGCTTTTGAAACGTTTATTCATTATTATTATTATTATTATCAATTACCACATTGACAAATTCAAGTTTTCTGATGTTATAAATTGTAACAAATCAAATACTTGCAGACAAGATCACTTGACACTGGAGTTCAGTCTTGACAGAATAATAAAACTTCTCTTAAAACAGGAGCCCAAATCAGTTTCCACTGTAAATAATAGTCAAGAAACATGTGACGCAAGATGATGTGCTTTGGACGTTATGTTTTACACCTGAAATATACAAGACAGTGGACTTTGAAATGTATTTTATTGCAGAATGCTTAATATCTGCATTCAAATGTATTAAATAACGTGTATTGTTAAATGGTGAAATCAGAGTACTGTATTTTCCATTTCAGAATACATGCAGCTCAGGCTTAAAACAACTTTATGCTTGTTGCACCATTTGTTGTGCATTTATTTATCACTAATTAGAGAAGACAAATTGCAAGAGAGCTGTTTTCCATTTTCCTCACTATTATTATTATTATTACTGAATATCTGAATACATATGTTCTTACATTTATGTAGTTACTTCCCAAAACACATCCCTGGTCTGTGAACTCAATATGCTATGGACGTATGAGGTCATAGTGCTGGAACTCGCATCATATAAACACTTTTTTTAAATACCTGAACGAGTAAAACAAATTGACAATTTAAGCAGAACAAAATGTGAGTGAATGATGTTGTTCTCAGGATTTATTGTGTAAAGGTGTTGGCTAAGGTTAACAGTACGAGCAGACATAACATTAGCCATAAAAAGGGAAGCTATTTGAGGTCTCTGCAGCTCCACTAACATCCATTAATGAGTCAGTATTGGCCATTAGGAGCTAATTAACACCGAGGATCCAGGAAAGTCTAACTGTGTTTCTCTCCTAAAGCCAGAGAAAACACATGAGCACGAGGACCAGCCAAGTGTAGAAGGCCTGTTTGAGAAAGTAATCACGCCAACGAGTGACGAGTTAATTACATGACAAGTTGTGTTGGGAAGATCAAGTGGAGTTAACAGATGTTATTATTGATAGCAGTCCTCAGAATAGCCACGGCGAGGCTAATTCTCTCATTAGTCAGCATGTTAACAACGATGTGGGTATGATGCGCACATGTTTGTCAGTCTGAGGTGCAGATGGCATCATTTTCGTTTTGAGGTGCAATGTCACCTTCTCTGTTTGTCTGTGAGGAGTCCTCGACAGATGGTTTTCAGTTTGAAGAGGAATTATTTGGAAGCACATACGGCGCATTGTCGACACACATTCTTCAAAGTGTGCGGTGGATGAACGGGTTTGACCTGCTCCTAGGCCTTATTGGCGCTGCGCTATAGTCCCATAGTCCTTGTACTGCACCATCCTGTCTTCATTCAGTTTGTATTTAGCTTAGCTAGCATCACACTCTGGGGGTAGCACCACCTGCAGGATTCCATGGAAATCAAAAGGTAGTGTTAATTTTTTTTCCACTTTTTAAAATTTTCTTCTTTAATTTCTTCAGTGCAATTACAAAAATAATAAATAAATAAAAATTAACTATTTTATTTTAGTCTGTATTTTTGGCAAAATAGTTACATACTGGGGCTTTAAGTTTGAAGAGCTGAAGATGTTTTGTTGCTTAGCCACGGAATGTTTTCAATTTGGAGGAAGTCAAAACTGATCTGAAGTTTTCTGAAATGTCTTGAATTCTTCAATTCAGTCCAGTTGACTGGACAGTTTTTCTCTTTTCATGTCAGTTTAGCATATGACCTTGTTGATATAACCCTTAAAATCTGACATGCTTGATCTGTGTGGCTGTAAAACGCTGGGACTGACAGTCATCTTGTTTGTCTAAAGTGACAGCGACACTGCTCCGCGACCCGGACAGTCACTCCTCATCATCGCCCGACACGCGCTGGAATAAGCCACATTAGCCCCACAGCACAGAGGCACACGAGAGCGCCGCCCTGCAGTTTACTCCCATTAAAGCCCCATCATGGTGTTCTTGAACCCCATTCACACAACACACGCCCGCTTCCTGTCTGCGAGTGCGGCTATAAGTGATGACTCGGAGAGGAGATGTGACAGTGCCAATAACGGTAATCGTCCCTGGGCAGGAAACAATCGAGCGTATGTGCCGTGTCAGCCCCACGTTCCTTCAATATCCTCTAATAAATGAAACGTTAGCAGCGGAGAGAAAAACAACAATCAATAAAGCCATCTAATGATAAATATGAAATGTGGAGAGTGAATATGATCAGCTGTGTCGGTGGATGCACGCCACGTTATTAGGATGAAGATGAGAAGCCTATTTGTATGTAAATGGGAGATTGATTATATTTATTTGCAGGCTGAAGGGGCTTAGAGGGGCGTTTCGCTCACACACACACACACACACACACACATACTCACAGACACACACACACACACGAACATACCAGCACTATTCCTCTCACAATCTGAAGGAGGTTTAGAGCTTGTACCAACTTATGAATCACTTCTACACTTTTTTGCAGTGTAATAAAAGTTATCTTGTCCAAAGAGAAATGACATCCGATGAAGCACTGTCTGTCAACGATTTGGATTTCATGAATTCGAATTTATTGTCATCAGAGTTCTCCTTGCTCTTCAAAAAGGCCAAAAAAGAACTCCTTTATGGACCCCATTCCTGATTTAAGGCCCAAACTTTCTTGGAATGATGAATAAGTATTTTAAAGGTGCACTGTGTAACTGTTTTAACTATATAAAATTGAAAAATATATGCTTAAATAATAAAAAACATAATAATAATAATAGTGATTATATTAAACAAGGAATAAATGGAAAAGAAAACATGCATTCAGCTTTTAAAGTATGTTACATTGCGAACAGTAACAGTCTTTTTTATTGTATAGTAAACGTTCTTTTCTTCCAAAATAATTCCTCAAATACTTTGACAAGTTCTTCAGCTTTGATAGAATACTTTTTAAATGCTTTAGTAGTTACAGATTTCTCGTTGCGTTGATTGGAGAAACATGCTGAAGTGGAAAAGTGGAGACAGAGGTCAGTCATCTGAGGCTGAGTCATGTCATCTGTCATCATCAAAAGTTGCTGTGTCTTTCAAAAGGTTTCCAAAAACTTGGCCAACGTAGTGCCATTATTGGTAAAATGTACTGTCTTGTTTTTAGCCACAACAAAAAACTTTGAAAAAAATGTTGTCATCGTGTTCCTTCCACATTCTATTCCTTGTGTCTTGATTTATGTATGGGCCCGGCACAAATATGAACCCGTTTTTGACCTTCCTGGGTCCAGACCAGGGCTATTTAACTTTTTTTTCTGAGCTCTCGGGTAGATGCATGCAAAACGTGAAAATTAAAATACAAAAGCCTTTACCAACATTGCCCTACAAAATGGCCAATGAACCAGAATTACAGTTAACTAGGACCAAACCAGGACTAAACCATGTATATCACAGGCCGGATCAGATCGTTTGAAGGGCCTGATCTGGCACGCTGGCCTGAAGTTGATTATTGGTCTAGACGAATGGTATAGTGGCTTTATAATTGGAATTGAAGCGTATGTGATCTGATTAAATACAAACAAATAACAAAATCTTGGTCTTGATCCATCTTGGCCTAAAATAGTAAGTCCATATACAGCCCTGTCCGTACATGAGTCCATCTTCCAATATGAGTTTGTGATTATAGAGAGAACGAGCGAGAGAGACACGGAAGGGAGAGAGGGAGGGCTCCAAAAGGGCTCACCTCTCTACAATATTCTAATTACCAGCCCTCCTCATTACACATGCCATGTCAACGAAGCCAAAGAATAAAGACCCACAGAAAGGCAACTTCACACAGCGACCACCAATTCAGTAATTTCTTAATCACTTTTTCGGCAACCTTTGCGTGTGCCCCTTGGTTAATGCCACAAATTGAATGTTTCTTTGGTTTCTCTCTCAATAGGCTATCACGGACAGTTGCGGTGCTGCTAAGCGAAATCTATTATTGTCATTTGCATACATAGAGACCCCCTTTTTAGTAGCAGGATCCCGCAGAGGAGGGGGGGGCAAGAACAAAGAACTCATGAGGGCGAAAATAGGATAGAAATGAGAATTTGACACTATGAAATCTTGTAGAGTGAGACCATAGCAAATGCTGGAATCTATATCTGACTTTTAATGGTTTGCGTGTAAAGAAATTAGTGAAAAGGGAAGCAGATGATGGGATCGTCCATTTTGCTTGATGTCCCCTGATTAATTTACAGCACTTTTGTTACGTCGTTGCAAAATAAATTAACCACGCTCGGAGATATCATACGCACGTTGGTTTGTGAGTGGAGGGGGGGGTGCAATTTATTAAGAGGGGAAGGGGGGTGAGCAAGAGAGGGAGATGAGATTAAATAAAACACCTAATTGACAGAAAAATTCAGCATGCACAAGTGTGGCCTCAGAGGATTGTGTCGTCATATATTTTTAGACTTGTCCGTTAGCTTAATGTTAAATTAATGGAGAATTTAAGTTGCTAAATAAAGGTTATGCAGGTGACATCACAGCATTATGCATTTTAGCAGCACATTTATCACTGATACAGACTTTGGGATCACACACCGTTGAACTGATTATCTTTCTCTCCTTAAAGTCATTTTGTGAAGGAAATGAATTTTTGTGTGCGGAGTTAAAGTGTCCTTTATCTCCATGTATTTACAAGCAGTGACCCAACAGTTTATTTGGGTTGTTCTATCCACCGCATTTTTGTTTATACTTTTAAATAATATTTTGGCTAATGTATCTCGATTGACATTTTGCACACTTTCAACCAACATGGCAGATTTCCACGGTAACGTTGTTTTTTTGACGTTCCATCCTGAGCTCTATTCATCAGTTTCAATCTCGTGACTTGATTTGTTGCCATCGCCATTTTGAGCACGTCATTTTATGTGACCTATCGCTGCTGTTGTTGACCTTATTCTGCCCTGCCCACTTTTCCCTCTTTTTCCACGTGATCGCCACTTCCGGTCCAGCGGGAATTACGTTGGTTTAAATAGAGAACCAGAGAAAAGTCTTGCTACTAAAATATGCTATAAAGTAGACTGATTTGTGTAAAATATGTTCATGTGACCAACAAGTCAACAATGCACTGATTTCCTGGGCTTTTTTAGTCTGTGTAGAACTTATTTTCTCTGGAGGTCGGCAGCCCCATGTTAACTAATACAACTGGAAGAAGGATGACGTTGTGTGGCGGCGCCCAGACGAGCTTCCGGAATACGGTGAATAGTCATGAAAAATAATTGTATCTCACTAAAATTGAAAAGAGTTTTGGATCCTCATCACTGTCTGCCCCGGAAAGATGCTGACACGACAGCAGTGGAAACTAGCCGCAACAAATCTTGGCGGACATTTACGTCTAAGCTAGCTCGTCCACAGGGGACAAGCCCTCAGCGCATTCAGGAGCGGGACTGTCTGATCCAAAAATATAACACCCGGACAGAGGGAAATTATGTTAACGTTAAGTCTGCAAGATGGCTAGTAACCTTTATTGGCAACTCAATTGACGTGGTAGTTTAACGTGTTCACTAGCGCTAGCCAGCTGCTAACTACCACCCTGAAACAAAGCGATAAAGTACAAATGAGCCTTAAGATGGACGTGCAGTTCGTGGTTGGATGGTAACGGTGAGCCTTTGGGTGCGGGGAGGGGAGGAGAATGAGGGTTGGTGATCGAGAGAAAGAGCTGGCCACTTGATTTCCTATGAAAATTAATCGGCTATCAAACAATCTGGGTCTGCTGAGGATGATTATACAGACGACAGAGAAGGTTGGAGGGAGAGAAAGGAAGGAGCGACGGGTGGGGTGGTGGGTGAGGAGGAGGAGGAGGGGAGGGGGTCGACAGTAAGAGGAAGGATGGGGCGGGGTGCCTTTTGTGTAGGTTGAAATGTGTCGGGGACTGTCATCCCGTAATATACCTCCAGTGAAATGAAGGTTAATTCTGATGTACAGCCTGCATGGCCGTCATTATCGGCGAAATCATGAAAATAAATTAAGCCACTGAAATAAAGATACTCCCTTGGCGACACGCGCGGGGATCTCGTGAAGGATGGACGGCTGAACTTTACAGATTATATTATTGGGGAAATAGTGCCGAATTCAATTAATGCACCTAAAAGACCACCTTTTTATAGAGGGCAGCCATAATTTAAATGACAGCAGGGTGTAATTTTTTGCTTGTTATAAGTCAAATTTGCAGAGTTTCATGGTTTCGTGCGTTCGGTGCGCTTCCCCCCCACAAAAACCCGTCGTATCCCTCTACCACGTCTATAACTATTTTATTACTGTTTGCGCAGGATTCATCTTGTCCGTCTCTTCCCTTTTGCACCAAGAATAGAAAACTGCTCTTTCTCAGGATCATAAAAGCAGTCACAACACCGGACACGTGCAGGGTGCTTGATGTCCAACGTGCAAATCTTAATCTAAATCCATTAAAGACATAACCAATCACATAGCAAAAAAAAAGAAAGAAAGAATCATAGATCTATTGGAAATTGATTAATTACGTCATAAATATGGGATATAACAATGGTTGAGTAACAATAAGTATGATAAGAATGTCCGTGCATTGTACTGAGTCAGGATCACTGTTATAACGTGTACTGGTCTTAAACAATATTATTTATTAAAGAAATGCATTTGTTTTGGTGTTTTCATAAATAAAGTATATGTTTGCGTAAAAAAAGCTGGTACTTGTAATAATGATTCTTCAAAAACATTATTATCTAAGTATTTTGCCAGTTGTGAGTGCTTTATTGACTATACTGTAAACAATTTCAATGTGATGGTGCTTTTTAACAAATAAAATAAAAATCTAATGTTAGGTAGGCACAGTGTTTTTTTTTTCTCTGTAGGCTAAATTCGCAACAGAATTCACTCAATGCAATATTTAGATTTAACAACAAAAAAAAGCAATAAATACAGTGAATTTGTCAAGAAGACCCATATTTGGCACACAGCAACATTCACAAAATACACTTACACTCTGCCACTGCCCTCAGCCCTAATACATACACACACACACACACACAACACACACACACACGCACACACATAGTTTACACCATCCTCACACTGCTGCCATGCACAATGCACTTTTATGGTTTTGCTTAAAATTAATTGCATTGATTCGTTATGTGTGTACTATTTACGGCCATTACATCTTAATAACATCTTTAATTAATAAAGTCTTCTAAAAAACACTGATATAAGTACTTTGTACTTACTAAAATTAGGTCGCTTATAGCAGCTCAATATGCCCACCCACTTTGACAGCCCCGCCCACTGAAACTTTTCTTTTTTCAAATTCAAATATAAAGAATTGGTAAATTAATGTCCATGATGCAATTATTAGTTTATTAAGCATGATGATAGCATATACAAAAATGTACTACCACTTTTATGTGCGAGCACTGTCTTTTAATTAATGCTCTCCCTTTTTAGTCAACAACTTAAACGTTCCACCCTGTAATTATTGACAAGTTTTACCATCATTTAAACATTACATTTGTCTTATACCTTATAGATTCTTCAAACTTGTTTCCTTTTTAGCCCATTTTGTTTCAAAAGTGCTTTGAATTTGTGTTTGGACACTGCTTAAACTCTAACCATTTCCCGATGATCTAACACCACACACACCAGATTAGAATTGAAATACATTTGTTTTGAGCTCAACGTATTTAAAACCAATACAGATCAACAACATTCAAAATCCAAACCCAATCACTTCTTTGCCCCGTCGTCCCAGAAGTACATTTACTGTAATCCTCGGCGGCCCCTCTTTCCCTCTCTCCAGCACAAACCCCGCAGTGCACACCGATGCTGCCGCCTTTTTATGCAGATCCAGCCCACCCGAGCTTTGAGGGAGTGAATGAGAAGCCAATGAACTGGGTAAACGCTCGACCCCTGACCCCTGCACGTCGGCACTGAGAGAGAGAGAGAGAGAGAGAGAGAACGAGAGAGCGGGGCCGGCGGGTGTAATCCAGGCAGGTGTCTGACAAGAGAGGCCAACACGGAAAGGCCGCACCAGCGTGACCCACGACCTCCCGCCTTATCAACACATCTGCAGCACCTCTCCAGCTCCAGCTCCAGCTCCAGCTCACTTACGCAGAGACTCACGCAGAGGCTCAGGCAGAGGCTCACGCAGACCCCCACACGGGGACCCCCCATTGCACGCCAGACCCCCCAGACACGCAGACCCCCACGCACGCAGCCCCCACGCACGCAAACCCCCCGCACGCAACCCCCACCCGCACGGCAAACCCCCACGCACGCAAACCCCCACGCACGAGGACCCCCACGCACGCAGACCCCCACGCACGCAGACCCCACGCACGCAAACCCCCACGCACGCAGACCCCCCCCACGGACGCAGACCCCCACGCACGCAAACCCCACGCACGCAAACCCCCACGCACGCAGACCCCCACGCACGCAACCCCCACGCACTTCCAGACCCCCCACGCACGCAAGACCCCCACGCACGCAGACCCCGCACGCACGCAGACCCCCACGGACGCAGACCCCCACGCACGCAGACCCCCACGCACGCAGACGCTCACGCAGAGGCGGAGTAAACGCCTCCAAAGGTCACGTCTGGGATGTCTGATTATTTAACAACAGTGCGATGAACAAGAGACAGGCTGAAGCAAACGAGGAAAGTGTGAAGGCGATTTCTTGTTGGAGTTTACACACTGGTGTTTTAAACGGTTTGACTTGTGGATTGTAATAATATATTGCATAATAATATATGCAGACTTTCAGAAAAAAAAAGGGGGGGGGAATGCATTACAGTTTAAACTGCTACATGTGATGAGTACAGTTTTGTTATAATACATTTTTGATTGTTTTTTGTAGTTATGTTTGCAAAATGTATACAAGATTTTGGTAAAACTTTGTAATAACTACACTTCCTTAAACAAATACTTAATTCAAGGTAAACTAAAATACAGTAGTTTATTAAGATGATTCAAGTTTAGTAATTACTAAACCAATACTAATACTAATTCCTAAGTCTAACCTTAATAAAGTAGTTACTACTACTAGTGTACTAAGGAACCCTGTTTTAAAGTGTTACCAGTACTTATTATTGTTATATTAATTGATTGTATTTTTTATTTTGCACATCATTTTTCCATAAAATATCACTATAAACAATATTACTGCAGACCACGACATTATTCCACTGTTATTATAACTCTAGTCATATTAAACACTGAAAGTTTCTGAAATAACATGAAACATGAAGCTGCAATTAATAAACAGTACAAAGAAACACAACATATAAGCTGTACGTTGATATTTATAGCTATATTTTAGAGAAAAGGAGTTTCTGAAGACGATAAACTACATGAGTGAGTAGTATCTAATATCAATACGAGACTTTTATACCACTATAACATCAAGTGCATTATTAACACGAGCTGTTCCACCTTTCTAACCTCCGCCATTGACGTCTGCCGTAACGTGACATCAACGCTCTCCCTCTTCAAAACACAGACCACGTTAAATATTTATGTGCCTCTTATTTTCCCATTTTATGTATGATTTGTGAGATGCAAAATAGAAAGTTGTGCCTTTATGGTGCATGAAATATAGGGACGGCTTTGGGAGCAAGCTTGCAAGAATGCTGTATATTGGAAATGGCGTCATAAAAAGCGCACAGCCATGCATGAAAATAGGTGGAGGAAATCTGTAACCATAAAAGTTGGGAGTTTGTAAAAGTAAAAAAAAAGAAGAAAAAATCATACTGCGCAGTCTTTCTATTGCAGTGGATGGAATTAAAATAAGCCAAATAGCACTTGAGAGTACAATGTAGTAATTTGGACTATTAAAAGCGTTGTATGTCATCTTTATTCAATCTCCACTACAGAGAAAAATCACCCTTTTTTTTCCATCACAAAACCAAACACTCACAAATCTCTCACTTTCTTTCTTTGCCCCTTTTCTTCTCCCAGCTTCTCATTCTCCCCTTCCAGCAGTTTAAAGAATCCTTCCACTATCATTATTAGTATCGAACTCATTTTGAAATTCAGAAATTGGCTAAGAAAGATCATTCATTGCGGCGGATGGTAAAATCAATAGCTTTTGTGTGTGTGTGGGTCTGACTCTGACACACACACACACACACACACACACACACACACGCGCTCTCTCTCTCTCTCCTTCTTTCTCGCTCACTCTGTATCTCTCCCGCTCTCTCGGCGTGTGCGGCGTATGCAGAAGTGAAGAGGAGCAGACAAAAGCGGACTGAAAACTGAGGGAGTGGGGCCACCTCTTGACGACATGGATGCACAGGCACACACTTAGAGAGAGCACAAAGCCAACCCGCACACAGTTCTCTTATCATGCAACTTCTATAAGGATCAAGTTTGTATGTTTTTGTTGCTTTTTATAATATATTTAGATTTCCTATTATGGTGGCTGTTGCTTCTGTTGAAATTCTGCTTTCTTTGGAACAAACTTTTCTCATCTTTTTGGCTGTGTTTGGACTTGATGCATGGTTTGATCCTGGTTTAGTACTGATGTAGACTTGGTTTGTTCCAGTCCCATGTCACTCTCAGTTTGGATCTGGAGTGTGTGTGTGTGTGTGTGTGTGTATGTGTGTGTTTGCAGGTGTAATTTCAACCGAAAACTGATGGATGACGTTGCGAATCAGTGTAGTTGCTAATCGATTTGGTATTTGTATTGCAAAAACTTTGAGCCAAACTGATTTTGTTGTTTGTAAAGTAATAACTAAACATAATAAAGTTGGGGTCAGTGAGAACAAGACGTGATTTTTACATAATTTTTTGTAAATAATCTGTGTTGTTCAGCTCACAATTTCTTATTCATTTCATTTAATATTTTTGTGTCACTGTTGCGCTGCTTTATGGAACTCACCCTTGTTTAACCCTGTTGTTTCAATCCAAATGTAAACACAAAGGAAAAATCACAAGATCATTTTCCACATGTCTGGATAATCTTTTATCTCAGAAGATCTTGTGGCATGACATTTTGATCACAAGAAATCTGAATGAAATTGAAATGAAAAAAGACAACTGACTTTTGATATGATTAAGTAGAATCTTGTCCAAATTGTGTTCGTAGCGTTGCAAAAAAAACAACACATTTACCAAGAACACAAAGTTAATGACTTCATTCAAACACGTCACTTTTTTTTCATCACTTTTGTCTTTACATATAGAAATAGCACTATATAGTAATATGGAATTAATCAAACTAATTAAGTAAAACAAAATGGGATAATTGTTCTAATATGATTATATATTTTTTTAAACATATACTTATATTTGTAATTGATTATAATTTTAGAATTTCATTGAAATAAGTCATAATCAAAAGTATATTAGTGATTTTCAGACGAGAGCTCGGTTTTAGAACAGCTTTTTTCAGACAGCGAAGTGAAGCTGGGGTGGACCACTCAAGCACAGCCAATCAGAGCACTGCACTCAGCTCTTACTTCCTGGTTGACAAGAAGTAAAATACTTTATTATTAGGTGCAGACAGTGCACAGCGGTCTCATTAAGTCACAAAGATACACAAAATGCACTCATTTACCATTTTACCTCAATTTATGGTAAAATAAGTTTTATTTAATCAATTTTTATACTAAAGATTGAAAAAAAATCTGACAAGTTTTTTAAAGTTTGTCATGCATACTTTTTTACTGTTACTGAACTACAGTTTTGGTAGCTGTCCCTTTTTTTTGGTCGCTGCATTTGTTTTTTGCCATGTAACTGCACCTTCACTGTGAGAACACACATTTTCAGTCCTCTTTCCAGCACAAAGAGGCGAACGTACAAACACAAACTTGCTTCTCACACCGCTCACACACAACCCTCTCTCACTGTACATAATGACATTTGCAGCCGCGGCCCGCACTGACTGAACGGGGACGGCTTACCCCGAAGAGAGCCAAATCAATCAAGTCCTTTTAATCACCACTCCGCTTTTATAGTGTGGCAGTAATGATGGAAGCCTATGTCGGGCCCATCCCCTAAGACCCCCCCCCCATCGCTTCTCCCCCACCCCCCTTCACGCACCCCATGGAGCACCGAGACTCTCCAACACACTTACATATACGCTGATGATTTTCATTTCTCAATTACATTATCTTATTAACCAATCAATTGCTTGGCCTTATCAATAATTAATGTCTCCCCAACTATTAGAACCTAGATTAGATTAAACGTCTTGTCCCTGCCTTCTTTGATACTTCTAACTGGGCTCTCTCCGTGCGCCATGTGATTTCTTGGAGGATACTTAATGCTTAATAGGATTTTAAAATATGCATGCATTTGTCAAAGTGTTTACAAATTGCGCGTCTCGTTTTTTATCAGCCGTTTTTGTCAGTTTTAAAAGCGTTGTATGTTTTATATCGCGTTTAAATCAGCTTTACAGGGCACAATAAAAACAAAAGTGTCAAGAAACAAAATATATCGTGGATGTTTAGCATTTTAAGTGTCTCGTAAAATCTTGTGGACACTGGCATTCTTAATTATTATTGTTTCTCCCTCTGCTGTTCTACCTGCATGAGAATTAGTCTACATGACTGACTCTTTTAATCAGTTCTGGGAGATTTAGAGAGTGCAAGGTGGATTTCTTTTCTCCTTCTTCTTCAGGGTAGTGCTGGTTTATTTATTTATTTTATTTTTTTCCTCTGGCACATTGTTGCACACTGGCTGCCAAATGAGCACTCAGAGGGGTGTAGATGCTGCCACAGAAGTGTAACTAATGTTCTGTGAGAAAAAATTGGTAATCTTTCACAAAAACATCATCTTTGTTCTGCAATCTTTTTTCGATCCGATCTTAAGTAATACATGTTTAACTGTAAGGTCAAACCAGACTGTGGCTTAAATCAAGGCAAACCGTCATCATCAGAATTGAAAGTGTTTTCTAGTTGATATTTTATGTTAAATGTAATGTATGTCCATGTTTTATTGCTGTTGTTTTCTTACAGGGACCAGATCTGCAACGAATTTTTTTTTGTTTTTTTCTGTTCTGTCACATAGGCAAGTATTGCAATATCAATCTGATACCAATATTAATGAGTTTTGTATCAGTATGTTTAATCGACAACAGCTTGAACTGATCCAAAAATGAAATACATTTGTAGATAAACTATAGTATTTACAGTGTATTTCAAAAATGCATTCACTTTTTATTATGAAAAATGAAGTTTATGGAGATACTTTAAAGCAGGGGTGTCCAAACTATGGCCTGTGGGACAAATGCGACCCTCAGACAAATTTTTGTTGGCCCTCAGGTTCCTGCTAAATTGGTCCAAACAACAAAATGTAGAGAACATTCTGTTACAATAACCACTATAACTATAATATTAATGCCCCAAGCCTTATGAAAGGTGTGGAGGCTCATCAAAACTACATAAAATTGCAAAATGTCCAATTATTCACTACTTTGTCATACTGTCTCCGGCCCTCCGCCCGTATATGTTTCAAAATGTGAAAAAAGTTTGGACACCTCTGCTTTAAACGCTCTGCACTTTTAAATCTTGAAAAACAGAAGTAGTTCATTTTAAACTTACCTAATGCATTCCCAGCATCATAAATATTCAACGCAATGAGTTTATAAGCACTTTTCTTAACTCTGCACCACAGTAAAGCTAACACACATTAGCATGCTAACAGCACACTTCCTACTTTTTAGAGATTAAAACGCTCTACGATTAGATTCAGAGAAAGCGCTGTGGTCTCATTTTCACCCAAATAGATGCTTTTACAATATATCTGTGCTGTGGCAATACAGATTGTACTTTATTACTATTAAGTATATACTATTTTTTCATGAGAATCTATATTAGGTATAGATTCAGGTTCCGGTTCAGGTGACATTATATCAGACACACACAGGTTCCCAGTTCCTGCATGGGGACGGCACTCAGTCAATTACAGTGCAAATAAGTTACCGTGTGTAGGCCTATACCAACAAAAAATAAGAGCTGAACAATATTTCAGCTTTGCAAAAACGTGCGCAAATTAGCAACTTATTTATTAAGAGCCACAACTGAGGAGGGTCCAGAGAGGGACCTGGAACACTGGACCTGAAGGGAGAAGACCGAACTGTTCCAACTGTCAGTCTGTACAGAGTCAATGCTCAGTCAATGCCCCCCCCCGTCACTAGAGTTAGGGGCAACCGGAGCACCAGAGGAACCCTATACAGACACAGGCAGAACATGCAAACTCTGTACAGACAGGCCCCGCACCCCCCAGGTGTCAAACCCAGGACCTTCTCGGAGTTAGGCGATGTAAAGACTTATTTTTCACATTCTTCCTATTATTTTTTGGGTACCACTTTATAATAACTACACCTTAATTACCCGTAGTAAAGCATGAAGAAAGACTTAATTCATAATGACTAAATAGATTATAATAATAAACATATTCATTTATTAAGCATGATTTAGGTTTAATACTACTTAATTAATACCCAAACTCCTTAAGTAGTTACTAAGCCTGGCTCTTTCTTAATAAACAATTTTTCATTATGAATGAAGTCTTTCTTCATGCTTTATTAATGCTGTAAATAGTGATAAATTGTTACGATTATTTGTATAGTGACTTGTTACGCTTTGCACTTTTTTAGGAGGCCGATAACATAAAATTGCTCTACTTTCAGCTCCTTTTCATTCAGTCTTTGTGTAACTGTTTGTCACTGATAATATATTGTATATGTTATGAAAGAAAAAAATGAAAAATAATAATACATGAAGATATGATACAAGATCGGGGTCCCCAAATGTCCCTTCCCCGACAACATTGTTTTATGTTATTAATAATTCATTTGTTTTTCTATTACCGAGCTGTAACCAGGACACATTTGACTCTTTTCCTTGTCGGTGTAGTGGTGTTTTCTCCGCGGCTCGCCGCAGCCGTCCCGCTGGCTGCCAGATGAGCACTCGGAGGGGTGTAAATGCTGGGTAAGGCGGATCGATGCCTCTCTGCTGTAGCCGTGTTAGCTGCTGCTGCTCACACAGAGAAGCTTTGTCTGCTCCGTGCCCAAAACAGCCGGTAACAACAGTTTACCGCGTGCCGCCTCAGGCCTCAAGCGCCGAGCCGGGCCCGCGCTCACAGGTGGATGAGCTGAGAAGTGTAAGCAAGACAACTATAGTGGTAGAGCGGAGTTTGATTTCAAGACAAGTCAGTGCAACTAAGATGAGTCATAGATATCCTGATATTCCTTTGCGTTTTTAGCCTTATTTTGATTTTTCACCACAATAACCCTTTATTTTACCTTTACCTGTACCTTACCTTACCTTTTTTACGTATCATGGACAACAGTGGCATGTTTTCTTATAGCTTGACAATGTGAAGATATATAAGTGAGGTACGTTTAGTGCATGTTTGGAATTTTTAATAAAAGTCCTCTCTCCAACCCCTTCAACATAACACAAACTTTATCTTGATTTGAATGAATGAATGAATGAATGAATGCATTTATTTCAAAGATGCAAGTCCCAAATCTTGTCAACAATAACCGATCTTAGGAGCACATGTTAAAACCCCTTTCGTAGTTCTAACTTAAAAATGTAAATATCCTATAGTGTGTTAATAATGTATTCAATAAATTAACAGAAAAACATAGCTATATACATTTGCAATATGCTTTTTTTTTTTTTTGTATATCCACCTTCTTCTGGAAAATCTGACTTTGATTTCGCAAAATTGAAGTCATCTTTATAAGGGAAAGTTTGTACCTGCCGTAATCCATAATTATTTCCCCTCTAAAACATTTATAGTCTCCTCACCCATGTTTCGATCTGTTAAAGACATTATGATCTGCGAGGCTGTGCTAAACGCGTACCATTGTGCACGTTCATTCACACAAACCGGCTCTTAATTGCAGGTTTGTCGTCATTTTCTCATGTCTTCTTAATTGTCTTCTTCTTCTTCAGCGGAACATTTAAACACACACTTAGAGGTTTGTGGCCCCAGACAACAGGGCTGCGCGGCCTGTAATTAGAACCGCACAGGTTACACACAAGAACATAATGGATGATACAAGCATTGTGTTATAAGGAGAGTTAATAATTGTGGTACTTTCTTTGATTTGTTTGGTGGGTGTCTAAAGGTGGGAGAGGAAACCCAGGTCTATTCAAGTGAAAGGAGGGCTAAAGATAAAGATGTGTTGAGGAGGAGAGCCCCTTCATTTAGTTTAATGGTACAATTTTTCTAATAGTCTCATTGGCTCATTATCTGCCTCTTGGTGTTCAGTTACTTACATATTACTGATGAGTTATTCAGATGCCCTTTCTCTGGCTATGCAGTCAATAATACTAATAATAACACATTGGATTCATGTTTTCATTCACTTCTCAAACTCAACTGACGCCACAGCTGCCCTGGGGCTAACATGCAGGGATGTGGCAGCCTCTCTGACCAGTACCAATCCCTCACAGTCGATGTACTTAATACCTTTAAGTACATCATGGCTGTACTTGACTCCACTACATCACATACAAAGATGAATAAAATACTTTTTTACTTTACATTCCTACAAAGGATTCAAGTACAGTATCGGAGTTTTCCCCAGTTTTTCTCCCATTTGAAGCCGTATGATGCTCACACCAGAGACTAGAGGTGTGCATATGTGCTTTGTTGGCTTAAATCTATTTTAGAGGTCATTAAAAAATCTGCAGGTTTAGAGGTGGCTTATTCTTGCTTTTATTTTTGAGTTTCCTTGTGCAGGATAAGACCAGAAATACAATTTGCATCCTGTCTTTAGAATTGGCCAAATGTATTATTATTTTTGACAGCAAAATGATGACTTGTGACTAGTTTACACTTAGTATTCGCTGCAGAAATGACCAGTACTGAAGCAATTCATTTAAAACTAAGTAATAATTTGACTGAGCTACATTTTACTTGTATTGTTCGGAGTAATATTTGACCAGGTGTGATCTGCACTTTTACTGCAATGTCCTTCCCCAGTCTCATCCCCATATCACACTGTCCTGTCTAATAAAGCCCACGGCCAAAAAAGAGCATTAAAAAAAAAACCCAGAAACTTGTTGTATGTACATGTTTTATTGCTGTTGTTTTCTTACAGGGACCAGATCTGCAACAATTTTTTTTTGTCAAGCCTAATTTATTAGTTTGAACTCCCAAAATATAGGCAAAATTTTGAATTTCTGTATCAATTTTTCAATTACATCAAGCTTGCTTAGTTAAATACTAAAAAAGATCCAAAATCATCTTATATTTATTATTTTTTATCTATTTATTTTTTCATATATTTTGATCAAATTAAGCAAGAAATGTAAAATCTGGCTCCATCCATTTTTCAGATTTATATTTCCCAAACCTGATGAAAAACATATACATATCCCATTCACCCGCTACTTTGCAGATTGATTGAAGGAAACAAGAGCTTGTTCAATGTTCAAATCATTTCACAAATCAATCTTGACCAAACCGAGCCAAATGTTATCCTTGCAAATGCCAAAGATACAGTATTAGTTTGGTGACTTTCTAGACCAACACACCACACACACACCAATGATTCGGTTCGTTTTTGGTACATTTTCCTTGCGCTATACCTCTCGGATGTATTATGTTTTTCTGCGTGAGGAAAGCCCCTTCATACTAAGTTTTTTTTGTTTTTTTTTTCCTTTTTCTTCCTTTTCTTCCTTTTCTTCACTCTGGGCCTGGAACATCTGTCAGCACTCAGACAGGGGTGGCCCGGAGCTCACAGGGGCTGGCTGCGCTGAGACCGCCCTGCCCGAGAATCAGGGGAGAAGCGCACACGCAGCTCCTTGTTTATTTGGCCTGACCCTGCGTTCGCCGCCAGGTTACGGGACGTGCTCAGTGAAAGGAGCCATTGTCCTGCAGGGAAAAAAATCTGGTACAAATATTTACCAGGCGGGAACGCACGGCCATGGCACGCGGCCAGACAGAGCCGAGCCATAAAATTTCACTGCAGTACAAGACTTTAAAAATGACTCACTCAGACTTAGCCTCCATCTCCTCCTATAACCGGGGTTTCAAATTATACCCTGCGCTTTTATTAATGAGATCACACTGTCACAGATTATTAGTCATTTAATAGCCTTAACATCAGGATCCAGCCATTGCATTCAGTTGAAATCCATCCCATAACTTAACGTTAGAACTGAGCATAAGGAGAGGCTGCGTTTTATTTGGAATGGCTTAAGTTGGTTAATCGCAGCGTATTTTTTATCATTTTTTAAGGAGAGACACGACAGACAAAACTCTTTTTTTGTGTGTGTGTGTGTGTGTGTTTTGTTGGTCACTTTGGTCTCTTAATATTGTCCAATCTGCAAATAAAGATTCTTTATTATTTCACTGTATTCACTTTCATCCATAGATTTAGATGAGGCATTGTAACTTCAGAGGCTGTTTTCTGAAAATGCATTTTTCTTAGGGACATAACAATCAGGGGTCTCAATTATAAAACCTTACGTGGAATTCCAAAAGTGTCCTCAGACTTGCTCACTGCTCGTCTCTGAAAGCTCTGACGTGCAAAGTTCAGGGTTTTAAGACTGGAGCGCTCATTTATCACAAACTTAACATGGAAAGTCACATGCCTAACATTTTTGTTTATTCACATGCTTTATAAATGAGACCCCAGGCGGATCATATAGAGGGATTTGTTACTATCTAATTCCGAGCTTGATTTATTCAAGTTTTTAACCCAAAAAAAAACATATTTTCAGGAGATGGTTCACTCCCCATGTTGTGCCTGTGTTGTAGTGTTGTTGTTTGGTGTGCGTATGAAGCCGGCTGCTGCTTTAAAAGCTCATTTATGCGGCCACATTTTGTAACTAATTATTTTATTTAGATTATAAAGATAATCTAAGGACAGGCAGAAGGGAGAAGATATGGAGAGAGTTATTTTAAGATGTGAGACTGAATCATTTCTTTAATCTTTGCTTTTCTTTATAAAGTAGTTGTTTCTGCATGAACTCCCGTGCAGTAGTAGTTTTTTGAGGAGCAGTTTGCAGTTGCAGTTTGGGTCAGATCCAGAGCTATGTAAAAACCAATAATTTATTTTGCTCTAACATGTATGACATAACATTTTTTCCTATCGTTGTAAACCAGAATTAGCAAAATGAGACCCCTGCACGCTCTCTGCAGCTAAAATTAAGTCTTTCATTACTTGTCAACCAGGAAGTAAGAGCCGAAATCAGCGCTCTGATAGGCCATGCTTGAGAGGTCCACCCCAGTTTCACATTGCTGTCTGAAAAAAGCCGTTCTAAATGAATGCATGGGAATATTAACCATGTGCTAAAGGGTTTGTGAGAGTTAGAGATGATCGCAATCAGGCACGATCAGCTTCTCCAGCTTTAACTTATCTCCAAGCACCTTTTTTAATTTATTTTTATATCATTATAATATCTTCCCTTTTGTGTACAGAAACATATTCAACCAAAGCGTATTTGCAAGAGCACAAAATCTGGAGCGACTCACGCACACACTCCAATCCTTATTCCAGCGGGTGCTCTGTTAGGTCACGAGTAACAAATGCTTTTCAAAAAGGTTGCATAAATTCCCCTTTCCCTTCATATGCTTTTCTTCTTGAAAATGCCACAGTGGCTTTAGCTTGAATAAATGTGCTGGTTTCCATCACACGCTGCCTTTTTTACCCTTGTGCCGGACCTGGCGGACACCTCTCTCTGGCGCCTTGACATGCAACAAAGCTAATGGTGGCTGGGACAGGAGGGCCTAATCTTCACTAACTGACAAGATTTAAATTGAGGAGACATCTTCCGCTGATTAGCTCCCACACCCACAATTATCCAGCTGGGGTGTCAAGCAAGGTTTAACATCTCCACTGATTCTGCTCTCCTGAGACTTCCGCCAGGCAATGCAATCGCTTTTAATAACTGCCCCCCCCCGACTCTCTCCCTCGCTTGTCCCTCTCTCTCTCTCTCTCACTTTCTCTCACCCCTTTCCCTTCCTTCCACTGCTCACACTCTCCCCCCCTCGCTTGCCCATCCCTTCGGTCCATCTTTCGCTCGCCCCTTGCACAAAACAGTAGACGTACACACTCATAAACATAACTGCACATAACAATTTGTTGGTTGGAGGCAAAATAAATCGTGGCTATGTGCTATTTACAATCGTGTGTGCATGTTCTTATTTGGTTTATGTGTTTTCTGAGTGTTGATGTAAAGGGACATCATGAAAATGTAATAAATTGTAAAGGTATTAATATAATTTTTATTAATTATTATTATTAATATGATTGTTATTATTGTTATTAATTATTATTGTTATTAATTATTAATGTTATTATTGCTATTATTGTCATTATTGTTATTATTATTATCATTAATCAATATTAATATTAGTATTAATATTAATAGTGATATTAATAGCATTATTATTATTATTATTATCATTATTATTATTATTATTAATAATAAGAATAAGAATAAGAATAAATGAATGTACAGACAAATAATAATTTATAATCAAAAAAGTTAACAAACATAGTAGTAGTTTTTGTGATTGTAGTGAAAGCACGCTTTTTATTGTCTCTTGTATACAATATTATAAATATTTTTGTTAATACATATAAATTGTTGGCAAACCCGTTATCCTCTTTCACTGCTCACTCTCTCCCAACCTCACCCTCTATCTTTCCTCAGTCTCTCCTCTGTCTCTCCTCTTTCTCCCCCCGGTTCCAAGTCATTCAGGCTCCCTTCAAAATTAACCTTTCCTGGAAAAATATAATTTCTCACAAAATGAACCCCACTGAGCGATCTGGAATAATTTATTCAAATTGGCAGAACAGCGGCACAATCTGAGAGCACTGAGTGGACCCTGAATCTGCCTTTTTCATCTCGGGGTAAAAGAGAGAGAGAGAAATGAACAAAGTTATGTACCTGGCTGTCTCCTGGCGAATAACAGGGACAGGCTACGCTTCACCTTCTTTCCCCAGCGCTGCGCCACCGCCATCCCCCTCGAGTGTACACCTCATTAAAATTCATGTACACCTCATTAAAATTCATCTGATCTGAATATTTTTTGCAAATATGGTCTGATTGCCCGCCACGACATGAAACATCCCTGTGTGTTATTTTAATCACACGCACCCCAACGGCCAACGTATATGACGTCGGTGACATTGAACTCCTCCACTGCTCGACCCCATTTTGCAGGTTTTAGGAGCGGCGCGGGGACGGGAGGTGTGAGAAGTTACCTGCAATGATAGACGTGCCTGATAATTCCCTGCTCAAACGTTCACACAGCATCAGCTCTGGTTAAAGCCCCTCTCAATCAACTTGCCTTTTACTCAGCCCCTTGTTTCGCCGCCGCTCCTCTTCATCTAATCAAGTGTTTTCTCCCACTGATGGAACGGGGACACAAAGCAATGTGATTAATAATTTACTGTTTGGTTTTACTAATTAATCTGTTTTGGGAGCGAGGATAAAAGTGGGGATGCATCCTCGGTGTGCACAGCCTTTCATATGGCATTTATCCACAAGTCACAACAGGCTCCCTCAAGATGAATAATGAACTAAACAAGATCAAATAATTATCGCTGGGGAGACGCCGAGAGAGCCTTACAAACAGTTTACCTTAGATTCTTTCTGCACAGAGACAGGTCGTATCTGGAACAAAGACCTTAAGGGTTGTTACTTCAGTGTTTGCAAAGTTTCTCAAACTCATTTAATTATCAAACAACAAGTTTTCTGCGCGCTCCATAGCAACTTGCTATCTTCAAGTTCACATTACCAACCGTTAACAAACAAAATGGTGGACCCATTTTGGACGTAATCACAACATTTAGGCAACTTACTCCTGCTAATGTTCAGTATTTACATGTTTCTGAGGCACCACAGTGTCGTCATGTATATTTTACACATCTGATGCCAGGGATGGAAAGTAACAAAGTACAAAGTAAAAGTGCTACTGAAGTAAAATGCTTAGGCGTGGGTGTACTGTACATTTTACAGTGGATACTTTTGTACTTGAGAGCAGGTATCTGTACTTTCTACTCCACTACATTTTTTAAGTAAAAAGTACTTTACTGTTTAAGAACTGTGAAAAGGGATACGTCAATACATTTACTTAAGTAGATTTTTTCATGTCATACTTTTACTTGACTAACTCATTCAATTGAGAACTTCTTCCACCTTCTTCTATTGCAGATTAGCTCTTTAAAGTGTTACTGAAATCAACATTGATAGTAGAGATGCAGATTGTACAACAAATGTACATTATGTTTTTTTGTCTTTTTCCAGATGTGTTGGCAAGACAGAGTGCATTCCTGTGCCATTGCTCTTAATGCATCAGCTTATAACACAGTAGACTTTTCTGTTTGTGGATAAGCCATGACGTTCTGGCTGTAGTGCTGAACTAACAGTAAACGCTTTTTTACTGTTGTGGATTACATGCATCTGCCCCACTGAACCTAATGTGCTTCTCCGCTCGCCTCTCTCTAATACTTCTATCTGCGGCTTGTAAATAAGCTTTAGTGCATGTGAAGTGCGGCTGTGCTCTCTGCGGCCTCTCATAAATACTCCCATGGCTTATTACGTGTAAGGCGCTAAGATTAAAGCGGCAGCTAAATGCCCATATCATTGGCCTATTAGCATGTGGCATATATGTGGAAAGGTGGCTGCTTAATTAACGTTGATTGATTGGAATCAATGAGTGTAAAAAAGGGGCCATGGAGGGGCAGGGCTGGTGGGAGGGTAAGCAGGGTGTCTGCTGGAAAAAAAAAATATCCAGCATTAAAGCAGGGATAGTCTTCTTATCGCGTTGCCTTTGATACTTGACTAAATTCTACCCTGCTGCCTCCACCCCCTCCAAAATAGTAACCTAATTTTGTCATGGATATTAGCCAGACACGTGCATGAATCAGTGCTGGTTGTCATAATTATGTTAACATGGGGGATATTAAATGAGACAGGCCTATTTCCAAAGGTGAGACTGTAGAATAAACTCGGCGTTCAACAAACCTCGGTGTCAATCACGCCGGCGATTCATATTCAACTAAAGTCAAGCGCATCTGCCTGGATGCATTATTTATGTTGGAAATAAGCAGCTTAACCGAATCATGCTAGCAGCTATTAGCAGGAGACGCACACCTAGCCCGCTCTCTGTCTGTCTCTCATCGGAGGCCATGTTTGAAGTCTAAATAACACAAGTTTGATTGGGCCCATGGAAGCAAAAGTAATCCCACTGAAGTCTGCTGTTTTATGGAGATGGAACAAAGCCGTGGCGGTGTTTGTTCTTGTCATTACCCTGTGCATCTCTCTCTATAGCTGCCTCTCCGCGGGCCAAATAACAGCGGAGGTTAGCGCTCGGGTGTTACGGCTCAATCCTCCTGTCACCGTCATAAAGCGCTATTTTAGATCAGCCGCCGCCGCCGCCGCTCCTGACGGACAGCTCTGAGGAGAGGGAAACATGAATAACCACAGTGTTGTTGACTGTACAAAGGCGGGTGTTGATGAGAGGCCCGTGCACTGAGGGAGCGGAGGTGGGCGGGTGAGAGGGGGAGTCTTTCGGGTTACGAGGGGGTTAAGCGTTGCTGAGGGTGACTGAGTGTCCTCTCTACTGTTCAGCCTCTACCTTTCAAATAGCTCTCATTCATAATGGATACATCCGGATCTCTGCTTTGCATCTTGGCCTGACAGTTTTGAGTGTTTTCTTTTTGGCTTCCTCTTGCCTTCACTTTTGGTTAACTTCAGCTGATGGTCGACTCCATGTGCTGCAGGGAGAGGCGCAGCTTGTCATAACCAACCCTCATATAGACCCTTTAAAAGAGAAACTTATGAAATGATTTACTTTTTGCAAATCAAAACCGCTCAGATCAATGTGAGCGATATCAGAGCTTGGTTTAAAGACATTTACTATTGGATTGGTGATCATGTGTTTATTTAAAAGGAGATCATAATAAACACTTTAATATAATAAACACTGTTATGATCTACTTCATTTTCCTCTAATCGCCTCCATTTGGGAATATTCAACAGTCTGATTGTCACGTGGTAGAAATTAAAAGAAGGATCCAAAATGCATAACTGCTACTAATAATATTTAATTAAGACAAAAATCCAAGGATGACATGCAAAACAAAAATGTATTTATAGAAACAGGACACAACCAATGTGGACACTACAAAAAGCTCCAGTCAGGAGGGTACAGAGGCAGGGGAGAGGGGTCAGCTGAAAAACCCCAAGCCAGGACCCCTGAGCAAGGACTCGGAGCATGGACAACCTCAGGCGAGGTGCAGCAAAGGGAACAATGTCCAGCAGAGCTGCGACACAGAAAGATGACTCCCCTGGACGGAGATATGAGTCCAGCTGTGGCTCTGGTGAGGCGTCCTACTGCAGAGGCCATGGAGGAGAAAGGTCGAAAAGCTCCAAAAAAAGTTTCCAATGGAACAGGCCTGTCGGGCACCAGTGGCACTTGCCAAACAGGTGGGAGCCGATAAGTGAAATAATGAACACAAATAAAAAGAGCAGTCTGCTTGGATCTGCTATGGTTGGTACATTCTGTCACATGGAAGAAATCAAAAGAGGGGCCCAAAATGCATAGCTGCTAAAACAATATTTAATGGACAAAATGTCAAAACAAGGGATGAAATGCAAAACAAAAACAAATGGGACACAACCCAAGCTCCAGGACAGGACAATAGACAACAAAGGACAAGGGGAAACATGGGGCTTAAATACACTAGAGCCCTGTTTCCATAGGAAACGGCCCGTTGTAGTTCACTTTTGTGCAGTGGAAACACCTCAGACGGTGAGACACATTAGGACAATCATTAGACAGGAAGTAAATCTGTAAAACAAGCAGACAAGAGAAATGTCAAAATAAAACACTGAGGATATGAACAGGGTAAAAACTTAAAAAGCACATCAAAACACAGAAAACAAGGAAACAAACCATCCATGACACTGATGATATAGAAATGATATAGTAACATTAATTTGACTACAAGTTGGGGGCAAAAGTCATAATGGATTCAATCCCATTATAGTTTTGGTTTTGCATTGCTATTCAAGTTTTGTATTGAAGCACAGTAAACGTTTTTGTGCCAGTGATGTAGAGTTGCGTAATGCAAAAAATAGACCACCACTGGGGAATTGTATTTTGAAAAGCCCATAACTACTCGATAGTTGGCCATTTTTATGACAATATTACATTACTGTATTGTGTATTGCGTCTTCATGACCTACCATGAGCATGTGTGCAGTTGTCTTAAAACACTATGACTATGTGATATTTGAATTGCACAAATATCTGAAAAGTCGATATGGCCTTCAGTGACAATGTCCTGCCCATACATGCACTCAGTCCACACACAAAGGCCCATCAGGTGGTCCACAGGTTAGCCATCATTAGGTCTAAATACAGGCCTCTATCACAGCGTCCATTTGCTTTAGATCCACACGAGCAGTGCCCTGTGCCGCGCTGCCTGCCTTTTACCCCTGCTTATTTAGATGCTCTCCAGCACACAATGGGGGTGCATTAGCAGCGCTCGGCCTCACAGCAGCTGTAATTTCATTGTGGTTACCACATGCATCCTACTTGACTCTCAATTCACTCTCTGGGATGAGGGCCAAATAATGGGATTTAGCCTGTCTGACTCGAGCCTCCCAACCCTCCGTGTTTTGGAGTGTGTGTGCACGCAGCCAATTCAGGGCATCTGTGCTGTAGGTGAGGTCATTCATGCGTGTCAGTGTGTATGAGCTCCATGTAACACTCCATCTCCTCTATTATCTCCTACTTCTATTTGCATTGACATGATCAGCATACAGGAGGCTGCTACACATGGCATATTGACCAACACAGAATGTCAATAATGCTCACAATCTATGTAGTTATTATATTCAATAGATTACCAAAATATTTTAACAAAATTTGTATTTCCAGTTACATTCATGCTATTCATTTTCATGACACAGTGGTTTAATCACTATTACTACTATTTAGGGTTCTTGTTGTGGCAACATGTCATGACATGAGACAAAACAAGGTCTGACTATGACAATTCTAAACCCAGACTTAATGAACCATAAAAGTCAAATTAGTCTTTTAAGCATTAATTTTGTAACCCTGATGTGCAGCCAACCTGAAATATATGATTCATTAATTATAAATGCAAAATATATCTGTTTATTTGAATTTGAAAAGTCATTTAACAATGGCACTTAGTTTGTGTTTATAGCTGTTTAGCCGCAAACACAATAGTAATTGTTTTTCTATAAAAGTCAGAACAGGCAGTTTTCTTGTTCAGAAAAGTTTTTTAGCAAAAATGGACTAATTGAAAAATAATGACTGGGCCTATTAAAACTTTTAATTTGCATCCATGAGATAAGAATAGTGGGACAATGCAATGCAGGTCTTTTATCACATGTGAGCACACACACGTACTGCACAGATAGACTCTTTACACAGCACTACTGCATAAAACAACACAAGCTAATCAGGACAAACGTGGCCTGGTCTCACACACACACACACACACACACTCGGATGTACAGGAGCCCTAATTTATGCAGGTTAGTAGTAGGCTTTAATTATAGTAGCAGCCTGTGTGCGTTCAGTAATAGCTGGAGCGCGTGTAGCTGTCAAAAACAAGCTGAAACAATTCTATGTGAGAGCAAAAAAACAAACAGTGTGGCTCTTCTGTAGTGTGTGTGGTGTGAAGCCCTTTAATCAGGCCCTGGTGTATTTCTGTTTGTTTATTATGTGATAGTGAGAACACAGTCTCCAAATGTGTTATGTTGCCGCATAGCTTCACTGAACATTTCCCAGAGAGCGGAAATTGATAGGGAGGTTCATAATTAAGCAAATTAATGAGTTTATTTGGTGAGCAACCAAACACTTAGTACAATGGCAGCTACTATCTCCACAGAGACATGAAAAGTCTCACTTTGTTGCCTGGGTTATTTGTTGTGGCTCTGTACATGTGTGTGCACTTGTTGTGATGTTGGAGTCTGCATCACTTTGCTTTGCCACCATCATTTGCATACGACAGCTCTGCAGAAAAGCATTGGGCTGTTTTTCTGCAGATGTTAAAGCTATGCAAATGAGCGTCAAATGCATGACAAAGATGATAGTGTTTTAACTTCAAATGTGTCCAGTACATCTGTGCCCAGTGACCACCTAAAACGCTGCTGGTTTTCTCACTGACTTGTTTACCGTTGCCCTGGGGACCCAGTCCTCACATTTAAAGCCATCTCATATCTGGCTGTGTCATAATGGGCCCTGTGACAGCAGGCTATTAATGAGCGGCCATTTTGTGCCTTTGACTGCAGTTCCTCTGTGCTTCATTAATTTGCACCGGTCTGAGAGGTGAGAAAGGAGGGAGAATGCTTGATGAGAGGAGGCTCTGTCCCTGGGGACAACACACTATCGTCTTATTGGTCAGTTCTCACAGTCACATTTCTACATTTCCACATGCACATGTTCGATTTGTATTATTTACACCTTAAACTCTTCTTGTAAAACCTAAAGAAAACAATGAAAGATGATGCCCCCCACCTCTCACATTTGGTAATGACCGTGGCACAGGGGCCGCCCTGGGACCGCAGAGGAAATGAGGGTCTGTGTGGAGGACACACACAGCTTAGGTCTCCACAGGTGTCTGCCTCCAGCTCACCCCTGACTCACTCACACTTCCACTATCCCTGTTGTCTCAGCGTGGAGCTCAAACACAGCATCAAAACAGGTGTCAGAGAGCACATGCTTTTCTCTGCTCCTGTGTGCAATTATTTAGCTCCTTCTGGACGAGTATTTGTTATAGAAACGCATAAACTACATTGTATTTGTTGTCCTTTTTTCATATAGACCAAATGTTTTGTTGATGGATGAGTTAGAGGTTCTCAAACCTTTCACTCCAAGTACCACCAAAGAAAATATTTAGCCTCCCACGTATCACCAGATCTAAACCACATCAAAAACAGGACTGTACCAGGCCTAAACTAGGACTACACCGCTAATTGCTAACCCTGACTTACGAAAATGTCCACTGATGCTACTTATACCCAAATCTACTTGATCTGCAGTCTTCAGTGGTGGCAAACAGCAGAGAGAGATGTTGCAGTAACTATCCTCCCTCCTACCCTCTTCTCTAACTGATATATCTGTCTGCAACACTTCTAACCGTCGCTCACCTCTGCCCCCCAACACACACTCTCACATACACACTGTGCTCCTCCCACACCCCCACACAATAAATATCATGTCACAGCGATGGCAATGCTCCTTCATGGAACACTGCATGTTTATTAGCGGCAGGAGAAGTTTAAGAGAAATGCTAACAGTGTTCATTAATGGGCCGCATCCGCGTTTGATGAGCCATGGCACATCCTTCGCCACTGGCCGAACGACGAAGAACGGCCTTTTAGGGAGGGGGAGGGGCTAAAGGAGTGTGGGTGGTGGTGCGGGTGGTGGTGGGGAGGGGGGGCAACAGGCATAACGGCCAAACGGTAAACGGCCGGTAATTGTGTCCAAATTGTACGGCGCGAAGCTCTCTCAAGGACTGACAGTGACAGAGCAATTATGGCGAACCAAGCGAGCTGTGTCAAATTAGCTCTCTCCTCCCGATCCTCCTCGCCGCGTGACCCCGCCCCTTTCTGCCACCCGCTGATGGGGAGTCATACATTTTGCCCTACATAGCGCAGCGAGCACTTGATTGTGAATGATCAGGGACAGTAGCCAAGGTGTTTTGTCACGTAGTAGAGCACCTGAAGTTGACGGAGCTGTTTGAGGTCTTTGACTGTACAGGGCTGAGTCTGCGGCAGTGGTGAAAAGTAACAGAGTGCAAAAGTCAAAGCGCTGCACTTAACGAAGATTTTTAGGTATCTGTGCTTTACTTAAAGGGGACGCATTATGCTAATTCAACTTTAATGAGTCTTTAACTTTGTCACAACTGTGTTTACTCATTATTAGTTTACTCAACATTGTAGTAGTAGCCCTGTGTTGTCCTCCAACTGAGGCTCGACTGTTTCCACTTTTCATCCCCAACCGGCTATTTATGGTGGAGTGGAACAAAACAATCTTAAGATTTATAAGGCAAGGCAAAAAAAAAACAAGATCTGATTCAAAACTCTACTACTATCAAAGGAAAAGGGTTAGGGTTTACCTTTTCTGATAAAACAACTATATCTTAGCTCAAATCAGAGCACTGCTGTACTGGTGTGACCCGGAGTATGAAGCTGATTCATTCATTCATCTTCTACTGCTTGTTCCAGCACGGGTGACTGGAGCCGATCCCAGGGCCTAAGGTGGGGTACACCCTGGACAGCCCGTCGCAGGGTTAACACAGAGACGACCATTCACTCTCACGTTCATTCTCTCGGGGCGATTTACAGCTGCCATTTCCCCTAACACATGCATGTCTTTGGATGGTGGGAGGAACCCGGAGATGAGATCATGTCATGTTGGTCTGGTCCCGGGACTCAAACACAGGATCTCCTTTCAACTTGTTTTAGATCAAAATTGTGGTTTGCAATGAATGACATGATGGAAATAAACATAATATGTCTCAGTTAAGTACGTTTCGATAGTGGAAAATTTTAACTTTAACTTAAGAGCAGGTATCTATACTTTCTACTCTACGTTTTTACCTGAACCTTTTTTCTTATAATTTGAGACCTGCATGCTGAATTGGCTAAGGTGTTTTTTTTTTTTTCATTTTGACATTTGGCCTAAATCTTATTTGTTCCAGTCCCGGCCTTGTGCAAACAAATGTAAATCAATACCAATGACTAGAAAAATTAAGAAATCTATTCAGTCACAAAAACTACTGCAATTCTTCATCAAGAAGTTTTCAATCTGTATGAAATACTTTTTCCTTTAACTGTTATTTCAATAATTTTACTTAAAGTGCATATAACAGGTTCTCATATTTCTCTAATTATTACTGTTGGGTGGGAAATAACCTGTGGTAATTATTTATTATAGTCTAGTGGCAGTTTGTGGAGAAAAAAACAGAATGTACAATTACAAACCACCAAAGTCACCAAGATTGTCAAACTGTGGGAAAATAGGCAACTTTTTTGGTAAAATCATAGTTTAAATCATAGTTTTAGTTCTTAGTGAAATGTGTTGTCAAAAGAATAAAAAATGATGTTACACTTTTAGTAGTATTTATGGCTCCTGCATCTGTACTTTTACTTCAGTAACAACATTAAGTACTTTTTCCATCCCTGGTTGGCGGTGGGTAGGGCTTGCGTTGTGCGTTAGCAGCTGAGAAGGTCATCAGTCAGAGCGGGCTGTCATGGCTGGATACGACACAGCAGAGCGCGCCTGACTTTGGTAATTACATCTGACTGCTGAGTGGGGATGTCTTCTTTTGTGGGCCCACAATGACTGCATAATTTATAATTAACTGCAATCAGTTCAGTCACAAGGATGTTCATCAGAGCTTTTTGTTTTACGGTGGGGTAGTTAGCGCTTTAGAGCCGGGGCCATCATTCAATTTGTCTAAATGTTCTCGCATTGCCTGAAATCGCACCATTCTGTCAACCGTGTTTTTGTCATTTTTATTTTCTCGTGCACAATGCAAAGAATATATCTCTGTACGCCGCACTATATCCTTTACGAGTCTTTTACTGCGGGTTTCAGAGGGTTGGGGGGAGAAGAAAGAACAATGTATTGGCGGTATGGACAAACTTTAGCTGGAGCAAATGGGTTTTATGAAGATCACAGCGAGGGGAATCGATGAAGCTGATGATTCAAGGTGTCAATCCATACATGCAAACACATTCTAATTGATTTTCTCCCATCGATCGCTCATGAGCCGCTGCGGATGTGGTTAAGAGAGGAACATGTTTTTGTTTCCGATGGGGGGGAATCCAAAGGTGATTAGTCCCGCAAAATAACGTTTGTCGCGCTAATATTTATTTGAAAACAAACATGGAACGTACAAGCATGTTCAAATGCCTACAAAAGTGCTAGCGTGTCAATTCTAAACACAATTATGAATATTTGCCAAATATAAATCAGAATCTGTTTAATTATGACCGCTGTTTTGCCTCCTAACTTGTGCGCGCAGACATTGGCGTGCTAAAATGTGCGCGGTCGTCCTCCTCTCCAAGTCCAACTATATCAATCTTGTCACTGCCATTAATGTCACTTTGAGCTCATCATTCTCAAATTATATTAAATAATAGATAGCTTTTTGGCATAAATGTTAATGCTGAATTGCATAGGAGTTTATGTTCTGAAAATGACGTGCCTTAGTTAACCTCGTACTTCACTTCCCGCAAGATGTCCAAAATATCCGAGGAAGTTTTTTCAGCAAACTTTCCTTTTAGTCCAGAGCAAAAATGCCAGTTGCACAAACACAAGAAATGCATTATTATGATGATTATTATTTCTTATTAAAGTCATTTTTGCACTTTAGAACTGCAACGATTATTTTTGTAGTCATCTTGTGAGCGATTATTTTTTTTATCAGCCCAGTAGTCAGACGATTATTTCTAGTGTACATTGAGCCTTTTTAAACACATTTTTAACCAAATAATAGTTTAAATATGGTGACTGAACGCTTCTAGATTGAAAATATTGACAAATAAATTGTATTAGCAACTGTATTTTCGATTTTTTGGCATTTTTTTGGGGCATTTTTTGGCATTGTCATATGTTTGAGAGTCTGTACAGTCCAGATAATGATTATAATTATCCAAATACGACCATACGATTATATTTTATAGTCAACTAGTCACAATTAGTCGATTAATAGTTATTTTTTATGATTCTGGTTGGATAAACTAAACTGAGATGGGCGCCAAAGTCTAAATTGTTGTGAATGTTTTTGTGTAAATTCGATGGTTTCTTAGAAAATGACACTGAACAGCTGTTACCTCACAAACAGCAGCATGTATTCTAAACACGCCCACATATAGTAGTGCTGTGGTTAATGAGATTGGGGTTGCCTGGGGATATACATGTTGATTTGCCTACTTCCACTACGAGCATCTCTGCAGCTCATCACATATTAACAGCATCTCTGGTTATGTTCTTAAAACATGATGAGTACACTGGAGCCGAGATGCTTCCAGGATGAATTATTGACACTGTCCTTTTCACAACCTGATATTTTGAGCTTCTTAATACCATCTTAATATAGAAAAAAATATTATGATAATATGCAGAGAATCCCATCTGAAGCATGAAGTGCAACAGGGTCACGAGTTGAAGTGTTAAGATTTTTGGGGAAAGTACTAAACCAAGATAGAGGTCTGTGGTGGAAGGGCATCTGGCTTAAACTATACGCATTTCAAGTTGATGTGCAACTATGCAGCGAGGAATGATTTGCTAACTTTTGTTTCCTTGTTCAAACACATTTCAATATTTTTATTTATTCATGTATTTATTACATCATTATTTTTCGACATTGAGACTTAGACAAATGTTATTGATTCACAAGTGACATTGTTTGGACACAGTATAACAATAGAAGATATATCAAAGAGAAAAAAAAATTATAAAACATTCTGAAGATGGCTTTTATTTATAGCCATGTACAAATACAGGGTTTTTAATAATAAAGTTCTTTACCTGTTTTTGCCATCTGACATCGACCTATACTATTATTTTGTGTTGAAACTTACAGTATATTGCCTAAAAAAAAAAGGTCTGTTTTTAGTCATTGTTGGTGTCAGGGATCAAGCCTTTTCGAAATCAAGTTTTAAATTTGTGTATGATAAAAACACTTAGACTTAGGCAAACGTTATTCACAAGCAACATTAGCTGACCCGATAGCTCGCATATAACAATGTAAGATCAGATCAAATTCATGAATTGTGATCAAAAATAGCAAGGAAAGAAAGAAAAAGAAAAGTCTTTTCCCCATATCATCTGGGGACTATTTTCCTTAGTATTGAAGTTGAATTTTACATTTTCGAATCATGACAACACTAATATGTAAAGTAAACTAGAGATAATATAAGTAAGTGAAACATAGCAAGGCTGTGTACAAGAGGGAGGGTAAGAAAGGTGAGTCCAGTCTCCGCTGTGGAACGAGACGTGGAGGACGACTGCGTGTTCTTGGCACAACCCCATCCTCCCTCAGTTCATCCTATTCCCCTCTCGCCTCTCCTCCCCTTGTGGTATCATTTTGTTTATTAGCGCGACTCCCTGCTCCTCTTGTTTATTCATAAGCCATTGTTTTCAAGCATGAGCTGCTCTATTTTGAGGGCTTCCATATTTGTCAGCTGAGTGTCGGTGGATGGCACTTGCCCGCCTCTCCGCACCTCCAGAGACTCCCGCACTGACAAGGACATTTTTTTCTTCTCCTTCCTCCTCCTCTTCTCCCCCCTTCCTCCCTCTTGAAGCCAACGCTGTAATGAAAACTAAATACACTCATCTTCCACTGCTGCTGTCTGTCTCTTATCCAACTCTCTATTTTCTCCTCTTTTTTTCTCTTTCTCCACCATGCTTCCTTGACACCTTGGCCAATGGGAGTTGTTCCAGTGCCCGGCCGTTGTCAGAAGTGACAGCCAATAAGCAATCAAAGACGTGGCCAGTGGCTGAGACAAAGGAGCACTCTTGGCTCTTTCTGAGGTACAGCAGTGAGCTGAACCGAAGGGGCCTTGCATGTATAATTAAGTACGAAAAGGAAGCCCGAGCCACTTAATCTTCCCCCTAATGGTGATCCGCGCTCCATCACCGGGGGTCCTCTGGGGGGGCGTACCCCATAGACCCACTCCCCAGGTCACGGCTGTCCCACAGTTGTCATTGGCAAATCTCTTTCTATCGGCCGGAAGAGCTGTTTTCCTGGACCGCTGGCATTGATCCATTCATCATGGCTTTGTTCCTTTAAGAACTCCGAGGGCACACCAAGGGTCCGGCGAGTGAGCTATTTATCATCCGCCGAGAAAAATAGAGAACAAAGAGAATAGATGCATATTTTACACGTCGTTTTTTTCTCAACACTTACAATAGGCGCGTGTATTTTCAGGTTTGGGTTATTGTTACACTGCTCCCTGTCACCTGTGTGATTTATATGAACTGTAATCATGTTGAACTGCGAGAAACTTTTACCTGTTTGAATATGGTGATAATGAATAAACTTGCATTCCAAGCAAAACCCACACCTGCACACAGAGCACATGCTGTGTTTTAGCTCTAAACAGCCAAATCACATGTGCAGAGTATGTGGCAAAAAACACAAAGTTTTCATGTAGTCTGCCCAGATACAGCTGCCTCTATATTACAACTGTTACTGCTACTAAAAAGTTTTTTTAAAAAGAAGTCTATTTGTGATCATGTTTGTTTTACCACACAAAATACTGTATCAGTGGCAACGCTGTTCCACAGAGGTGTGCACATACCCCTGCTCATTGTGATGTATACACCAGAATGCACACACAGACACACACACAGCAGCGTGCTCCCCCTCACAAGCCATCATCTCTTTAATTCTCCTGTTTCCTATTGACACAGCTAAAGGCAGCATAATAGGCCTATTACAGACTACCTGCATCATGCCTAATTCATAAAGGTGCGATGGCAGTGTTTCTTATTCAGCAGCGCCAGGTCCTTGTGATTCAAAGCAGCAGTGCGCACCCGGGGACAGCCTCTCCCGGGCCCTCAGTCTAGGCTCTCAGGCTGTACACAGGTGACCCTCTTGCCCGGGATGGAGGTGACGGGACAAGGGACAGGGGGGAGACCACTGCGCCTCTGTCCAAAAGAAGCGTCTTGTGCTTATTCTTCTCATACAGACTATTATGTGGTCCTAGCACTGACACTAATGGGATGTTACAACGATTTAAAATGATTTAATGGCTCCCAGGTTGGGGCCCCTAATGGCCCTCTTTATACGCCAATGCGTATTATGAATGGCAATGACAGTGTTGTGAAGTGCCTCTGTTTCTCCTCCTTTTCTCTGCCTCTGTAGCTGCTGCTCAGGCAGTGTGACAGCTGTCATTAGGAGCAGTGATAGGCCTGCAGTAGATCCAGTGCAGCCGGTCCTCACTGGCTACTGTAGGTGGTCTTATTTATTGATCAGCTTGTTAATGTACTAAGGTTCTCTGCTGTAATCCCTGTGGTTACATGCACCCTCAAAATCTGATTATTATTAAATTATTTAATTATATGTAAACAGCAAAATCATGTGATTTCTTTCTGATCATGGTCCCTTGGATTACTCCAAGGGAGTCAGCACTGTATTATGAACACTTTGAATACTTGAGCGCTTTGAGTGCCTTGAAAGTTGAAAAGCACTATATAAATACTATATTATATTATTATTTATATTTATTATAATTATTTGTTATACATTTATTGTTTACTCGATAATACAGCAATATGTTTGCTGTTTTCTTTACATACACACCGCAATGTATTTTAGGAAAGTAACATTTATTCTGAATACCACAGAATGAAAGAGTCCAAATGTGAATTCTGAATTCCTATTTTCGGTACATGTATTTAGTTACTTCTTAACACTGGCTGCTATTGATACAAATCAAATTTTTCTCGTGTTAGTCAAGACAGTGGTCATACAAGCCTGAAGTATATGATTATTAGAGATGAGAGGACGTTTATGAAGCCGTCTAGTGTTGACTATTGATCACATGTTCCAACAGGTGAAGAGGTTAGAGTCACTTACCCCGCACTAAACCGAGAAACTTCCTCACCAAATCATGAGAATCAATTTAATGACCTCTAAGTGACCTTTAAGGACTAGATGCTATTTTCAAGTCTTTTGTCTGGATGCCCCGGTGAATCCTGAGTAAAACCTTGTGATCCACGTTTTTAGACTGCAACCAAGGGGCACGGGAGGTGAGAAAGGCTGTGAGCTGGGTTTGTACAAAAGTGTGTGTTCTTTGGGTTTGTATTGTGTGTGTGGTGGTGAGACAGAGGGAGAGCCTGGAGGATTGACAGCTCGTGCAGTCATTACACGCTGGATTGAGGGCCAGATTAGTCCAAAGTGGCTCAGGGTCAAGCTGCTGCCTGCTCCCTTTTGGAACTCAATGACTTTAATACCAGCTACTGTATTAGTCAATTACTTCAACGGCAGAGCTAACCCTCCTGTCACCTCTCCCACACAGTCCCGGGCCATGCAGGGGGGCGGACTGCATCTTCTCAGAAAGGATCTCTGTAAATCTAGAGATACAATTACTCCGAAATATACAAGATTATCTTTAGGTGATGTTTGTCAGAATTTGAAAAACAGAGGCAGGTTAAGCCTTTAAATGCAACTTTAAAGGGGGCGTATGTTTTTTTTCTTCCAGGTTCTAGATTATCATTTTACATTGAGTTCAGAGTCTTGTGCCAGAGTCAGGACTAAACATTCGCGAATCAGCTTTTCACTTTTATGCAGCTTTCAAAGGATGAGGGACTGGTTTCTACTCTGACAAGGTTCCAATCTAGGCCCAAAGCAGTTCTGTTTTCATGTGCACACCTCGCTTTTAAAGTGATGATTACTTATGCTTTTTTATATGTTGTATTGCGATTTGAATGCGTCTTTTTTGATTCTGTAAAACACTTCCTGTACAAGTTTACAATTTACAAAAAAGTAAAGTGGAATTAACCAAAATCTTTAAGATACAAGACAAAAGATACATTTGTTTTGAATAGTAGTCAATACATTAACAGAATTAAGCTTTTAACCATCTATGCATGTGGTCTGAAGCCCTTAATGTCATGAAAGATGTTTTAATTATTGACAGAATAATCCTTTAATACTGTATAAGCATTCATTCATGCAGGCCATAGTCTTCCTTTTTCCTGGTGTCACGTGACGGCTCAGTCATGAGATCAGCCTCTCCGCACTCCACCTCTCCACTATTTAGCCTGTCTATCAAAGCCGCTCTCCTCCCATTAGCTGTGATGTTAAATTGCTCCTGTGTGATTGTGTCATTGGGCTCTCCCTTCCCCTTTCTCTGGGGTGACTGATATGACCTTTAGGTACACCGACTGACAATTACTGTCACAGAGAAATTGAATTATTAACTTTCTGCGCCGACCGAGCCGCAGGTAGGTGGCTGGTAGTTAAAGCTAAAATGCTGTAATTACTTAGCTAAATTGCCATATTATATTTTCGCGCCACTCCTATTCCTTTTCCATTCTTCTCCGGGAATGATATAAAAGCAGGTTAAGAAGAAAGAGAAGACTGCTGTGCTGAGTGATTTCTGAATGCCTCCTGTAACCTTTTCATGCTGTTGATTGTCAATAGGGACAATTTGGAGATGTCACTTGGCTAAGGGGGATTCAAATAGAAAGGTCACAGTGCTGTCCTCGTCTTTTGTCTTTTTGGAGCCTGGTCACTCTACCCTTTTTTTCACCATGTCTTGCTGTTTATTAGTGTCTCTATTTAGAATGAAGCAGGTGATTTGACACTAATAGGAGCTCCACAGACGGGGGTTAGTGGGAGTTTGACTTGGTTTGGAGTAGAACATCTGACTGGGCTGTCTGTCTGGAGGGCTCAGAAAAGATAATGGTAGACAATGTAGTTTTCCTGAAATTAGTGTATAGTTAAAAGTATTTTCTGAAGACTTTCCGTCAGATTGTTTTCAGACTGTCTTAGTTGATATTTGATTATGTGAAAATTCTTTGCTTTCAGTGGCAGTGTTTTTATCATGCTCGAGCCAATATAAAACCAACTTCTGCACAACAGACATGATTTTTGGGATGATTTAAGATGACTAAATTACAAAATGCCCCCAGTGTAAACAGGGGCCGTGCTTTACAATGCCCTTTACTTTTCTCAACCAGGGGAGGATGTTTAACAGCACAAAAGTTATTGCTGACAAAACATTATTGCCGTTAAAGAAAATACAGGGGTCCATTTTGGAAAATGACCCCATGAATAGGGTTTATAGTCCTATCATGTGAAGAAGTACAATCATAAACAGTGAGGTGCAGATTTTAAGCAGAGAGAAGGGTTGGCTTTAAAAAGGGGTGAAGGAGGCATTTTTTGTTCAAAGCTACCTCCTGTGTACAACCGTCTGCTCAAACCTTGGTCAAAGGAGAAATTAAACCAGTCAAATGCCAATCAGGTACTTAAAAGCTATGAAGACAATAGGTTGGAACGATCCGATACTAGGCTAACAGGTAAACGGCAAATACAAGAGAGAACAATAGGGTAAAACAACCCATAATGAGGCTAACAGAGCAGTTTCAGGTTATAACTCTTCCCTTATTGGCTGGACTAATCTAACTCATGCTGTGTACATTTTAGCCTCTCAAACCAGTACCTTCAGATTGAAAATTACTTCTGGATAGCAGCCCAAATGACTCGATTCTTGAAACCTTTTTTACTATACAAACATAAGGTTTGACAACATTATTCATTTCCGAGGTTTTTTTTAAACAATGTATTCTCCATATAGCTTTGGTATGTTCAGTATATCTTAGAAGCACAAAGAAAATATATTGAGTACAAAAAAAATAAAGTTTTATGGAGAACGGCGTACGCGACAAAGAAAGAAGCAGGCAGGTGATTTTGATTTCCGGATGCAGGATTATGAATGCAACTTCAAGTATGTTTTTGATGAAGGAAAAAGCACATTTTAGGCCTTTTAAGAGAAACAGATATTGTACAAGACAAAGTAAATATGTGTGATTTTTCCTGCTTAGGGGCCGGTCTTCTTTAGTGTCGTAAAGAGAGGACAATTTGCACGCGCCATAAAGGACACTTCTGCTCATCGGCGCACCCTAGCTGAACCCCATTGCTCTTTGTTTTAATTGTCCGTGAACGGAGCAGCATTGTTCTGTGAGATCAGGGTCTGGAGAAATTGTCTTCAAACACATTCATTGTTACAAGCTACACATTATAGGGCCTTCATTATTTCCCTTCTGATATAAAGAATATGTTATTTGAATTTACATAATTCGCAGAGCTGTTCCAAAGACACTTCTATAAATAGCTTTATTCAACTTGATTCAAATGAAAGTCATGGCGTGTGAGTCTGTCTCTTGTATGGTTTGTGTCGGGTTTGTTACGTCAAAATTACCAAGTTTTTGATAAATGTCGCGTTGTAAAATGAGAAGATGAATTTGTTGTGCGCGTGTTACATTTTCCTCCAAACACAGTCGACTTTCTGCTGACTTTGAGCTGCTCTAAATGAAGTTGTTGTCTGCGGTACAGTGCAGTTTGGCAGGGGCTTGTCCCACTTTCAAGGACTTTACTTGTTTTCCAAAGTGGCCTCAGGGTGATAGCTGTCCACTGGTTTATACCGCGTAGAAACAGCTGCTCATCTAGATACAATGTGCCTCTTTTTACTAAGCTCCCAAAAAGCTTTCAAATGATTTATAATGGAATATTGTAAGCACTGTACTACCACCGTATCAAGACATAACTTATACCATGAATTTTCTGCATACGTGTCATTTCATTTCAATTTAAGCTCTTATTTTCTTTCTTTCAATGATATTCAACGGCTGCTGAACCACTCAAAAAAGCTCACATCCACACCGTGTCATTGTGTATTGAACATACACTTTCCCAACTGTGGTTTGAAAACATATTTCATCTCAACCTCCTGTTTTTAGGAAATTATGAACATTTACAGTTTTTTCCAGGCAACTATATGAAACTCATATAGTTATTATCATTGCAATATGGCTAAAAACATCACATTTGAACCCTTATATTGAAAATTAATGTTTAAAGCTGGAGCACCTGATTTTTAAGATGTAGAACGTTTTTGAAGCTCTCTCAAACCCTTTGGGACATTGCTAGTATTCACATGCATTAATGTTTTGGCCACGAGCACAGCTTTAGAATTAATATTTTTTTGGATGGAGTAGAGAGGGTGGACCACCAAAGGACAGCCAATCAGCTCTCATCCCAAAATGTTTGCAATCTGAATAATAGAATAGAAGGAACGTTTTAGTCCTCGAGAGGCATTTTGTCTTGGGCAAGGCGCTACGTATTTGCTGTTGACAAAACATTAAAATACACAAGTTAGACATAAAAGATGCATTTAAAAAAGACAAGTAAAGTCCTGGTGTCCTGTGAGAGCAGCGTTGCTCTTGGAGTTGATCCGTTTGATTCAGACTGGGACAAAGGACAGTTTGTTGCCTCCTCCCTGATGGTGCCATGATTAGATCAAAACGGTGTGCAGCAGTCTGATTTGTGTCCCAAAGTTACGTTTTTGCAATACACTCAAGGAACAAAAACTATATTTTGTATTGTTTTAGGTTATGGTTAGGGTCAGGCTGAATGAGGCCTATGTTTTATAGGAACACAATAAAGGTTATAGAGGGAATGGCTAAAAGTGGGCCAATTAAAAAAAAAAAAAACTATTATTGCTCATATTCATTGGGTTTGCTGCAGAGAAATGAAAAATTGCAGCCAAAATGATTATTGAGGGTGGGTATTTTACATTTACAATATTTTTTACTTTACATAGTTTCTGTAGTTGTCTCTATCCCAAGTCTACAGCCAGAGCGTGCTGCCACCTCTGCTGTGTGTGTAGACCCAGGTAGCCCGCAGCCTCTCACCTCCTCTCTCTCATTTCTCCAAATATTAATAATACAATACAGAGGCATCCATAAATTGTGTGCAGCGCTTGTATTAAAACAGCAGCGGGCCGAGATATAGCCAAGGTCACAACTAGACCTGACTGTTATTCTCCCCATGCACGCGAGGAGGCAGACCAGCAGCCATCCCAACACACCTGGGTTAGACCAAACCACTTATTCCTGACATTTTTGTATTATTTTTAAATATGCAGCAAGTGAGCCACCGGAGATCTCAGAGGGTTGTAACCTTTTTATGCAACAGCCATGTCATCTGCATTCTTTGTTGTGTTAAAAAGAGTTAAATGACCACTCGGGATGGGTAGCGTCTGGCCTTTGACCCTCAGTATAATGACTGCGATGAGGAGAGTGAGGTTTAATAGACTGTTGAGCTTGATAGTGGAGTGAGTAGAGGCCCCTCATGTGCGTTCTCTCCTCTTTGCTGTTGCATTGGTAAAGATGATGCTGGCACAGAGGAGCAATTATGGACAGAAACACTACCATTTTCATTGGGTCCTGGTGTGAAAGGGCTTGGCCTGCTTGCTTAGGTATGCAGACGGCAAGAGGGATACAACCGCTGGAGATGGGGACAGAGGGCAACGGCAAGCATCTGTTCACACTATAATAGGATTCAGGTCGCAAAACTGGTTACATGGGCAAAGATATACTCACTTGCAAGTAAAAGTAAACAGTTTAAGCATGCCCAAATAGAAAAGAGCATTAAGTACCCCATTACCGATGAGAAAATTGTTTACTGTGTCATTGAGCAAAGTACTTATCTTGTCATGAATGTGTAAGACGAGCGTGTGGTCAGACAGGCAATAGACAGCCGCTCCAGGACAGTTGTAGTTATATCTTTCCACCACCAAGCTCTGTAAACAGACCTTAAACAACAGAAAAAGTATTGAAAGAGAAGTGGGGGTATTGCCATACATTTTATTTGCACCTTTTGAAATGGTCATGATAGTTCAAGTAAAATACTGACCACAATACTAAAGATGTATGGTCTGGAACTGTATCCAGTCTCCACAATTTCCGATGGGTGTAATTGACAGCCGGATTATCGAATCAGAGAAACGTATTGTCCGTTCCCGTCTTAACAAATTTAGGAGAATAACAAATAAAGATAACAGAGGACTGGAAAACAGCCCAGATGTTTGCAGAATCAACAAGCGAAGAACTAAATTCTGTAAATCTGAGCTCAAAATAAGTTTGGTTTGAATATTGTTGAACATTTAGTTCTGAATGAGAGGCTTGTGCTAGAAATAAGGGTCTGTGATTGGACAGTCCCAAAACTGGACACTTGTCTAAAGTGACCGACTATGGTCTGGTTCCAAACCATCCTGCATTCAAAAAGAATGCAGGAGGAACTGGAGAGCCAGACATCCTCTTTGAGGGATTAAATAACATTATTAAATCACATGTGCACTCTGCTTCTGGTGGGGGATCTTTCACTCATTTTTTTTCCCCATGGAGATGTAATTGCTTTGCTTGGTATGTTGGTACCGATCCAATCGGATCTGTAAATTGGCTCGGTGGCTTCACCTGCTTGTCGTATAGGGCAGATTCCAGGCCAAACAGTAAGATCTCAGTGGAGACAAGAAGGTAGCTCGTGGTGCTAGTCTCCACCAGAAAAGTTACATGCATACATTATCACACAAATATATATAAAAAAGAATACTTTATTACAGTAATTTTAGGATTTATAATAAGGGCCTGAAAATCAATCCTAGGACGTTTCTATTATTCATTAATTCCGTCAGCAGTGGAGACAGAGGAGAGGGGAAAAGGCTAGACAGGCGAGTGTGTTTATTGATTACTATGGTGAAAATATAATGAGTAGATATGAGTTTCCTTTCATTCATTTGAAGGTGTCACGCGGTCACATCTGTCTGTCCCTGTCTTCTAAAAGGGCACATTTGTTGTATCTCCAGTGTTGTGTCAGAAAGAAGTACAAAAGAATACATCCGTTCTCCTACACCCGTTTTAGACACCAAAGGAATTCATTTGTCTTGGTTTGCCTTTGTCTTTTAGGTGACACATAAGTGCGGGCTCCCCTTTTGTTGCACGAAATTGATGTCGCTAACAGTGTAATAAAAACGTCCAAAACTTGCTGCGTTGTTTGAGGAAGAGCTTCTTTTGTTCCCGAAGATAAGCACAGGCCCATGTTGGAGGCAAGATGAATATGTTTCCCAGTTGGACCAAGTGTTTTCTTACCAAAGCAATATCTCTGGTGTCAACATCATAGCTCTTCCTTTGTGCGTCTCCATTTGGAATCGCTGCCCTGATTGTGCCCATTCTGCCGAGCGGTAAATAGTACAGTGTTCGGGATGATAACACATTTATCTTGCTGTAACTTCCTCCGGTGCCAAATCTCATAGCGCTCCTGCCTTTCTCCTGCCTCTATAGGTTTACTGCGATGGAGGAAATGTATTTAATCATTAGAGGTTGACTTCTCAGAGCAGTCCACTGATGACTATCGCAAGGTTATTAGGCACTCGGGTTGAGTCTAAGCGGGAATAGATATTTTCATTCATTTGAGCAAAATGTAGTGTATAACATCATGGGTCTTCCTCACAGGGACCTGCCATGGATGCTATTTTGAGGACGTTTGACTGTTCAAATGTAGAGAGAATATTTTTGTTTTGAAATGCAAACTGCTATGGCAACAATCTTAATTTCGCAAAACACTCAGCCCCTCCAACTTTCTTTTCGTATGTTTTTAGTTGTATGAAGTGATTCTAGACAAAACACATACACAACAATAAAGACATGTAGGAATGAATTTTTGGATGATCTTGTTGGAAATGAAGATGCCATCTGTTTTGCGTAAATAAATGATTTCCCTCCAACTTTCTTTTTGAATACAGTCATTAAATGTACGCGTCTCGAATGCAGATTATTGTATCTTTTAAGAATGAATTATCGAATTAATTTATTTTAGTTTCTCAGTTTCACAGCGTCTAATGCTTTGCCTGTTGATTCTGTAGATTCCAGTTCTCTTTCTTTTCCAGGTTTTTTAACCTGTAATAATGAGCCTAATGGGTTCACAACCTCTCTGGATTGAAGTGTTCTAAATGTCCCTTAGTGAATGACTGTAAAAATGCAGATACACGTGGTAGCAGACACACAACAAAGAAGATTGATGAATGAAAAAAATGATGAACTTTGAGGCTTAACGAAGAGATACGCTTTTGCCTGCTATGTAGTTATAATCTATGGCACCTGTGAGCTGTCATCATTATTTTATATTCTAAAACAACTTAATAAAAGAAACAAGTCTGCTGACTTTCATTTGAAAACGGCTGTGCTGTGCTCGCCGGTGGTGCAGTGGTTGCGGGCATAGCGCGTGTGTGGTTGCTGCCACGTCATGACACAAAGCGCAGCACTGCCAGCCCACGCATACAGCCCTGACTATGGCTAACATAGCAGATGTTTTTTTGACAAAATGGCTACACTGCTTAATCATCTATCATTAGTTAAATTCGAATTAAGCATGTATGGAAGGCATACATAGGAGTGTTGTTTGCAATGGTGTCTATATTGCAGAAGATTAAAGATAAGCAAGGTTAAAGATTTGAGTGGTTAAATGAGAAGGAAAACCAATAACATGGTTTAAAGCTCTTAAATGAATCGTCATAATTCGTTTAATGTCCTTTTTAAGTTTCATATATATTTTCCGAGTTCATTGGACTGACACACATGCACGTCCACTTGACCTTGGTGGATCCACTATCTCCACTTGACGACACACGTTAAAACCACCTGCATTTAAGACCATTGAAACGAGCTCAATGACGCCTCAGAACAAATTTTTCATCCTCATTTCTGTCTCATGGCGGACGGTAACTTGACACGGCTGAATTGCTCAACTGTGTCTGAGGACTAATGAGAGAAATTTCCCCTGAGAATCTTTATCTATTGCTCCTCGGAGAGCACCTTAGGGACCGGCTCTCCTGTCTGTCACACACACATTATAGTCCATACCCCCACCCACCTCTGCCATGTGCCGCCCGCCCCCTCCCGTCGACCCGCTGCCGCCTCGCTCACTCATTGACACCCCTGTTTCCTTTAACACTATCATGTAGCACAGCCATTTCACTTTTGCACCTCGCAATTAAAACCACGGTAGAGGCGACAGGGAAAAACACACTGTTATTCTTCTCCCCTTCCCCTCCTCTGCCACCTCGTATCTGCAACACAACCTTTCAGCCTGACTTTATCCTTTTTCTCATACGTGTGATGCACATGTACATGCTATGTGTCAAAAATCCACAGTCTACAAGAATGGCAGCCGTGGAATTAATTAACAAAGGAAACTGCACTACACACGCTCTGATAATTCAGCTTGTGCTATCCTAAGATAACAGGTGACAAACATAACAATAACAGAACAGAGAAGAATAATTTTGTTGTGCGAAAGTTCGGTGCCTGCTGTGCTTAAGATCTTACATGATAAAGTAAATGTATTAGTTGGAGGCAAGTTTGTACTGCTTGTTAGGGCCAATTCAAGCAATGTTTTTCTTTGAACTGTTCTTTTGAACCCCCAGCACCCAATGCAAGTTTGTAGAAGTGTCTTGTCCAAGGACACAACAGCAGGATGTTCTGGTTCAAGTAGGACGTAGCCACCAACAATCTGACTTCATGAGCAAGTTAGCTCTATGTGGTAGTATGGGTTTCTGTCATATAATATGTCCAGTAGGTGGTGCCTTCAACTATAACAGTCACTCCCCCTCTTCCCCCTCTCTTATTCGTCCTCTGACCTCTGCACTTCTGCTTTCCTTTCGGTTAGGTTTGAGGATGGTTGTTCTGTGCTTTGGCATCTGACCCTCTGAGCTGGGGCCCGAATGTGGGTTCACACCTCGCTGAGACTGCATCCGGCACAGCTCCGGCTGCTGTGTTGGAGCGGTGTTCTTGCAGTGGATAGCTCACATTAGGACCGGAGCTCTGTGGTGCTGTTGTGGTCCCAGGCTTTGATCGCCCGCCTCGCGTGTTCACATGAAAAGGCTTGCGTTGGGCTCCGCCATCCGGTGGAAATTCAATCCAATAACAAGTATCCGGAGCACCACGGCACCTCCACCAGCACCGCACCGCACTGGTCTGAGCGCCTCTCGTACTTTTAATGCTACAGAATGGTTGCGGGCACTGCACCAGAGCTGTACTATGTGCAGTGTGAGCCCAGCGTCAGCCTGTAATCTGTCACCCATCAAGAGTCGTTGACGTTAACATGTGTTTAAAATTAAGATAAGGGTCCACCACTGTCTTGTTTCCTCTGGCCTTTTTCCATATGCATCTGCTCCATGAAGTGTATTTTATTGTAATTGATTGGTCTATGGGGATATAAGATATTGTCTACAAACTGTTAGGATATGTGCACATGTAGATGATCTGGGATATATGCAAACGTGATTTGTGGACTGCAACAAGTGATTTTAAAAGATAATTACAATGAACACAAACTGAAACAAATGGTTTAATCAATCTAGTAACATAACTTCTGCTTCATCCTGATTGGAACAAACCTAAGGGCCAACCCCTTATGCTGGGGGCCTATTTTTCCCAAAACACCAGAAAAAATGACCCCCATTTCAAACTGAATCCGTTCCTGAACCCTCTGGAGCACAAACAATTGGCTGGAGCCTTTGTGAAGCTGAGACTCTGATGTCCGTTTTACTCTTATCATAAGTACAAACAATTCTCTTTTAAAATCTGAAGGTAAATTCACCCAAAAATGTTTTAGGGACTTGTAATAAAGCAAAAAAGTCCAGGCATAATCCATAAAAAAGTCCTATTTATTTTTCCATTTTATTTGAGGGTAATTTCTTATTTGTGGGCTTGGAGCACAAACTGACCCTGATGCTTCCCAGAATGATTGATTTGACTTGAAATAAGAGGGTTACAGCTTTATTTTTATGTGCAACATTTCAAGCAGCTTGAGAGTTTTCTTTTATAAGATGGTGGACAAAATGGAATAACTAAAGAAAAAGTCCTAAGGGTAAGAGTATGGTCCCAAAGCCATGTCTCTGTGTAGAGTTGATATTTTTATTTATGTAATTTTAACTTTTAACCAGAAATGTCAAACCACCCCTCACATACACGTATTTGTTAGATAAAGTAGAATCGTCATAATGAACTGACTTCAACAGGTTATTTACTTTTAATAATCCTTATTACGTTTGAAGTGGAGGGCACACTAGTAGCCCGTGACCATGCCTGACAACGACTCAGATCCAAGCAAACATGTCCTAACTTAAAAAGTGACTGTGCTGAAATAAAACTTTAGAGTACGATATTACCTACTCTCACCCACACACAAAAGCATCCAGCAAACTTTAGCCATCCTCACACACATACCCTCCCTCTGCCTCTTGTGTGAAGTCAAAGCCTCCTTTGATCTGTAGTGTTACACTCCACTGACCTCTGCAGGATCCGGCCCTGCGCTCGCCTGAGACTGTGGGTGTGTGTGGGCCAGCGCAACCACACGCTAAAATATATGTACGCCATGTGCACATGCCCTTTAAAGACTTCAAAAAACAGCCTGTAATAAGCCCAAAGTTCTGCGTGGATACAACTGAAAAAAAGTACAGAATTGCAACTTTATTTACGACTAAAAATAAAAAAGCACTCCTGCCTTGAGTCGTGCGCTGATTGCTTTTTCAAATGTTGGAGATGACTACACTCCGTTGAGCCTAATAAGCCCGGCCACATGTGGAAAACATTGTCTGTTGAATGAAATCTCTAAGGCAGCCATTGGAAAGTTGCAAAATGCTATTAGTTTTTATAAATGCAGATAAATCCAGGAAATTGCCTCGAAATGACACAGGTAGTGAGTAATCATATTCAATATTAACAGACATCAGGGATTAGAGTTGGCCCTGTCTACTACGCATTTATTGTAGATATGCTCTTTCTGATGGCAGGCTTCAACTACATCTCAAACTTGAAAAGCTTGTGTGGTAAACGGAGAAAAAAAAGACTTGAGTGTAATAAGTGCAGCCAAAGTTTTGTCGGTTGACGGTCTGTTAGAGTTGTTGCCACACATTGAGCCATGGAAAAATAAAGTCTTTCATGAGGGAATTGTACTCCCATACACAGTTATCCGTCAATATGCAAGATATTAGATGGAACAGTGCAAGTAAAGTCAAGTTAGTTGAAATTTCATGATGTTGGCTGCCTATGAACAATATATATGTTTAAACCCTTTGCAAAACGAATACAAGCACATTAACAGCAAGGTATCCTTAAGGAATTTGCACAAAACAGCTGTTTTCTGCTAATTTCTTGGCAGTATCTTCCAGCTCGCTCACCAGTTTAAGAGTAGCTTTCCCATAGTTGTTTGAGAGATGTCTGTGTAATCCCTCAGTAGTCAGCCATAGCAAAAGAAAATTGAATTCTTGGGGGGCGGAAAAGTTTAAAGAGTGAATACATTTGCCACTTATCCAAGTAGCTTGGGAAACAAATAAGCTTATTGGTCATTTATCATTTAGAAGTTCTGAATCGCAGAACACAGTTTTTGGTTTAAAAGTTACTACGTTTTCTTATTTTTTGTTGTTGGTTTTTTTACATGTAAACCACAGTTATGTTTGTTTTTGACACCTTGTCATTGGACACGCCCATCTGAACACTAGATTTAGGTTTATTCATGTACATTTAGTAAAAAATAAAGGATAATACATTGTGCAAGAGAATGTGATGAATGTGTTAATTTCCATACCAATTGCATGAGGCTCTAATGAAACAAATATGGAAATAGGACACTCTACAGCCAGCACACGACTCATCTTTGTAAAATTTTCATGTTTGATGCGACTCTGGAGGTCTTTTCCCTTTCAAACAATATCATATTTTGCTTTGAAATGTTAATTGTTATGGCAACTGTCAATTATTCATCAATTTAACACCAACAGATGAAAAATAAGTGCAGTCTTGGCTGGCCAAGCAACCGATTTGACACAATTCCCATTCGGTTTCATGTGTCGTCTGTGTTTATATGGAGGTGCCTGACCATCAGACAGAGAACACCGCCCAATACCTTGTGAACAAACATCTTCGGACATGCTCACAAACACCCACACACGCTCTGTGGCCTTATGGGAACGCATCCCCGCTGTCCGAGTCAGGGATCACACCTCTGTAAACAAGCACTGCTGATTAGCCCTATACGCCGCTCTTCAATTTTTTATCCATCCCAAATTGAAAATGGGAGTTGTGTTTGTTGCCCCTTCCCCCTTTCTCCTCTTTGAGCTTCTTGCGTCTTTGATATTAAACATGGATTAGCACTGTCTTAGCCTTCGCCGCCTGCTTCCTCCCCTCCGAGCCCATTGATTTCCAAACTACTTAGGTGCTGTTTGTATGTACGGACACACGGACTGGTAAGCTGGTTAAATGTGAAGTGCGTCATCTGTCACATGCCTTGGTCTCCTCTGGGCCCCATCTGAACATAAAACATGGCTTGCGCTGGAATCAGATTTCAACATTATATTAAGGTCCTTTGGTGACATTAGGGAGATGATCTTCCCTCACGCTCATTCATAGTCACAATAATAAAGGAGGTTTATGTAGGAGGGAGGATGTCCGCTTATAAATCCAGTCCAGTGATTGTCTTTGAATTGGTAAAGAAGTCAAGTAATTGGAAACGAATCACTCATTCACTCATCATCTCAAAATACACCACTGAGCATGATAATACTTTGAACAGACACAGTTAAACGAATGAAGCGTGATGACTGATTTATTGAATACATAAATGTTGCTGCTTAGACCCTGCAGATAGAGAATAAGAAGTAAGCACTGAAATTAAAGGAAAAGAAGAATGACCGATTTGTTTGTAGAAAGTACATATGGTTCGGTTTGTACGGTGGTTTGAAGAGGATTGGATGAAAGGCTGATGGTATACAGTCCGAATCTCCGTTCCTTCCATGTTGAAAATCGACCACGCCGATTTGCACACGCCACTTTACATCGTTGGAGAGCTGCAGTTCACGATTGAGTCCTGCGTCCTTGTCATTATTCAGTAAATATCTGTGGGCGTTAGTGATGAGGAGGTTGGGGCGGGCCAAAAAATTATCTTTTGAGTGAATACAAGTGAAATGCTAGAATGAGGGAAGCGTTTACAAAGGACTGCAGTTTTGGAGATGCTCTAACTCGGACATTTACAGTTTTTTCTCTTTTTCCTGCTTGTAACACGTCAAATGTTCAGGTGTTTTTGATTATTCACTGGAGTTGAAACCATGACAAAAAGTGAAGTCCTTCATTTCCAGGTTAAGTAGATTGGCCTTCCTCAAATATGTTTATAAAGTCACGCTGTGAAAGAGCATATCTGAACAACAGAATACATGAAAATATGTTAAATTGAGCTGGGTAATTAATCAGATTTTAATTGAGCTCAAGATCCAGTCATGTCTAACCACCAATTCTATACTTTTAATGTTGTTTTTAATCAGTAAAATAATGTTGTTTTAGCAGAGTTTAGACTTTGGAAAAAGAAACTGGACTATTTTGTGTGTGAAATGAGTATAGTTTGTTCTTTAGTTTTTCGGTTTTTAACCCAAACCCATAAAAGAGAAAAACAAACAAATTACAAAAACAAAAACAAAAAAATGATCAATTATGATTAAAAATCATTTTATTTAGATTTTGCTTCAAGCCTAACATTAACCATACACAGATCTAATTGACACTGTTTAAAAGTCTGTCTTTGATATCCTAAAATCAAAACTAAAAGCCATTTTAATTTTGTTTTTGAAAAGAAAAACAAATCGAGATCAATAAATATGAGGATTTTTTTGTGCAAATTGCCTCGCCCTATGTTCATATTTTCCTCTAAACTTCCCACAATTGTCAATGTTTTGTTGTTGTCTTTATTATGAATGTGAATTATGTCTAATTCACAGTGGTGTGTTTTACAGAAATGTATTTTAAACAGATTAAAATCCTAAATAAATACCCACAATTAAGTTAATCTTGAAAACCACACTTGCTACTTGCTACACTTGTCTGTGGTCATAATGTTTTGCCTGGCGATTGCATGTGGCTTCTGAGACAAACACAACTTATTCTTGTGAATCTTGTACTTTTTGGCCTTGGCCTGGTGTGATGAGGACGTCCATACTTCAGGTAATTACAGTCCAGCTCGTCATGCTCAGGCTTTATATGCCAAAACATCACGGGCCCCTTTCTCCAAATATCATAAATAATTATTACCGCGCTCGTGTTCACCGCTCTGGGCCATGGATATAACTTGTTTAGTTTCAAACACACCGCAATCAATACAAGACTTATCATCTAAAATTCATGAGAACACCCGCTTTTATTTTATTTATTTTCGTATTTATTTATTTATTTGTATGATTTGGCGGCGTGTTTTAATGTGCGGGTTAGTGTGTGCATACAGCGTAGTCCAGCCAGCCAAGCAAGCAAGCAAGCAAGCAAGCGCCACTCGAGGGACTCCCAGAATTATAGATTGAGGACAGGAGTCGCGGATGATTGACAGGCGCGGGCGGTCGGAGGTGATTAGGTGCACGGGGCCCAAAGAAAACAGACATGATGGAAATTTCAACATCCCTGCTCTAATTTGTGCGGCGAGTAATTATGATACATGATGATCTGCAGACATCATTGGCCACACAGTCCGCCCAGTGCTCGATCTCTCCCAACGCTTGTCTCCTGCTCGCTCTACATACACAGGCACACAAATTGGATGTAGTGAAGCATCATAAAGCAATACAACATTGTGTGGGCTGTCATTTATTCATCTCAAAGCGGGGAAATTCACACAGCATAAACAACTTAAAAACACAATTGAATACTAGACTGTTAACGTGCTTATCATATAATTTCACTGAAACATAAGGGTGAAGTTTACTGTCTGGACATGGGCAGCAGATGTGACATAAGTAGAAGTATTGTTACCAAATAAGACCTTCATTTTGTTAAGTTATTGTTTAAAGAGTAAGAACATTTGGTCTGTTGTGTGTAAATTGTCCTTACATTTTGGATGGAATGTCGATGGCATATGGATTCCATTTTATTTTCCATTTTCTTGACAAACCGCAACACAACTGATAACTATTTACTGGTTGGACTATCTCACCAAACACAGTAATAGTCATAAAAACAAGATAACAATTCATCTGCACTTCAAGAAAGCCATACAATATGAAGATGTATTTGTCTAACTCAGATAATTTTTAGATGTTCCAGTCAAGCCCAAGAGTTTGCAGTTTGATCCCAGTTCCATCCAACGGGGTCTTTGGGGAACACACTTCATCCCCCAGTATGTTTGATTGTGGTGTGTGAGTGATTGTTGCTGGTTTGGGGAGCAATAGGCCGAAATAATCTTTATGTGTTACAGCATTATTCCCCCACCCAAAATAATCTACTGCCCCATTACACCTTTAGTGACGCAACAAAGTGTCAGCATATCCTATCAACACTGATACATGATGAGCTAAAAGTTTGGATCATATTACGTGCACTTTAATAAAAATAAATAAATGAAAATGAAGATGCACTATGTAACGTTTCTGTTGCGAGGTACGGCAACTGCTTGTTTCCATGGACATTTTATTGCTTTGTCTGAAAGGTTCCACAGTCTGGCAAAACAGATTCAAATCAAACTTTATTTATAATATAATACAATTTACATGAGGCTGAATACAGATGAACCAGCTGGGAAAGCAGCATCATAGGAGCTGACACCGACACAGGTTTCTGAGGAAACACTGGAGATCCTGAAAATAGAAAAAAAAAATAAAGATATGAGTAAAAGCTAAGACTTAAAAATTAAAGTACAAAACATTAAAACTTGAACTTACCTAATTTGAAATCGTAAGTTCAAAGCAAATAAATGAATAAATACATAATAAATACAAATGAAACAAATACACGTGTACATAGTTATCTAGATGAATAAGATGGACACAAGTTCCATTAAATAACACAGTATTGCAGTGTAAACATTGTCATGTACTTTTTATCAATTGAATTTAATTATGCAACCATTTAACAATCAGACTCTCACTCAGTCATTCAGTTTAAAACATTTCAGGTTATTTTCCAGGTAGCACACCTCCACAGACCTCACAAACTTTCTTACCACACGTGGAACATAATAATAAGCACCTTTTACCAAACTCTATTGTCCAAATCACAGAGTGTTTAGTGACTGCAAAAGTAATCAAGAAAGAATACATTTGCTGCCATAAATCACACAAAAAAGTCTGGTTTTTCCACCAGTAAACCACCAGTGCTCTCAGGCTCCTGTCAATAGAATACTTTAAAGTTCCTGTATCCTCCCTAACTCTTCTCCTCTGACAAAAGCTGCCCCTCACCCTTCTCTCTTGCCCATGTCAGGTGCATTTAGCCTGGCTTTGAGCGCCTTGGCTCCATATTTTATTGAACACGTTGTTGGTTGATGCTGGATTTCTACACAATGCTGTACGATAGCTTCATGCATTAGAGATGTGGGCATTGGATGCTTGCCCCCCAAAAGATAGAAAGAAAAATAGAATGGATAGACCTCAGCACTTCCATGTCTGTTTGGATGGAATGAACAGGAGTGGGTTTGGTTTTAGCTTTGCCGTCGCTGCTCACTGGTAGTAAGATCTTCATTTTTTTCATCTTTTTATTCATAGATTTTGAAGACAATGTTTGAACTGATTTGTTTTTGTGTCTTAGGGTTTGGACCACCAGAAATTAGGAGTGAGTTACAATCTTGTTAGCTGTTGACCGCAGAAATACACAAACCTTGAAGTTTAGAATTATTCATTTTTGTATGGCAGTTATTTCCGATACAACATTTGATTTAACAATGATGCCGTTACTTTGTTTCACACTTGGAAACTGAGAAAAAGCAAGACAGAAAATAAATGTGGTTTTGACCAGTTACAAAAAGTAATCATGAACTTTTGGTATTGGTTTGGCAGAATATTGAAGTTTGAGCTACAGGCCCAGCAGAAATGAAAGTTTACTAAACATGTACTTCAAATCTACTTAAATAAGACATACTATGCTTTTTTTCTGGTATACAGTTTTAATCTATAAATTGATTATTATTTTGCCACGCTGCTCCTCTGAGAGACATAGGACATTATTGTGCAATATTCAGTTCACTTGTAAAACGGGACAGGAGCAAATATATTTGTTTTTTACAAGATTTATAGTATTTTAAGCTTACTGTGATACTGAAATTTACCATCTACCATGTCTGTAATGAAAAGAATTTCCACTTGGGGATGAATGAAAGTAATTCTGATCAAGGTTCAGGTTAAAAAATGCGGCTGATTTCCATCTGCCCCTTTACGTTACGCCATTTGAACAGCTTCAAAACAAAACGTTGTGCTGCTGGTCGATGCTCTACAGTTCACAGTACCGAGCAGCAGATGTTGAATTTTGTTGTTGTTGCCAAATTTGCTATAGGACACCTCTGAGTCTTACATGTATCCTCATTTTCGAAATTCATACAATTTTAAAACAAAGAAGTGAGTACAGAGAAGTAGCATGTATAGGAGGTGAAAACCAGAATTTCCATGAATAACTGAATTTAAAACTTTGAGTGAGTAAAGAGGCAGTATCGCATTTTTTATTTCCCATGTAGTTGAGGGAAAAAAAATACAGAATCAGAAGGGGTTTATTGCCATTGTCGATGAACAAAATTTACAAACATAGGAACTTATCTCGGCATTAAGGTGCAACATAAAACACTGATCAAAAATAAAAACAACATATATGAAATCAAAAGGGCATGCATCAAGAAACAATTTAAAATGACTATAGTATAAAATAAAAATAGGCATTACTATGTACACGAGAATTACAGTAAAATTTACAGTTGTAGTGCAGAAAGTGACAGTGCAGTGAGTGATTGAATAGTTGCAGTTAAAGTGACAGGTGTTTAGAAGTGTTCATGAGTCTAACGGCAGAGGGAAAGAAACTGTTCTTGTGGCGGGAGGTCCTGGTCCGGATGGACCGTAGCCTCCTGCCTGAGGGGAGTGGTTCAAATAGACCATGTCCAGGGTGGGAAGGGTCAGCTGTGATCCGACCTGCTCGTCCCAGAGCCCTGGAGACGTACAGGTCCTGCAGAGATGGAAGTCTGCAGCCGATCACCTTCTCAGCAGAACGCACAATGCGCTGTAGTCTCTGTTCTCTGTTTGTCCCTGGCTGTGGCTCCAGCGTACCACACGGTGATGGAGGAGGTGAGGATGGACTCAATGATGGCCGTGTAAAACTGCACCATCATCTGCACTGGCAGCTTGGCTTTCCGCTGCTGCCGCAGGAAGTACATCCTCTGCTGGGCCTTCTTGATGAGGGAGCTGATGGTGGGCTCTCATTTGAGGTCCTGGGTGATGGTGGGGGTCCTGGGTGATGGTGATGGTACAGATACAGTATGCTGTTGTGAAAGCAGCTTTTATGGTGAAAATGTGTGCACTGTTAGCACATTAGTTGTCGCTAGCTTCACCATGACCCAAAACTCGCTTTGGATTCTGAAAGTTGTGAATAGCGCTTATAAACTCATCACGGTGAATAATTACGATGCTCGGAATATGTGAGAAAGTGAGGAATACTTTTGGGCTGCTGCAAACAGTTTAAAATGAACTTGTTTTTTAAGATTTCTTTGATAATCAGGTACAGCACCTTTAATAACACATTATAGCACAGTTAAAACCTTTTTAAAAATCAATTTAGCAGAATATGTCTCCTTTTAATGCATTATCTTCATGTAATAGCTGTAGTATGAAACTAATAATTCCACAGAGTCTGTCAATCACAATGAAATGACAAAAGAAGTTTCCAAATCTCACAAAACAAACATTTACCAATCACACTTTTAAAGCAGCATTTAGACATAGACACAGTGACTTATTTAATTACGACGGATAAAAGACAGACTCCTTGTTCACGCGTATTCTCACGTCCTTATCAAATCAACCCACGGCCCACTATTTTTACCCCTCCATAGAATGCCTGAATGCATTGATTACTCGCGCCTCTTTGTGCCTCTTTGTACGCAATTAAAAGCCTGCATACATTTGGCGTTATTTGCATAAGGTGAAGCCCAATTGCCCTTGATAGTATATATTAAGTGCAAGCATACTGAAGAATCCCCCATGGAGCAGCATGTAAAGCACATATCTGCAGCCTACACATTGTAATATGTAGAAATAAGAAAATGAGACAGTGGCATGTGTTGGGTCTTAAATTAACACTCCATATATTAGTGCCATTGCGACGGCCTCTGCAGACATTGGAGCATGTTGTCTGACAGCCTCATATCACCTCAGCATCACTTTTGGCCCATTTGCATACGGCCTTGTTTCAGAAATAGAAATTCAAATTATATCTTTTGTTAATCCTTTTCTTACAAAGCAAACAGCAAAGCGTGTTTGGATCTAATAATATTCTTTGTAAATGTGCTACACGAGAATCTCTTTGCGGGATTTTAACTAACCCCGTTCATATTTGTTTGAGGTTGGCGGTGATAGTTTAGACGAAGCCAAACAGATGTCCCATTTATGAATAACAATTACGCACTGAGAAATGTTGGAGCGAGAAGTTTATTTAAACAAAATCTTCGCATGACACCTCAGATTTATTCAAAACGGACCATTTTGTGCTGATTCCCGCGTTTACCTCGCTGCCCCCCCTGCGTCTGTGAAGCAATAATCTGGCTTCCTGTAGACTAAACATAAAATTAAAATGCAATCTGTCCGCGCCGTATGTTTTATAGAAATCTAGGGGAGAGAAAAAGACCTCACATCAGCGACTTTCACAGATAAAAGTGCAGCCAAGTCAAAAGACGGATCAAAAAAACGATCTTTTTTTTGTGCACCTCGCGCCGCCTTTGCATATGTTCCAGCAGCTTGATTAACGGCAGGGCCACGCAAAAGCTAATTATTTTATTGAGTAGGGGGACGAGGTAAGAACCCACCCCAGGGATTTGACTTTGGCTGCAGAATAGAAAAAGCCCCCCCCCTGTGCTGGGAGATGCGCCCCGTCCCGAGAAAAGACAGCCGGATGAGCCAGGTATGGGTGGTCTGATCTCCGCTCCATCAATAAGAAGCTTACTAGCCGTACTGGAAATGGGAGGGAATACAATACCGTTGCAATTTGATTTTAAGCCCCGCAGGTCAATCTCCTGAACCCACTTTTCAGGCACTTTCTTTTATCATTCCACTCCTGTCGTCCCAACTCCATTTTGCTTTTTTCTTCCAAGTCACTATCACCGCCTGTCTTTCACTTTCCTCAAATGCAGCGCTAAACTGTGATTTATTCTTGCGGGAGTTAGCTGTCTTCAGGGTTAGCGCGTAAGTCAAAATATGCTCAGGTTCAAACTGAATGTCACACTGAAATTTTGTAGATTCTGGGATTTTCTGGGGCACGGAGAATTTCACTTTCATAACAGTACGCCCAACACACTGTACTTGATTTGTTGTGGAAGAATACATTATGCGGCTGGTCATGGTTGGATATTGGCAAGAAATTCATAGGCAAAACAAGACACAGACATTGCCTTAAGAATGTGTAGGTCTGACTGTTTGTGTTGAAAGGAAGGCACATCTTCTTTGGTGAAGGTTCATTCTGTCTACTATTTTTAACTGTTAAGTAAAGCACAAAATGTGGAAAAGTAATGTTATAAAACGAAAGGAACGCACACCATGTGAACAAACCTGCAACAGATACTTTACCATACCTCAGGGTGATCACAGAACGCACAGAGTGAGCGAACACACCAGTCAAACCACAAACGAAACTCAGACATGTCTTTCATGCAGTAAAATATATATATAGGGGAAACACGGAAAAAAGAACATCAGAAATATTGTGAAAAGGAAACGGCCAATAGACAAACAAGAGCAAAAAAAAGGTCCTCCAAAGTAACATAATATACGATCAGAGAGGCCATCGAGATCCGCAAGCGAGGTCCAGGGAGCGTCAATCGAGATGAGGGAGCCTACACCTTATCACACACATGAGATACGTTTCATGTAAAGCAAACCCTGCTTTCAAAATGAAAAAAAAGTTGCTACTTAATAGAAGCAACATAAGTACCACCACCAAGCTGTGAGGAAAGAACAACTCATTCTATCACATCAAATTTGAACTTTATCAATGTTACTTGTCAATAGTCAATAGTTTCATTGATTGATTTTGTAACTTTTTGTTGGTTCAATAAACAATTTTGTGAAGCCCCGGGATGAACCTGCTGTTGTGATTTTGGGCTCTAAACAATCCCAGCAGCTCACATCTGGCACTATAAGAGCCAGTTGAAGGAACTTGAACCCCCCTCAACCTGTTGTAAATTAACTTGAAACATGCAATCACACTTATTACTAAATTACAGCCAATTGGTATTTTAAGTTGTCGGATTTATTTAGATTTGTAAATGTATAAAGAATTATTAAAGAAAATGTGCAAAAATTCTTCAAATCTGAAAGTGACAAAAGTGCGTTGGGCAATTAATCATAATTAATCATATTTCAAAACAGCGATAAATCTGATTAGTATTAGTGTTTGACAGCACTTCGAAAAATACAGGGGAATATTAATAGTTTTACAGGATCACAGCAATGCTATTGTTCCAGTAAAGAAAGACTGTGGACCAACAATCGAAACCAAGGTGAAAAAAACAAGACAAATGGATGTGGTCTGTGTAGGTAGAAGGCTTAAATCAATGGATGCCGGCCTTTTGATTGTGTTTGCATGGACCTGCACATCCTCCTTATCCCAGCCCACCTCTGTATCGTCTATATCTATCTGATTGACCCCACAACCTTGTCAACAGGATGGGCCCTTGTGCCTTTGAGCCATGTAGTCTCTTTATTGGCCGCTCTGTTCTCAAGTTGTAGCGTGCGCTGGACAACAAATTGGCTCCTTCGTGTGTCTCCCTCCAAATGCTAAGGTTAGGCTTTAATTGTGGTACCTGGGTTGTAGAAGCGGGGCGAGTTATAGACAAAATAGCGATGCTGGTGTCAGTGGACGTGTTGTGAATAGTTCACATAATACCAGTGTATACACAGTGGACACCGAGCCAGCCACCTTTGCTCCTCTTCCCTGTTCTCGCTGAATAAGAATCTGACATAAATTCTGCACATATAAAATTAGTAAATGCCACTGTAGCCGTAGTTAAATATCACACAAACCCCATGGGGAGGGACGGGGGGATGGCGGAGGTGCCAGCGAGTTACCTTGGCCTATTTTTTACGGTGAAATGAAGCCAGAATGGGGGAGGAAGAAATAGAGTAGAGAGGAAGAAAGGAGGAATGGCAAGAGGTTAGAGAGAAGGGAAAGGGTGAAGGAGAGGAAAGGAAAGGAAAGGAAAGGAGAAAGCAAGGTGGGAGGGGCGAAGGTGACAAGAATATGGACCAGATTTACACTGGTCTTGAAACTATCAAACAAAACAGTGTCCGGCACAAGGATCATTCTGTAGACACTCTTACAGTATGGATTTCTTAGAGGTTAAGCGGAGTCTAATCACTTGACTAATAAAGTTACTTTGAAATGGAAAAGGGTGGAGCAAGGTGAGGTGCACACTCATTTGCAATTTGCAGTGGTCTCTATACAGGTTTGAAAAGGTGTCCTATATTTGTAAAGGATCTACTACTGAAATATGTGGAGTGAGAATGAGCAACACAAGCAACTGTTACTTCATCGTCATCCGAAATGCAAAATATGCCCTAAAAAAAGGAAATTAACTTTGTATTAGTCTCATCTTATGAATTAGCATGTGTGGCAGGTTGATAGTGGGTGGTATAATAACTTAGAGCCGTAGTTATCAAAACCTTATTTGAGTAATTATTTTTGTCTGTCATGCCAATACTTTGCCACAAGGAGTTGAAGCACATCATGTTTTCATTAAGCAGCCCGCAGCCCCTGCAGCCAGTGGACTATTCACACTGTTTTGCTTTTATTTAAATGTTGACCTTCCATTCGCTCTGCCTTGGATCTCTTCAGTTCTGCAGCAGCCTGTTGCTCTCTGCCTCCTCCTGGCGAGATGCCAGAGCTGGGCGGGGAAGCCCCCACCTCATTAATTTACCAACAGATTGCCATGGGCTGCTCGCTGTTCACCGCTGGGGTGTTTACAACAGTTAAATGACAAACTGAAAGCCATTAAAGCTTTAATGTAGCGGAGGCTCCACTGTTACGTGTGGTGCGCAGGATGACACAGCAGCCGGAGCGGAGCGTGTTGTTGGCATTTTGCCGTAATTGGCAGTTCTGGGTCTGAGCCAAATCTAGCAGCCAAGACTCGACAGGCAGAGGCTCCGCTCAGCCAACAAACAAACACGTGTGTGTGTGTGTGTGTGTGTATGCTGCTAGTGAACATGAATGAATATGTCCTTTTAGGCAGTGAATGTCACCACTGCTCTGATACACTCGTGTCACTGACTCAATGTGACATAATAGGACCAGTCAAACATGTGAATGAAATGCTCCATTCCAGTTCAGGCCACTCACCACAACAAAAGGTAGAGTGAAGTGACTGGCGGTTATTGTTGGGGCATCCTACCTGATCCAGCACAGGCCAATGTGGAAGCTATTTGCAGAGTAAATGTTATTGCACTCGCACGCATCAACGCCACATGTTTTTGTGCCTTTTGTTGGAAATTTGGCTGGAAGGCGGCGAGAGTCTTTGTCCAAGCGGATCATGTTAAATGACTCCGAACCGTTTAGTGTCCCACTCGCAGAATGGCATTTCTCTCAGCATATGGAAGCCTTTAGATAATGTTTTCCTTGTTGATATACAGAATCTGTAACAAATGATAATGGTTAGCAGCTGTGGCACGGATAAGGCGTGGTGTCCAGCAATGGCTAGATGGCTTCAGCATAAAAAGTTCCTCATGTGCCCAATGCAAGTGGGGCTCTCCAGGCCATAAGAGCTGTCTGGATGTGAAATTTATGACGACTTTATGTCGACCAGTAATATGGCTGAAGGGGTTTGAGGGTGTAGACTGGGGAGACTGTGGTGAAGTTAACGTAAAGAAGACTTTCCCTTATGTGATTTGTATGGTCAGATCCTATTGCTTCCAATAAAGTTTTTTTATAGGCTTTTGTTTTCTCTGAGATATTCCTATTTTTCCAACTTTATTTATACAGGGAAACCAGTTGAGAATCATGCTGTCTTTTACACTGGTGACCTGTCAACACAAGGATTTTAAAATATATACTGTTTAGACTAAATACTATTACTAATATTACTTAATTAATGCCATGTTCAGACCGGTGGACGCCTGCGCTTTTGTGGGCAGATGCTGGAGAATCTGCATCTCACCGTCTTGTGCAATGACTGCTATTCAGATGAATGACTGCTCCGCTGAAGGAAGCTTCTGATTGGTTGAGTTATTTTATTTACGTTTATTTTAATGCGGTGCAAATTTCACAAGTACACATTTTTTCGACTGTGCTGTCCGACGTCCGGTGCGCTGGACACGGCCGATGCCAGAAAAACTCGAGACTTGCAAAGTCATGTAAATTTGCCGCCTTGACCCTGAACGCACCATAAGACTAACTTTAAGAGAAATGCTCACATTGCTGTGTTGGAGCAATGTGCAAATTCTAGAAAAATACATGTAACTGAGTACTACCCATCTCTGAACATATTTAAAGTACATACAGATGACTTGAATTGAAGTAATAAAGTAAGCTGGTGTTGCACAGTTTGGATCGTGATATTGTGGGAGTGACTTCCAAAAACTGACAATGAAGCGGTGACAAATTGCATCGCAGTACAAATCGCCATATTTTGGAGAGAACCTAATTTGTCGTTTTTAATAAAGCGCACTGGTTCTCAACAGTCGGGGCTTGTTGCCAGCGGCTGCTTATAGCCACACTGATTGGCTGTAATGTCTGACAGCTGTCTGGGGGTCCGCACGAATCCAGACAACTTCAACGTGTCACGCCAACATTCTGTATATCAATATGTATAAAGCAGGTCCTGGGCTACAGTAAAGTTATGGTTACTGTTGTGGAGACGTGGACCCCATCTGGCTGCATTTTCGACTCCCCAGGCTGCGGAGTGTGGAGAGGCCTAATACGATGTGAGTTTGGAGGGGAGATGAATGGAGAGAAGTGAAGTGGGGGTGTGCTTACAGAAGGGACAGTCTGGAGGCTAACAGGAGAGAGAGTGTTTGGGTCAAGAGGGTCCAGTACCTCCGGGGCCCGCGCTGGGACAAATGAGGGAGTGTGTGCGAGCAGCAGAGAGAGAGCCAGGGGTGGCCATGACGGTATACACTTAAAATAGTACAATCTTTACTGCTGTAAATGAGGCGTTAGGTAGCAAAAGCTTGTCAGAAATGTTCTGAATCAACATAATTGAAGTATTTGATTCATCATTTTAAGTCTGTATTGGAAAATGAGTCAGTTTCTACATTTACATGCACACTAGGAAAACGGCATAACTGGCCTAGCCCAATTTAAACTAGGATTGAGGTGATTTAAGATCCCAAATAACACACTTGGAGAAGTCTGCATGTAGTTGTGTTCCTGCCGCTTCTAACAGTGCAGTCCAATCACACAAGGAGAACCCCATATGTACAATAGCTGTTTTCATTAGCAATTACAGCTGAAAGGTTTTAGTGCTAATGCTTACTTCCTAGACGCTCTCAGCCCCCTTTCGCATCGAATCGGTTTTAAAATCGAAACATCGGTATCTGCAAATATTGGTCACAGCAGCAAGCCACATATCGACCAAAAGAAATACATCAAATCATCTGGAGAAGTCCGTTTGCAGTCCTTTTCCTGCGCAGTCTGATCCAACTAGAAGCCAACTTGGAGAGGCTTCCGCTTTTTGCACCAGGTAAGGAACAGACAGGATTGATGGTTTTCTTTCAGTTTGCTGCAATAAAGTGAAAGTAATAATACCGTAGTTTCAATGTGTTTATTTGCACTGCAGAGAGCAAATAACTGACAATCAAATGCTCAACATAAATGATGTGGTTGTTTCGTGCAGTCCGAGTGCTGTTACATTGTAGTGAGAATTTATTGTGCACTTTATTGTCTCGTGAGGAAGTTTGTCCTCTGCATTTGACTTATCGTTCAATGCTGCTGGGTTAGTAGTTTTAGCTGAACAAGGAGAACGCAGAAAGCTCAGCAAGTTGGAGAAGCAGCCGTTAGGTCGTCTCAAACGTTATGCACAGTGAATTCAGGCCAATTTTCATGCTCTGTCCTGTTATCACATTTATTGTTCAATCTTTTCTGTCTAAACAATACTTGGCTTTTGTTGTGGGCTGTTTGCTGTACACTGGATAAACTAACAGATCTTTGCTTTGAGGTGTGAGCCAGAGCAAGCTCTTTTAGTGGATCTGACGCCTGTCTCCGATTATCCCTCATTAGCGCTCTCTGTTTGTTTGTTTTGTTCCATCGACCAGTGACAATCCCCAATCAAACAAGACACAGCACAGGCACATGCTTTCTGTGTAAACACCATGGGCAGTTTGTTCAAAAGTCACATTTCAGCCCCACTGTTCTATTGAACCTAGATATCGTTTTAACATTTGTATTAAATAAAGTATGTACCAAAGAAGTAAGAAAACAGCTCCATGACTCATTTGTAGATTGTATTTTCCTATATAAAACGTGGGAATTACAAGGAATAAAACTAGAAAACCCAGGTACTTCTGTTCTAGTATAGAACACTCTAAATAGTCAAAATGACTAAAATGATTCATCTTTTGCGCTGTAGAGAAATATAAATAATTTTAATAGTGACTATCTGTAATATTATTTCTTTTTTCTATCTTTTACATTGAATATTTATTCCATTGCTTCTTGTCATTAAAAATACAGGACTTGTCATTGAGAGGATCCACATTCTTCCCTTTTGAGTGAGATGTGCTGTGTTTATTAATATTTCAGATTCTGCTGATTATGACAGACACGGGGTATAGCATGAAGAAAATGTTCCGAGAACAACAGCTGTTTCTGTTGATGTTTTCTTTTACTGTTCGTCAGTGAGACACTTGAATTGGCAGCGAGTGTCGAGAAAGAGAGGAGGAGAAAGCACTAAATAAATTACAAATTACACTGCAACTTTGTGTGTGTCGAGAGAGCAGATTTGAATATCTATTATTTACACAAACATCTTGTTAGCTTAGAGTAAGCAGTTTGTTTACTAAATATGTGTTTTGGGTTGGCTGTGAGCTGCGCAGCTGCATAATGCATGAAGCCACAAACTGTTTGTTCACATAACTGAAGTATTGTAAAATGTGGTGGTGTGGGGCACATCCCTGCACATTAAAAATACACCAGTGCAACTGTTTTTACTTATTCAGGCTGTGCTCATTAATATTGCACATTGTGTAGCAGCGCTGAGCAGTGTGCTTCTGCCTGTTTGTGGTGTAGACGGGTATTTCTAAAGTTTCACATTTTGTCAATGTCAATAGGACATGGGTTGAAACAAGTGAATAGACATGCATTCTATTGCAGCATGTTACAATAATGCATAAAATATGACCTTTTGTTCTTTCGAATAAGTGCTTCTCAAAGCTATTAATGTTTGTGAAGTACAAGTCTTATGTTTTCCCGGAGTCACAACATTTGTATACGTGCGTTGTTTCCCTCATCGTAGATCGGATGTTGACTACATAAACACATTCCTAGAGAACTTGAGGCCTGTGAAACTGTGTTGTTGAGGAAACAGCTCCTGCCCCTGTTTCCCTCCCTCTCTTCTCGTCCTCTCTCCTGCTCAGAATTAATCCTTATTTTAAACGTCTGCTGCTGCTGGAGCAGATCAGGCCAGGTGAGAGATTGTCTTCTCTTCATGCCTTCAGGGCATCTCAAGCTCCATTTAATCCAAATGCCAATTTGTAGCACACAAATAGGAAGCGGCTGCAGCGGAGCCTGCTGGCTGCCTTGTTTGGGCGTTTTGTGCACCTCCAGTACAAAGGTGTGTACATATCTGCATGTGCGCATACAGTAGGCCTCTCAGCTTGGTGCATCTATAATTGGAGAGTGGGGAGCGTCCGGAGGTGTGGGTTGTCAGTCAGTGTTTAGGTTGCCCCGGGCCCCTGGCTCTCCTGTGGGTATCAAAGTGGCGCTAATTAAATGTGGGCCCCACCGCACGGCCCTCCACATCACGGGGCCCCTGTCCTCCTCCAGCCTTTGAGATTCTGCTGCTCGCACTAATTACCCATTGTCCAATTGACTTGCCCATTTCACACAAACTGCAGCATACACACACATTTCATCCCCTCCCCCCACAGCCCCTTCCTATATTTATGATTTCATATTTTCCCTGCCTACTCTGTCTTTGGGAGCCAGCCTAATTAATCTTATGGAAATCTCCTCCAGCCAAGGTTGGCCTCCGATGTTTGTAATTTGATTTGGGCATGATAAAAGTGAAAGGGCTGTGGGATGCTGAAGGAACAGTGTCATTTCAGTGTCCTCTTGCTCCCCTCCCCGTCCCAACACTCCAGAGACGCGTGGGGGCTATCAATCTTTCCCACGTGCCCAGCAAACTGATATCCCAGAAAATTAACTTCAATTAATAACAGAAATCCCCTGATGCAGCTGTGGAGGCAGCCAGGCTTTGAAGGAGAACCTTCAAAGATGTGTCTGTGCTGGTCTTTATGGGCCGGCTGGGGAGGACTTTTCTTTTCATTATCATCAGCCACATTTGAACACTCACTCCATCCCTTTACACTGCTCTGGACATTTAAATAAAATTGCTGTCAACACAAAAAATTGATTCCATTCCCTCTGGCAAAAAACAAAATGGCTACTCATTACCAAACTTGGTTTTGTGCCTCGTGGAAGACAGTGTTTGTGGGTCAGTCATCACACACTGTTTAGAAACAGAGTTTGAAACGTCTGGTTAAGACTGAAGGCGAGCATTTCTACAAGCTGCAAAACGTTGACAGATTTGGGTAAGAATAAGAGAGGTAAAGTTGGAAATTAAGTTTAAGAACTAAAAATAGAACTTTATTTTCCTTGATTGGTCGAGTCAAAATGGTTCCTGTTTATCAACATCATGTAACAAGTGACTTATCTGTTTAAATTTCCTTTTATATATTTGATCAAGATTAAATTATGTTCAAAAAGAGATTTGTAATCCCATATTTGATTAAATTTTGTGAAAATACTGAACCTATACTGAATTTGTCATGTTTTGTGTATTCATTTTTCATACAGTTAATATCTTAGAAAGTGAAATCATGCACTGCCCTTCCCCGCATCTCTCTCATTTATCCAGACTTGGGACTGGCCCCAAAAATGTTTTTCTTATAAATGGAGTTCAAAACCTGATACCAGATGTCATACGTTTATTGTATACCCTCATGCTGTACCTCAAACCCTTTAAAAAGTGTGTAAAAATCAATTATGTTCCCAGCGTTGCACATAAAAGGCCATAAACAGTAAATATCCCCATGACAAACTCATATTTTCATGCTTGTTGTGTCCTCGCCCGCCCACTCTCTATTCCCAGAGAAGCCGCTTGACTTTAAGTGGCACAAATGCAACAAATACAGCGTGCTTATCAAGTCCTGTCCCCTGTTGCCCCTTACAATACAATTCTTTCCCCTTCTCCTCTCTCCTCCTATTGCTACTCTGCCATGGTGGTCACGTCTCTCGGCTTATTTATTTGCGCCTGTTTTCCTCGGCTGTCAGGGATAAGGAGGGCAAGTGTGAGAACATAATTTTGCTGTGAGTGCCTTTAGCCTCCAGCATACATACACACATACACACTTACTGTATACAGCAGCTTACAAGGCTGTTGACCTGATGACTAATGGTCTCGGACTGGAGAGAGAGAGTTGCGCGCATCGTGGGAAAATAAAATGTGTGCATGTGTGTTTGTGTTGTTTGTGTGTGCGCCTGGGAGGAGCAGAGGATGGTTAGCAGAAGCTTAGCCCTCCCGCTGACTCCTGTTAAGGGCTAAAGGGATCCGTGTCAACAGCAAGCAATAAAGAAGATGCCTCGCCCGTGGAGACATAGGGCAGAAAAAAAATACCAAAAAAGAAAACACATATAACAACAGCTTTTGTGTGGGATAAAATATAGATAGAGGTGAGAGCGTTGAAGGGTCTATTAGCGCAGGCTGGCAGGGAGCGATAGGGGTGGGATCAGTGTCACTGGTGCAGACTGCGTGAGGGGAGTGTTTGGAGGACTGCCAGGCGCCTGTTTACAAGCCAGGCGCATTACAAGCACGTTTGATACTGGGGCGAATACAGCTTCCACTTGATAGCCGGCCAAATCCCCTCTGCAATGAAAAATAAACCAGGGGTTCTTCTGAAGTGGAATAGGCCAGAGTCAAGCGGAGCAGGAGGGGAGGGAGAGATGCTGACTGAACTTGTTTGGTTGTGTGTAGTAGGATTTGGATTGCAGCAGGGGCTGGTTACATCATTGATCCAGACAACAGTATGATATAAACGCTGAAGGCAAGAGTTCTTTCGTTCATTCACATTCTTCTGCAGCGTATTCCAGTCTTTTTTAGTGGAGGAGAGCAAAGTTGGTTCTTAATTAAAGAAAAAAAATCATGATTTGATGAACAAAGCAAAAATAGTATTTAGGCTTATTCTTATAATCCATCACAACGAGTTGAGGATATCCCTCTAATTCAACCCTAGTGAGTTTGTCTCAAATTTTACGTACTGTGGCTTTGTACTGGACTTAGAGCTCTATTTTAAGGTAGTCCTGACCAAGCCTACCTCAAGATTTGTCCCAGCTGTGTTGAAGGATGGGTCAGGAAGACAAAAAATAAAATTGGGGTACCTACATTTTGTGGAAATTAGTGTATTCTGTGGTTTCTCACAAAGAGTTTATTGTAAAAGCAGCCCTTTGTGACAAAATGAGACCACTGCATGTTGTCTGCATCTAATAATATAGTATTTTGTTTCTTGTCAACCAGGAAGGATGAGCCAAAAGCAGAGCTCTGATTGGCTGTGCTTGGGTGGTCCACCCCAGTTTCACTTCACATTCTGAAAAAAGCTGTTCTGAAGCCATGCACTCACCTTAAAATGAATGCATGTGAATATTAACAATGTGGCAAAGGGTTTGTGAGAGCTGGAAACTAGTTAGATTTAAATACATACTCATGGTGTGAAAATCAAGTACTACAGCTTTATAAGGTGTACCTTAACCTTAACAATGCAAGGCATGAAAGAAGGAGGGGAATGCAATTATAGACGGGTGGTAAATTATTATTACAAAATAAAGTAAAATAAAGTAAAATAACGACCGGTGCATGGACCTCATCCCGATGTTTTAAACAAATGGTTGAAAACATTTTCTCATCCCCTTTTTGATTCTATCTCCGCCTCCTCCTCCTCCTCCTCCTCCTCCTCTTCCATGCTTGTGTTCCACCTGGAGCAGGAGCAGCCTGAGGCGGTGGCTGTCCTCTGGGGCAGTTTACACGCAGCGCTGGGCCTGCTTCATATTGATCAGTGTTAATGTGTCAATGATCTCCTCATGTCATTGGTGGAACCTGCCGGCACTATCTGCTCTCTGATTGGATGGATGATTAGTGAGAGATTAACACAGGATTATGAAGGAGCATGATGTGTGTGCGTACCATTCTATTTAGTGCCATTCTTCTGTTCTGTGGTTAATTAGAAGCAATGTTAATTAAAAATCAACTTCTTTTACATTAATTCTGCTAATGGAGGTTTTAGTCACTTACACGGCAGGCTCTTTGGTTTAGAATCAAACTCCTGGTTCTTCTCATACCCCCCCTCTTCTTCCTTTGTTCCTTTACATTGAAACCCTTCTGTTTAAAGCTTTAGTCTGAAATGTCTCCAAACTCCTTTCCATCCATCTCCTGCCATACATCCACGACTTTCCGGAAACAAAGCGATCTCAGGCCAAAAGTTCATAAAACATACTGCATGGAAGATAATGATTTACACAGCACATTTGCACCAACAAATTTGTTCAGTATTAATAAAGCCTTTGATTTGTATATAGCCTTTTTGGACAGACACATTAATGATTCACCAGTTGCCTGACCACCACCAGTTCCGGAAAAAAACAACTGTTAAATCCCAAAAAGTGTTAGTTTCAAAGTTTCAAATTAAAATGGATCCTTATTTGAGTTCTAGTATGTCATGTAAATTAAAAGAGGAAATGTAAGCAGCACACTAAAATACAAACCAAAAAGAATCCTGGCTACATTCATGTGATCCCAGATATGTAATCATCCAAAGTGCAGTAACGAGTTTTTGTCAGCCCATGAAATGCAAGCTCGCGTTCCGTCCCAACAGCGGAAGCTACGGACGCTAGCCCCGGGTTCCTCTCAGCAGAATGGGTGCACCAGTCCAGACCTTTCTCTCTCTGTGCTTGAGAGCTGATTTCCCTTTCCCATCCTCGTGCCTATGTATATTGTAGCATTAATCATTTTCCTCGAGCTGAATGTCACAGAGTCTGCCTGCTAGCCCTGAATAAACACTGTCATCCCTTTCACTGGAATAACCTTCACATTTTGCCACTGCTACGAGTTTGGTGTGTATAGTATAAAGTGTGTGTGTGTGTGTGTGTGTGTGTGTGGCTAAAGGTCGCAGGGGCATGTAAATAAAAGAACAGGACATGGCAGCCGGTGTGGAGCGATGCCTGGTGGATCTGTACATTCTCAGCGTTGGTATATGGCCCTTGTGTTGTGTTTGATTAGTCTGAGCCAAGGCACTCTCCCTCTCCTCCCTCACTGCTGTCTCTCGTTCAAGTCCGTCCCTGTTTCCTTCTCCAACTGTATCGCTCATTTGTTTTCATTAGTGTGATTGCCTCAATGTCTGCCTGACCTTCAGCCATCTTCTTTTTTTACCCCCGCACATACACAAACATTGGGCTGCATGATCACTTCTGATTCTCTGAGCCATTTTTTCTTCCCTGTGCATCGCTCATTCTTTTTATTATTTTCAGCGTGAACCGGCAGCAGGCATTGCTGGGTTTTAATGGAAGTTTCAGACATTACTTTTGAGTTTTTAATGGACAGTATAGCTTGCAGTGTTTTGGTGTTGAGATAATGCGTGGTTGCTAAGGAAGAGGTATTAAAATATATAGTGGAGAGGCCGGTGCAGACGTGTTGGTGAACAGTGACCTTCAGCAGTGCTTATGGGTAATTAAAGAAGAGGTCTTGAGTCTGGTCACAGTGTTGTCATTATTTAAAATCAGCCAAAGAATAGTAGTTTCATAGCTTCATTTGTATTCATCGTCTCCTTCATCATACTCCTGTTACGTATTGGAAGGGTCTATTCATACAAATAGGCATCATGCATTACGTTTACATCCATAAATCCATACATTTAAATTGTTTTCTTTAATGCATGCCCTTTTGATTTCATATATGTTGTTTTTATTATTGTTCATCGTTGTATGTTGCACCTTAATGCCAAAATAAGTTCCTATGGTTGTGAATTTTGTTCATTGACAATGGCAATAAACTTTTTCTGATTCTGATCCCAACTTTTAAAACTGGAGAACTGGCATAGTTCAGTTCAAACGGATTTTTGCATGTAAACTCGGAAAGTATAACGGAGGTGTCTTGATCCCAATAACACATCTGGAGAAGTTTGTGTGTCGTCGTACTGTGCAGTCCGATCACACTAAGAGCAGACAAGGACTTACTAAAACCACGGACTTGCACTCGTTGTTTTGTTTTGTTCTGCTGCGTTAAAATGGAGCTTAAGCAAAAATGTATACTGGAAGACTTGAATGTGGAATGTCTCACCTGTTCATGTACCAAAGGTTCTTCGCCTGCTGTATGTCTACTTCCGCTGCACATACCAGCCAATCAGCCTTCGGACGGCCCTCACCTCCTCACCACTCAGCCTCCAGCTCATGCCACAACCCCCTTCCTCCCCTTCACCACCTCATCAGTGGGTCATTCTCTCTCCAACATTATCAGCTCATCAGTTCAGCTTTTCACCACCACCAGGGTCTAGACCCCGGGGGAAATCCATTCCCACAATCTCTAAATTGGAGGTCTCTCTTTCATAAAGTTGTACCTCATTCTTCTGCCAAAGTCCAAGTGCCAAAATTCTATTCTTAGTACCAGCATATCATACTTAATATTACCATAATGCATTTGTTTTTGTCTGTTTGAGTCTTTCTAGATTGAAATAAAATATATCTGGCATATCTGAAAATCAACGGCTTACTAGATGTTTCACTCACACCTATTCAATTCTTTATCTTGCATGTAAACTGGACGAGTGGTCTGACAGGTATCGGGGGGCACAGACAGATTTAATTTGGTTATTTAGCATACTTGACATACAATCAGTTACAATTTGTCTTAGTTTGGTCCTGCTTTGTGCTCAAATTAGAGTCACCAATTCTTCTGACTCCTATGTGTTTGGATGGTGGGGTGAGAGAGGATGATGTGGTGGTTGGCACTATGAGAAAAGAAAGAAAGAAAGGGTTATTAACCACTCTATCACAATGCAGCCAAAAGCTACGATGAAGATGCTTGCCAACAAACTCTTTTTTAACTCTAGTGAGGATGTGTATTATTACTGCCAAGCTTTGAGTGTAGATAAATAAAAAGAAAATTCCAAATACATTTGGTAATTGTAAAATGTGGCCATTTAATGATTACTCAAACCAGAATAATTAATTTCCTAATAGTGAATTGGATCATTTTACTCAAAAATCTGTCAACCCAAACTCTCTCCCTTGATAAATGCTTTATCCGTTCCAGTATTTATCCGAAGCAGATGAAGGTCTTGTTGTGTGGGGGAGGGAGGATGATTAATATTAATTTGAAAGCTGATTGAAGGCTGCACTCGAGCGAAGTGGCTCGTGATCATGTCTCCTGAGCGACACCCACACACTGCACCAAAGGAAACAGCAAACACAAGAAGCAGAGGAAGCTGGGAGGAATCTGGAAGGAAATGTACATTAAGGAAAAAAGTAGTTCAATGATTAACGTCCAATCATTCAGTACCATTCACACAAAAAAGGAAAAACGAATCATTTACTTTACAATACAACAATGGTGAGCCAAATTGCTGAAAATAAATTGTAAAGGCGAGACAGAAGAAATGTCCAAATTTGCTGTATGATAGAACTGTCATATATATACTTTTTTTGAGTCCAGCCATCGGTTCATGCACATAGTTCAACAGCTGAAAAATACGTGTTTTATATTCTCTTTGCATACGGAACAAGGTTTTTAATAATCAGGCCGATATAGGTGCTTTTTTTGTGTATCAGCCAATGGCCAGAACAGGCGGATATTTTATTTTGGCCACGGTAAAACAGGTTATGGAATAGTTTGTAATCAATCTGCAGTACAGTGTCTAATCAACAAAAACACAGCAGATGAAAGAGATGTGAGAAGATATAAAATGACATTTCGAACCAGTAGAGCTGCTTAGCTAAGTTAAAATCCTGTCCTCAAGAGAAAAAACATAAATCTTGTTTTTAAGTATTAAGCCAAAGGGCTCTCTTCTTACTGTGAGAGTACTTTCTCACTTCTGAACTCCATTGCATGACAGCATCTACTTCCAAGTGTCCATCTTCTCAGCGCTTGTGTGAAGACTTGTAAAGAGTGACCAGAGGTGCTGGCTTACGATATGCTAATGCTGTGAGGATCATCACAGTGCACTGGAGATAACATGTTTTAGGAGTCCACATAGCTGCAAGGATGAGTCGTTTTTTAAAAGTATGGCCCTTGGTTCAAGAAGTGGCCACAGGGCTGGACTGGTGCAAGCCAAGCCACCAAGGCCACCCTAAGGTGCTCTGTGAAATTAAGAATGATTAAGAGGCAAGAAAACCAGCAGCAGTGCTCTGGAGCAAGACTTCTTTAATGAACATAGCTGCAGGAAAAGTGCAGACGAGTTTACATGAAAGTCACTTGGGAAGGGTCCGTCTCCTTGTTGCTGCTGCGGAAATGTTAACGCTTTGCTTAGAATGTTCCACAGATCAGCATTCAACTTTTTCGTTTCCATACTGTAAATGCAGATAGTTAGACAGTGCCATTCTACGGAGCATTCCTGGAAAAGCTTTATTATCTCCATGGAGAAAAGCAGGTGGGGGACACTGACCAGAAAAGAGTGTCCCTTTAGATACACTTTGGCTAATGGTGGCTAAATACAATAATCACTCATAATATTTAAAGCAAAAAACTGCTGGTGAATAGAAAAAAAATCTTACATTTGGAGATTTATAGATACATTTTAAACTCTGTAGTTTACTCAGAGGAATGCAAGATTCAAGCTGTATTCATATATATAAAAAAAAAAAATGCATTTTATGTTTAAAAAAAAATCTGAAAAATGTATAAAGCCAAGTTTAAATTTCCTGTTACATTTTGTTGCCATATTAAATACAACAAATGTACAAAGGGAATTTTGGATACCTTTAGTATTTTGATAAACTAGATGAATTTTAAGAAATCAGGCTTTGAAATGAAACATCCCATACAACTCTATAGATGCGAGTGGATTAAATGAAATAATACAAATAAATAAATACATAAAAGTAGTGTCTTGCCTGAAAGAGATCAGACTTCCAACAAGACATTGCAATGGTAAAGTACGTGCCCACACCTGCACTCAATCGCCAGGATAAATGTTTTATTATTCACCACAGACTCCAGAACAAATCAGCACGGAGTAAAACATAACCTCCTCGGCAGTGGTGAAGATTTGAACGCCATAACAGCATTGTCAGTCCTGATTAACTGTTTGGACCTTTCTCCCTGTTTTGGTTCATTCATAACAACTCTGTACCCGGGTCACTGTCTTGATAGCATAAATGAGTCAGGTAGAGTAGCCGCTGAGAGGAGAGTTTGAGGGCTCTGCGGCGTCTGTCAGCATCGCGCATTTACTTTGGCGCGGACTGATGATGTAATTAACTTTTAGACCTTCCTGTTCGGGGCCGCTTCTCCTGGCAGGTGGGCCAAGGAAAACAAGCCGCCTCCCTTTCACCCCCTTCCAACATTAGCACACACATATACCGTAGCTTGTAAGTTCCACCGCTAATGTTTTTGCCTCTTTTTCTGCTCAAAGTTTCTTCATTCTTTACCTCCCAATCCGCCGCTCATGCCTCTTCTAACCCTGTCGTCTTTCACGTTTGCCTCAATCACCACAAAACCTGTTTCCGTTGCTCGTAACAGGCATACGCTCCAGGGAGAAGTGCATAGTAGGCCTATAAGCTAACTTCAACCAAGGTGGTGCTCGCCAAGTTGCTTAACCCAGCGCTTTTTTTTGCATAGCATATACTGTAGACAATGAGTGACAACAGCAGCGATCTGTGACGGGTTTGTAGCTCGTAGGTGTCAGGGCGACTAGGATTTTGTGTGAGAGTCTGAGATCTGCCGCTTGTTCATACTTGATTTCAGCTTTTTGGAGAAAATGGATAAACTAAAAAGAAGAGAAAGGATTCAAATGATATATTGTAAAGTTGAGTTGACTTCACTACAGTGTCTTATCATTTTTATTTGTTTTTACTATTTATTTCTTGAACATGCATAAAACAAACTGACTTATGCAAAGATGAAAAAAAAAAAATAAAATCGAAAACGAATCAAAAAAAAGAGCTGGCGGGACCAAAGAGAATGCAGGATAAGTAAGCAAAATTATATGACTGTCTCATGAAGCAACCATGCTGAACTAGACAAACTTTATTGATACTTTATTGACACATATTACAATATAATAACAGTACAATCATACTATTTCTCCAAACATACAAGAATCAATCACCATACAACGTTAGTGAACTAATGATGAGGAAACTCTGTGGTAACAAGCTTATAAGCTCATTAAAGTTGATTTTGCATAATATGTCCTTTTTAACCACACTGAATGGACTGCAGTGTGTAAAACTTGTCCCACCGCGACAAATGCAACAGCACAATAACGATGCATTTTGCTTCCGAAATCTCATCCTCTTTTCTCACATTACAAACTCGCAGATGCAGCAGGTGTGTTTTTGTAAACTAACCTCCGCCGTATCTGCTTAACAGTGAAAAATGAACCTGTTGTGTTTATTTGCTGTCCTGGAGACGAAGGCCTGGCTTATTTGATACAACGCAGCTCTGCAGTGCTTCGTAATGGCTGGCAGATGCATCAGCCGACGTGTTTGTTTGTACAGGCAGATTTCTCAGACTACGGCAGCTGGTTTGGAATCAAAACACGGCGTTTACAGTTGACGCGGAAAGAAAGGGCCTCGCTCCACCTGGCAAAACAAGATTGGACACGGACCCGACAGCTATAAGTTTGCATTCACTAACAAATGATCAGTTTACTCAGACATCAAGACCAGGATGTGTTTTTTAGCATTAAAGGCCAATATTATGCATTAACTGAAAGTACGTATCCTCTTGAAAGTTTACCCGCGGGTACTAGCTGCAATATCGCCTTACTTGTGCATGAAATGTGTCAATGCTAAAACAACAGCAGAGGGCGCCAGGACTGTATCTGTCGGTATATAGAGAAGAGGTAGTAGAGTTGTTTTTATCAGCTGAAAACGCAGGTGAAAGATAAAGTCTGTTTAGAATTTGAGGCCTTTTAAACACAGGAACTTCTGCACACATAACTAATTTCTTAATAACAAAATGCAGAAATGAAACAAAAATACAACTCCTGGTAGGTTTTGCATGAGGCAGGGCAAGGCGAGTTTATTTGTAGAGCACAGTTTGTACGAAAAGCAATTATCAATGCTTCCCACAACAGGTGGAGGTTTTGGTCAGCTATAGAGATGTTACTTGCGTTGCCTAGGATGCAGTCACAAGGTCAGTTTACAGGTCGGATCTGTTGAGAATGAACCTGCTCGCAGTAAGAATGGATGTTTAGCAAGATATTTTTGGAGCAACTAAAACACCTGAAATTAGATAAATGCAAGATTTACATGTTGATGGGTAACACTTTAGAATAACTACACTCCATCGTTAAAACATGAACACAGGAATCATTAATGAACAAATAGTTTACTTAATTCAAACTCCAAACTCCTAAATAAACTCCCATCCCCTTAATAAATTAGGGTTACTAAGATTAAGAAGTAGTTTTGTTTTCATATGCATTTCACTAGCAGGGACCACGCCACAACAAATGAAATATGAGAGAATGTTTATTTGATAATAGTGATGATGGATTGATGATGGATCGATTAGGTGGCGGTAGTTAGAGAGACTGTGGATGAGGGCTCCGTCCTCGGGTAACCAGCCCAGCCCAGCCGATGCGTTGATGTGTTACGGGAAGATGATAGAAGACAGAGGTGCGACGCGTGGGCGACGAGAGCAGAGACGACAAAGAGACTGTAGGGAGAGACCTGTATAATAGGCATATCTGGGTAATTAGACCTGCTTTATTTAACGTGTGGTTAAAGACGCGGGGCGCTGGTTGCTGGAGGAGTAGAGAGGTCGCAGGACTGGTCCCGCTCTCCGAACCTCAGTCAATGATTACGTCATCAACTACATATATATATATTAAATGTGAAAAATACATAATTGAGCAAGCGTTTTCAATTTCTTGCTTTCATTTTGTTGACCATATTAGATACAAAAAAATACAATACAGAAGGGAATTTTGAATATCTTGTTTATATTTGCGTAACTAAGGATCTGATGAAAATTGCTTTAAAAATGACTAATTTTGAGATAGTTAACTGAATTAATCGACTATTAGATATCATCATATCCTTCGTCCGATCGGGTCCTAAAGACCTTTTTAGAATGTGAAGTTTTGAATTGCGGCTGGCGTGGTACTGTGTGTGATCTTTCTGTCTCTATGGGAGAAATACTATTGAAAATCAATGTCCCAAAGCTGATTAAATGAAATATAAAACATTCTTTCGGCTCAGATTAGAATGTAAAAAGCCTATGGTTAAGAAAAGCAAACTGACCTTAAAAAACACAAAATATTGAAAACCACCTGAATAACTGAATTATGCTTGATAAACTATTTATTCATTATGATTTAAGTCTTTGTTTCAGGGCTTTATTAAGGCTAATTAGGATGTGAAGTAACTGGTTAGGTTAAGGCAAGCAGGGCAGCCATCCCAGAAGAAGATATAGTTTGGAATAAGTACAAAAATGATAGACTTCTGCTTCATTAAACTGCTGACTCCAAACCCAGCCTACAGCGAGACGTCTTCTTCACCTCGTCTCTTTACATTTGGTCTGTTCATATTCTTGCGGATTCTGTTGACAGCAGCTTCGAATCACAAATCTTCTCTAATGCACGAAGCCATTGTTGCTCGGCAGCAGCCACCTGTGTAGGCATTTGGTTACATTAGGCCGCCCTTTCAATCTCGCAAAAAACCACGACCGTTTTAGCCGTCACGCAACCCGACCGCAGCCAGGACCGCCATCCTTTCACTGTCATTGTGTTAAGAGGAAACGGTAAATCATATTCAGGGTAAACAAGGCAACGGCGCCCCAGAGAAATGCACGGGCCTCAGCCGGCGAGGGAGGTTGCTCACAGTTTGCGGCGACGGAAAGAAAAACACACGTGCATGTTTAATAGCAAGTCATACGTTAATTTTAATGAGGGGTTTCGGAGAAGCGCAGGTTGTACGGAGGAGGAAGAGGTAGAAGCCCTCGCAAACTTTTACAGCACGCACGAGACGGGAGGAAAGTCGGGGAAAAGTAACTTGGAGTAAAAGGAGGAGATGATCGAGATAACAAGGTGCATGTATCGCAAGGAACAAGTGATGTCGTTGATTCAAGAAGTCAGTTGTGTCATGGGAGCACGCCGCAGAAATGACCTCATTCTCTTTCGAGGTGAACCTTCTGGAAAGTGTACAGGTTGTTCATTTTAAACTCCCTTTCTTATGACACAAAATGTTGTAAACCTTGAAGTTCTTTTCATCAAGTAAATGTCTGATTTTTACTGTCTCGGAACTGCTGAGATCAGGGTTAGTTAATCTGACCCAACGCTTTTTTTTTTTCTCTCTCTCCTTTTAGTTCAGCTTATCTTATTTGGACTTTTTTTTTTTTTTTTTTTAAGAGATTATTACACACAAAACAGAAACAATTCCTTATGAACATATATCTAATACATTTGCTTGTTAGCGGTCCGTGTTGTGTGTGTTGTGTGTGTGTGTGTGTGCGCGTGTGTGTGTGTTAATATATATATATATATATATTTTATATAATATATACATACACACAAACATATATACATACACACACACACACATATATATACAGTATATATATATGTGTGCGTGTGTGTGTTTATATATATATATATATACTTTTCATTTAAACATAATTCATTATTTTACACTATTATAATCAACTTAATACTTTCTTCTGTTACTACTTACAACAATAATTAATTCCAAGAAGAGGTTTGCAGCCGTATGCACAAAATGTTATTTAAATTATCCCAAGCAGGCGTGCATACACATTTAGCAACGAATATTATAAACAATCATTTGTGTTAAGTCTACAAGTTTTAAAAGTCCAATCCTTCTGCCTCGCGCACACACCACAAGCAGGCATTTCAGTGTCAAAGTGTATCAATATTTCAAAGCCGTGTGGATAGCATGGCTGCGGGCCAGGGAAGCCTCACTATCTCCCCTTTATCAGTCGCCTGTTAGTGCTGCTGCCACTTCATAAATAAAGCCATTACAGCGGGTCCAGGAGGGGCTGGCACGTATATAACAAAGCTGACACTCTCACTACAGGCAGGTGCTCTGTCTCCCGTCTTTGGGGAGCTCTAACCCGGACCAGCTTAGTTCAGAAAGGCTTTACGGGACATGCGGGAACAGCGGCGGATAGTAAATAGAATATCCAGCCACGTCTTGTGTCGCTCTCCCGGATTAAGCTGCAGAAATCTGAGTGCTTTTTCACTTTGACAGAGGTGCGTGAACCCACATGGAAAACACAAACACATCTGCTAGAGAAAAAGCCATGTGGAGACTGTGTGAGAGAGAGACAGAGAGGGAGAGCTGGTCCCAGAGCGCCTCGTGGCTTTTTACGCTGACACTTTAAGAGGCTGTTCATTGCGCGGTAAAGTAAGGGGCTCGGTGGCTGTTATACCTGCCGCTGACAGCCACCTGACGGGCAGCGTGAGTGAGTGAGTGAGTGAGTGAAGGGCAGGGGGAAGTGAAGAGGGGGATCTGTGGAGAATCTGTGTGTGTTGTGTGATCCACTCCAGCTCCCACCGGGCCCAAGGCTGAGGAGGCTCGCCAGACGTAAAACAACATTAGCAGAAGCCAGTGTTTACAAAGTCGGCTTTAGATGCCCCTTGTCTGGCTTTTGGGGGGGGGGGGGAATCAGGCATTGAGTAATAACAGAAGGTGGGTCCATCCCAACTCCAACAGCTATATACTGTTGTTGTGTCCCTGGGCAAGACACTTCAACACAATGTTTCCATCGGTCAGGCCCAGGACAGGTGTGGAAACAAAAATAACTGCAGTTCTAGCACTCCAGTTGCTAGTTATTTGATTTGATGATTATGATTACTACAATTTTGATAAAGTGCCTTAATAAAGCAGGTCCAGAAATGTATTTTTATATAAACGAATTGCCATGTTGTACTTTTCCTCCGTATCAGTGTTGGTTTGTGCTTGTTGTTCTTTGTCGTTGTTGGTGGATATAACCTGATAATGCCTCACTGTTACTTATAATAATGTAATATAACTTATTGTGACTTATACCGTGATACATTCATATAAGTTATGGCCAACTGAATTTTTTGTGTGTAAAGGAAGCATTTTTGTTAGGTCTTAATGTAACTTTTCTACTTCCCTCTCCTTTCTGAGCTCTAAACTAATGTCTTTGTTTAATGTGGCTTAGGCCTTTTGTGGTTTGGACTCATGCATACTTTCTTCTTGTGTTTATTGATTTGCTCAAGTAAATAAATAAATTAAATTAATGGAAATGCTAGGAATGATAGCTTATTAAGAATGATTGCGGCTTAGTAATTAACTCCTTAATGAGTTACTAAACCTGAATCATACTTTATAAACTGTTTTTTCCTTATTAATAAAGTATATTGATGCTTTATTAAGGCTAATTAAGGTGTAGTTGTTAAAAATCATCGTCTACAAAGACATATGCAATAAGACGAGGCTTGATCTTTCCAAACTTCATTCCTTGATCTTATACTCAAACAAGAAAGGCAAAGTTGGTATTGTTGAACACATTTGTTGCATTTTCTTTATTCACACAGAAAGGACCACATCTTGAAAAACCTAATACAATCTGATTTGTTGAAATTGACTTAAGCTGACTGACACAGTGTACGATGTAAATATTTATCCCGCTGTCTCGTTGTTATTTCAGACGGTGCTTGGGACGACTCCGTTCACATAATATTTATAGTTTTTACACATGGGCCTTGAGCACATTGAGTTTAAGGTTTCTTAGTAACGTGCACAGCCATGATTGAATTCCAGTCTGCACCTAAAGTGTTTTTTGATCTAGTCGGCCTGATCCTTTCTGCAAAGCACCTCCGCCTCGCACACACAAGTCTATGCCTGTGTGTGTGTGTGTGTGTGTGTGTGTGCGTGTGTGTGGGTGTGGGTGCCAATCACATTATGCAGCATCGTTCAGCCTCAAAGTGGATCATTATTTACTAAACAGGTTGCCTAACAAGAAAAGACGGATTCCCCTCAAGGCTTGTAGAAAAACCCTGGAAGCATGGCGCCGCGGCAATATCCGTCATAATTGATGTGTTGCAAAGCAGATTACACACATTAGCGCACACTGTTCTAGCTATGACAGCTCCAACTGAACATGACAAATACCGTAATGTGGAAAAAGAAAGGTATTTTACTCTCTCTGGGTATTAAAGCCTAATAACAATAAGGAATTTGCATGTTCGGAATGATATCCAGTGTGTTCTCGCATCTCTTCACCTAATTATTCGTCCCACGTGACGCTGACAGTCCCGTAAACTATTTTAGCTTTGACACCTGAATGCAGCGGATGCCAGTAAAGAGCTACACGGATGACGGATAACGGCTGCGGCATTATTTACAGAAAATGAAAGCTACGGAAACAAACAATAAGGCCCGTTGACGTAGCCCCAGCATGTTCGTCGTGATGAGGTTTTAACATTGTCTGCGCTGGCGAATCAGAGCAGGAAACGAGAGCAGCGTGTGTGTGTCTCTCTCACCTCTCTCTCCTCGCTCTTACCAGCACTTTCCGTCTGTCTGTGGAAGCTTCGATTGTTTATTCATTTGTATTCATTCAGTTTGTGTTGATGATTTTCTTTGTATTGACACGTCGGTCGCATGTGTTGTTATTGTTTGTTGCGGGCCTTTGGTGTAATATTATTTACACAAGTTGTCATTATTGTTTGTATGTTTATCGTATTTAAATACATTTATTTTTAGCCCATACCTTTTGTATGATTATTATTTGTTTTTCATTATTTTTGTTTTATTTTTTTCTTACACAGACACAAACTTATTACAGTACAGTACAATCGCCAATGATTTTTTAAATTTTGTTTTTTGGTGTTCTTGTTTATATATTGACAGCCAATACTTCTTCACATTATAATAAAATAAATGCATGGGTGAAAGAATTGTGTGTCAATATGTGTGTGTGTGTGTGTGTGTGTTATTATTGTTGCACTGATTTTTGTATGAATTTATTTGTTTTCTCACGCAGGCATAAACTTATTTACAGTATGTTCTCGTAAACAAATATCGACACTTGATTTGTTTATCTTTAAGAATGTTGTTAAATGTTATATTTAATGCTAATTTATGTACTCTTACAGTCTAATTGTTTTCTAAAATACAGAAACATTGCTACTTCTTGTTTTTTGTTATCTTCTTTCTTTTGAATTTATATATTTGTAAAAACTGATTTGCACACAAAAAAAAAATCATTTTTTTTTTTAACCGATTTAAAACATATTTCCCCTCAATCGCAGAAATGTATACCTTCTAAATAAAATTATATCGGCGTATAACATGTCAACGCCATAATTTCCTTTGCCTCTAATTGACAGTTTTACATTATAATTGTTGTACGGTGGCTCCTCCACCGCATTCTCCATGTGTGACCGAAGCGTGTTGTTAGCCTGGTGCCCCCCGCTCTCCCTGCGACCCGCTAATTAACACCCCATGTTAATCACTGTCGACCCCGGCCAATAACCTGTGTTCCAATCACTACATCACGCCACATCACAGCGGTGCGGCCAACCCCTCTCCACCGGCCCGGGATGACATCTGCTGAGTATTTTGACACGTTCAAAATGTTTACACCCTAACGTTTGCAGTTGGTGTCATTCACAAAGCAGAATAGATATAAATACAGCTATAACTCAGAATTGCCCGTCCAACTTTAGAACATGCATTTTTAAGGTCTGGATTGCTGTAGCGCTGAATCAATTCACCCAATCCTACTTAATACATTGCTTTTAAAGAAGATGTTGGCAAATAATCTCCAATTCAAATCTGCCATTCTGTCTGAAATAATGATTTTGATATAAGTTAAGCTGATTTGCCTAAGCTACCGAGTAATTAACTCAACTTAATCATTCCATTTCAATTCATTTCCATTACCTGAATAATTTTTCCAGTCCTCAGTATCTTTTTTCTTTCAGTGTCTGGTCTAAGATCACTTCTGTACTGTGAAGAGCAGCTGCAACTTGTGAACTTGTGTTGTGATACTGACCTCTAGTGGCTGTCGTGAAAGCTTTGAGAGAAGTGTGAGTTTTAAATGTGACATTTTAGACTCATTGCTAGTCCTATCTAAAGTAATGAATCCGCTTTGGACAAACGGGCTGGTTTGAAGCTTTAGCCTGCGAGTGCCTGGAGCAGGGATTGCCCGGGACAGTGCAGAGGTAGATTAGGAGTCAGTGTAATGAGAAGCAAAGCGTCTCTTTAGCTCAGCCTTTGTCTTTGCTCCGTCCTCGCGCCTTCAGCTCCAGCATGAGATCCTTCTCTGGCCGGTGGCTGCCACACGGGCATTGGCGTGATTTTTCATCATCCTCCTCCCTGCCAGCTCCACTCTTTTTTACCCTCTCTGTGTATTTCCAGCTCCTTTTCTTTTTCCCTTAACTGTGGATGCTGACACTTACTCGGTACTTACGCCAAGCGGCCTCACGTCCTCGACAGGGGAGCCTCAGATCTTTTACAATATGGAAAAATACAGCCACCCTCGTGCGACGCAGAGGTAATGGGCATAATAGGGTCAGGCCTGCATTTAATAAACAATTACCTATCTATAATAGATGAGAGCAGCGCGGAGGCCCATAGCTGCGTGGCCCGGCCGACACAGCCTGCATGGAACAGGGAGGAGAGGATGAATAATGCAGAGAGATGCCCATCACAGCCTAAACACAGAGACACACTGCACCAATTATCTGCTGCTAATGACCACTGTCTGCTCTCTCCTGCTCCCAAAACTTAGAGGCCTATACAGTATCTTTCTGCTCTTCCCTCAATGCAAAGTGGAGACCCATTTCATTTTAAGAACTTGATTCGTTCAAGTGACAAAGTTTACAGGATATTTTGTTTCCCTGTTTATGGTGTACGTGGTGCGTGCTAAACTGGTGGTAAAGTTCAGATCGAAACGGTAATGAGGGATTTTGCAGCCGCGTTCACACTTGTACATTCACCGTTATGTAAACCTGGATTAGATCAGGAGTAAACGAGGACTAGAACAGGATCAAACCGAGTCCACGTCGGGAGTAAAATTGGCTAAATTAAGATCCAAATAATGACAAATGTGAACGTACCCTGCAATTTGTGAAAAAAAAGCACAAAAAAAAAACTATAATCAAACCTGTTTATCAATATTTGCTCTTACTCAAGACAACTCCACACAATCAGATTGCATGAACTTTGTCCTAGTAGTTTAGCATGCTCTGCTCAGTTTAACATGCAAAAAGTCATTATTTTAGTTTCAGACGACGACGACAAACGTTAACTTTTCTGATTGAAGTTAGCTTATTTTAAAACCAAAAAACTGCAATCACAATCAGCTTGAACAATACAAAGGTCACGGAAAACATGGAAGTTTTGGAAAGTGCTCATTTATTTAGTTGCCTGTATTTAATTTAAAGGGGAGGAAGGTAGGGGTGAGTCACAGCGGCAGGCCATCGGGGGCACAATGGTCATCACTCCTCTTTTGAATTACAAATCAATCACTGACTTCTTCCCCATTCACGGCAAGGTCGCTGAGATTACACAAGGTTAAAATGTGGGCCGTACTGTAAGGGCACGCGGCGGAGGTGAGTGTCGGTCTGTCGGCGTGTGAGGGGGCAGGGGCTGATGGGAGGAGGAAGAGGGGGGAGCGTCACTAGCAGGATTAGCATATACAAGTCTAATGGAGAATTAAAGGCAGAGGGAGACAGACAGTGGTCCCTGGTCTGTCTGGACCGTTCGTACGGATCAGTGATGAGAGGAAAGCAACGTCAGAGCCACAAAGAAATCACAAAGAAACAACTGCCATTTTAATTATGCTGCATTTTGCCTTTTATCTTTTGGATCCTGCATTGTTTTGCAATCTATCGTGTGTATAACACAACGTGTATTTCATCATTCTTTTTCAAGTACAACATTTTTAGTATGCACAATTTATGCATCTAATAATGATTTATGTTTTTATCGGATTAACTTGTGTTTTTAATGTGAAGCACTTTGAATGACTTTGTGTGCAAATCGTGATTTACAAATATACAAAACTGGAACCTGAAATGTTCTCAAAGTGCTGCACAGAAAACCATTAAAAACAATAAAACAAACAATTGCTATGATCTCTTTTTCTTTTTTATTTCGTAAAAAGTATTATTTGCTTGTTTATTTTGTATTTATTGTTTATGTGTCGCCAGCGGAATTTATCTTTACTTAATATCTTAGTTTATTTTGTCAACATTTGATTTCGTGGTATGTGTATATATGTACATTTTTTATTCTGTTTAATTTTAGTATAAAAGCATATAAAGAAATATGTGAAATTTACAAACAAGAATTTTCTTTTTTTTTTTCAAATTGTATTATATATATATAGTTATAATATATATTATATATATATATATATATATATATATATATAATATATAAAAATGGAAATGTTCTTTTTTATATAATGTAAAGTGTTCTGCAATTAATATCAACATCATTTATGATCAAGCATACACAAATCTTTTTTTTTTTTTTTTTATAAAGAATTTCACATATAATTGTTGTATTCTTCCGTTTCTCTTATTCTCTTAATTCTAAGGGTCAAACAACTCCACTGACCTATGCCATACATTTGATTTTATTTTAACCTTGACAAAAAACTCTTTAGCCACTTCCTTCACGTAACATTTCTTTCACTTAGCTTTCCAGTTGACAAATCTAATTTCCTAGAGTCTTTGTTAACAATTGAACAAAGTGCAGCAGGCTTTTTCTTTAAAGCCGATATACACTATTTGAAAACCTTTAATCATTCTAATGCAAGGATACATGCTGTACCCCATTAACGTACAATAAGCACAAAAAGCCAACCCCTAATTGTCCCTTTTTACCCTATAATTCCAGCACTACAGGTCCATTGTAAATCACATTAACATTTACATTTGCGTTTCCTGCACCTTCCGATACAACTCTGTGCTTTTTACATTACTACCATTAGGAGTACACAAGATCCGCACGGTCACTAATGATGTTCTTTCTTTCATTCATTCATTCACCCTCCCCTTTCCGCTGTCCTTCCCTTCACCTCCCTGCACAGCCCGCCTGATCGAAAACACACACAACCATAGGCACTTTTTTACTGCCGACGAACACAGCGAAGCCCAGCCGGGACACCTTTGGTCGCCCCTGCCCATCTGTTGCACATCTGGAAGTGCTGTGTGCCGCGCCAGTATTGGAAGTCAATTTGTTTGAAGTTATGTATTTGGCATCTGGCAGGATTTGTAAAAAAAAAAAAAAAAAAAACCTGGAAATCACATTAATTTATATGCATTTTGAGAAGCAGTTTTTTTTGTTTTTTTTTCTTCGTTTCTCTTGTGTCCCGTTGTTAATGTATAGGGTGACTGGGCTTTTTGGAGACCCGTCAGGGTGTGGTCTGTTAATAAAAGCGTTGTGCCCTGTCAATGTGGTATAAGGATCACAGGTGGTGCGGAGGTGTTGGCTAGTATGGTTTATAGTGAGACTTTTAGCATTTTATTTTTCAATGTTTTCACAAGAACCACCTGATATTTATTACACCGTTTAATGCAATCTATATGTAACACTTGCATTTGTTTGGTCCCAGTTTGAGCCCAGGTTGAACGTGCCAATGGGTTGGACGACTCATTTTGTCGTTTTACAATTTTGTTGGAGAGATGTTACAGATTTGATCCCAGTTTCTACATTTTAAGGTTTACAAATGTAGTTCCTGGTTGTAAATAATGACGACACACATGAAATTCCGTAGCTGTTACTGATCCAAAACTGATATTTGACACATGCAAATATATGAGAACATCTTTATTTAATGTTTAAATCGTCATTTATGCCACACTTTTTGATATATTTGGGGTGATGTCATCAATTTGTTTTAGAACTCAGCTCTACTTCCTGTCATCTTCAAGAGAGCTTTAAACTTTCTTCACAAACTGCTTCTTTATTTAGAGCAAACATTACCTTTATATGTAGGTATTATCCCATTAAGTAAAGTCAACATTTTAAATGCTAAAAACCTGTCATACACACTTTTATTCACATGTAATCTTGATTTAGTCCTGTTTTAGTCATGGTTGTCCATGTTTGGCTCTGGGTTTAGTCCTAATTTAGTTCCAATTTTGATGTGGTTTTGTGCTGGTCGGGACCGAGTAGATATTATTTTAAATGTATTTATTTTATATTACTTTGAATAACATAGTAATATAGGTCAATAACTCAACTCAACAAACTTCCATCTGTTTGCTCTACTATGATATTATGTCAAGTCTTATTCAATCTTTTTTTATTGATCATAGTTTGTGTTGCTAGTATAGTTATAGTTTATATCAGTATTCATTGTTTTATGTTGCACCACATAGCCGAAGCAAATTCCAACTTTTTACGTTAATTCACTGACAACGGCAATAAAACGTTTATTTCATTCAAATAAAAATTCAATCTATAATTTTCCATGACATGAATAACACAAAGAATCCACCATATTTCATTACAACATAACGTTATAAGAATAGTGTGCATCGTGCAGAAACTCAAGTCAAAAGAACTCCGAAAGAAGTCAATTGAAACATTAATAACATGTAAAATGAATAACAAACACACAATTTTCGCCATCTATCATCAGTATATGCTTTGAAATGGTTCAGTCGTCAAAAGCTTGTCTTGAACTGGTCTATATGCTCATTATTTGTTATTTAGTTGCATACTGTCGCTGTTTCTTGATTGTATTATCTTTTTACTGCATTTTATAGTGTGTTCTGTCTGATTACATGACTCAATTACTAATTATCTGTTTGCCTTTCATTCAAATTAGATTTTCTATCACAATTCCATGAGTTTCCCCCCATTCAAAAGATCTTAATATTTCGTTTTCAATTGTTAATCTTGATTGCGACATTTTCAAACTACTAGTTGGATACTTTTCCCCCTGAATATGTATGTTTGCACTCCACTCACCACTGATCAAGGATTATTCCTGATTCAGTCCTGGTTTACGGATTCGCTTTGACCCAATTTCAAAAGTGGCTCTGTTCAAAAGTTCCTTGGCGTAAATGTTGTACTGTTTCAAACTTTATTCACCAGTAAAATCCCCTCTAATTTACCGCCTGAATTCTCCTTCTTCCGACCTTCACCTCAGATCCAGCCTCGTTTCTCCTTCAGGTAGAACTCACTCGGGGGCCGGTCTTCCTCACTCCTGGTCTAACACTGTGAGGATGACTGATTGAGAAGCTGTGTGTGCTGTTGTTTGTCACCACAGCTCTAACTCTCGCTGTGAAAATAGATTTGACACTTGATGTTTGGTGCCTCTCTGCCGCCTGTCATATGTTATTCCACTCAAATTTCACCTAATTTGTGCACAAGTCTGTCACCGTCCAGATTGTGATGAGGGCTTTTAGGCAGTTATTTTTTTCCCCTACTCTTCTCCTCTGATTGTTGGACCGCAACACCACACACACACACACACACACAACACACACACAGAGAGACACACATACACACACACACTCACTCAGTTTGGTGTGTATTTGGGTGCACATTTTGATTGGGCTTGTTGTTTGCTCTCTTTTTTTTTTTTTGTGTGTGTCTTTTTTGCGAGCTCCATTGCTGACTGTATATGTGTGTGTTTGCCCCCCAAAGTGAGTCAGCCCGTAGCTCGCGCGAGGTGATTAAGAGTTGCAAATGGCAGGCTCGACAGGTGAGTGCATTGTACCGAGTTGGCAGCTTTTCTGTGGCATTGGGTGCGCGGCGGGTGACAGCTCTCCCTGTGCTCACTGCCAGCCAGCCAGCAAGCCAGCCATGGGTGCCTGCCTGCCGGTGTCAGTGTCGGTGGGTGGCAGCAGGTCTGACAACGTTGTTTTGGTGACAGAACGACTCCGCTGTGTGTGAGGTTCGCGACATCACTCGCCTTTTTCAGATTTGTCAGTTTATAGCCTACCTGGAGGAAGTTATAGGAGGACTACCATAGAGCTGAGCCCGTTCTGCTGTATTTATTCCATATGTGAAAAGGACTCCTCACCTCCTTTCGTAATGCGTGGTAAATGAGTGCTTTTTTATGTTTGAAAAGAGATGTTTTACTTTATTGCCTTGCTTAAATAATCCTCTTTGTTGCACCATTCTCTGGGTGACTTTTTATCAGGGCACTGCAGTCAAAACACAGCCCGCTGCTGCCACCTGCTGGTATTAATTTAATACAGTAGCAACAAGCTACTTTTCACGTCAAGAATCCTAATAAAATGCTTAGACCCTTTGAAAGTTTGTAAAAAAATAAATGTATAATGTGATAATAATTGTGAATAAAAAGTGAAGTTGGACATTTGTTTAGCGTCAATAATAGAAATGTGACAAATCAAGGTGGTTTTGGCCATTGAAAACCACTCAGATACATGCGAGTGACATCAGAGCTGGTTTAAAGACATTTACAATTGTATTTGTATTTTACAGTATTTGTTCATTTAGAATACTAGGATTGACACTAAAAAGTAATGATGAACAGTTTTTCATTGTAAAAATATTTGACATACTGTACCACAAATTATACTTTTTAGCCAGCAAGAAAATGGTATTTTGTCCATCATTTATAATAAAAAAGCCCTGAAAATAAAAAATATTTGCAGTATTTTAGTTGATCCTTGAATATGTATTGTGGTTTAATTTATTATGAATTAATCGTCATTAGATATGTTATAGCTTTGTCTTGAATGTCCACAAGTATGGCATTAAACTTATCTATGTTACATGTATGTATTTATTTATTTCATAAAATATAAAAGACATCAATAGAGCCTTGTAGTTAAACATACAGAGAAAATGAATGAAAAGGAGCAGGAATAAGGGCAATCTTCTGTTATCTGCCCCTTTTCATCTTATACTTCACACTGATAGTTTAAAACATTACATTTATTCAATTACAGAGTTTTTGATACTAAAAATAATACGATGAAAAATAGTCATTCTTAGTTTGAGGGGGCTCGCCTCTCCACTGACCTGATTGTCTCCATAGAGGTGGATAATGCCATACTGAGGAACATTCCAGACAAAACGACAACATTTCCATCTCCACCAGAAAAGTTACACGGTTCAGCTTTAAATTGTCAAAATCCGGACTAAACAAGGACCCAACCAGGACCAATTTGAACCAAAGGTAGACTAGTAACCAGGACCGAGTCAAGGACTAAACCATATAATGTGTTATTGTTTTCCTTCAACCCACAACATGACAAATACTTTAGTTCTTTGTTCTGATTGTAATACCTCAGTTTTAATTCTTTATTTTGAAAGAGGTTTTGTACTTCTGGTGTTGCAACACTGGAATTTCCCCGTTGTGGGACAGATAGAGGTTCTCTTCTCTTCTCTTCTACAGTAATAAGCGACGGCCAATATTTTCTTATGATTCTGACTCCTTTCTAAAAACAACAATCTCAAAATCCACAAATTTGGTCAGAGTCCTTGAGGTATATTTTATTTGTGTAGCAGTTCTTGCTCCATATGTCAAATCAAAAACTTACATTTTCTACCTCTTACTCAATTTCAGACTAGAGAGCTATGAACGCAACTGGTTCAGTTAATTCGTTGAGGGACATCATTTCAAATACTATTAAAAAATTGTTTTACAAGATGTACAATTTTTGGAAAGCTACTGTGCACCTTAATATATTGGATTGGGAAAAAGAGCATTGACCGAATTAACGTTTTCCCAAATGCTCTGTATGTTTCGAACCTAACAATGTAATCCGATAGCCAGCGCTGTCCTGCCCATATTTGTTCACACTTCATATGACTTCCTGTGTGTCCGTGCAGTGTATTTTGATGAGGTGTGATATCCCAAATAAAAAAGTGTCTCGCTCTGATGTCACCGTTGCCTCATCCGACCACATTTCCGTTTGAACCGCACAAGTTATGGGCCTCGATCTGGCTTTTGATATGAAGAAAAAGAGTTGGATAGAAGTTTGAATAAAAATAATTAATTTTCAGGATGCATACGAATAATTGGGTCCATATATTTTCTCATATACGAGGAGAAAATCAAACAGGTTCGTTGCAATTTAATTTCATTCACTCTTCATGTTTTTCAAGCTTAATGGAAATCTATATTTACCTTGCATAACAGCTTTGGCCAATTATGCCTAAACATCACTGACCACTTTGTAGTTGGAGAGGCAATTTGCCATAAGCATTGATTTGTTCGTCTTATTTGCAGCTGAAGAGGAGAGTGGTTTCGATTGCATTATAGTGAAACACTAATAAGTCCGACTCAAACATTAACTCCGGATCACTTTGATGAGAGCCCATGAGGGAAGTGTTGTGATGTATTTCTCTGTGTTTGTAGATTAATAAATAATGTTGTGATTAATCTGGCGCATCTTTTAAATAATTCAGGATCACATTAAACAGAGAACGGTTTCTGTCTTAAATTACAAACATCAATAGTTATGTTCTGGGGCAGGGGTGAAAAGTCACTCAAGGAATGTTTACAGTGCTTTGTTTTTTTAAGTAATGTAATCTGTCGATGCTCTTACAGCATGGCCATGGTTGGAGTAAGAGTAGACTTTATATACAAACTATATTTCAAATCATCAAGAACTATTTCTATGGTATGTAACCTGGCTCACCCAGATTGATATTTGTGTCACTCTGGATTGAGTTCCACACAAGATCCATCTGGACAGGCGCTCGCCGAAAGCCGTCGGGAAAAGCAGTAATGTCAGGACGAATAGTTGAATCTGATTGGTCAAGAGACTTCATCTGGCTGGCCAGGTTAAAAAGGATTTACCGGAGCATCAACAAAAAAAGTATCAAACACAAAATTCTAGTAAGTATCCAATTAAAAATATACTTTGGGCATAGTATGTCACACAGATTTTGAGAACTACATAGTGTTTAGTGATTTTTATAAAGAAGTGGGATGATTTTGGGTCAACAGAAGCAATTTAATCTTTTTTTTTTTCAACCTGAACTAGTGCTAACAATAACCCTTCAAACCATATGGGAATTGCTAAATATGTTTCAGTTTTCAGTCCAGTTAAAAAATACCAGCTCTACTGTAAAACGTAACCACTGAAAAATGTACAGATACCTGAAATATGTACTTAAAGCCAATACGTATGATGGGGCCTCTTTTTAGAGGACTACACCAGAACTACGCCAGGACTACGCCAGGGCTACGCCAGAACTACGCCAGGGCTACGCCAAGGGCTACGCCAGGACTGACGCCAGAACTAGCCAGGGCCTAACGCCATAACTTACAAAGCAAAACAACAGAACTAAGCCAGGACTAACGCCATACTACGCCATAACTACAACCAGAATTTACGCCAGGATTATGCAGGGCTACGCCACAGGGCTACGCAGTTTCTACGCCAGAACTACGCCAGGGCTACGCCAGAACTACGCAGAACACTACGCCAGAACTACGCCAGGACTATGCCAGGGCTACGCAGAACTAAACGCCAGAACTATGCAGAACTATGCCAGGCTACGTCCATAACTACACAGAACTACGCCAGGACTATGCATAACAGCCAGGACACGCCATAACTACACCAAGAATTAACGCCATAACTCCCACCCAGAACTACGCCAGGACTACGCATAACTACACCAGAACTATCGCCGGACTATGCATAACTAACAGGACTAGCGCCAGAACTACGCCCAGAAACTACTGCCAGAACTACGCCAGGGCTTACGCCAGAACTAACCCCATGATTAAACCAGAACTACCGCCATGATAACCAGAACTAAATGGGCTCAAAACCAAGACAGAAACAAGTTACGACACCCTCAGCATAGAATTTTTTTTTAAACTAAAGCTATATAGTCAACACTATGTAAGATGTCTATTATAATATGAATCTTGCATCAAAACTGTAAGATCTTACAACCAATTCCGTTTCATGTTTGATATCTGAAGTCAACTTTCCTTCTTGTTCATAGCTCGGTGGCCCGCAGGATTTCATCATCACTTGAGTCTGAGCTCAGTACAATTAACTGCCTCTCCTTTGATCTGGACTTGGTCTTCACAATCTTTTCTCTCCTCAGACACCTTTTCACGCTGCCGCTTTTCCACTCACTGCTGTCCTGCCGCCGTGTATTTAGCTCTTGTTTGGTAAACACAGAACTTTATACCAGTGTCTTCCTATGACAAAGACACTGCTCCTTAAGAGTAGAAGATATCCAACTTTAAGGATATTTACAACTTTCAATTATGTCTTCAGTATATGTTTTAAGTAAGAAGATCAGAAGCATTTTAAGTACTATTACTTTTGGCATAAAAGACAAATTCTTAAAAGAACACCCATTATTAGAGTTGGGCAATGTTATCCTAACATTTAGATAATATTTGGGAATGTTCTGAATATGGGGACATAGTAAACAAAAAAAGCTCATTAAAAATGTTAAATATAAGGTAAGTGCATGGTGGCAGAGGCAGTTAGAACTAATGCGGAGATCATGGCTTCGTATTCTGGGCCAGACCAACATCATAAAGTGGGTTCTCCGGCTTCCTCCGACCCGCTAAAAAAACATGCATGTATCACCCCTAACGGGAAACCAAGGTGATTAATTACAGACATTTTTACATTTGTCTTATAATAATAGAAAGACACACTAATACTATTAAGACCGTTGGAACACATTTCCTTTGGATTGTTTAATATTTGGTCAGACTATGATTTTGTGGACCTCCAAAAAAATTATTTGAGATATTCATGTGTTGTCATATTGGTCCACCGCTATCATGTAATATTAGAACTAAGAACAATCGTAATCCAGCCTATTTGAAGCTACTTTACGCTTTGGACATGAAAACCATGATACTTATTAGAGCATCATTACGAATCGCGTTCACGTTCTAATGTTTGTACTATACATACAATGCTGATCTTACATTTTCAGATGAGTAAGAGGCAGAAGTGTTTTTGTTGTGGTGATTTGGGAGGCCCCTAGTGGTGATTCATAACAATTGTAGTAAAACTTGAAACTACAAAGACAAAACTTGCTTTTTATGAACAAGGGGGTTTATTACTTTTTCCAACCCTTCTAACATGAAAGAATGTTTAGAATAATAATAGTAATAATTTTATATAATATATTATATATATATATATATATATTATAGATATATATATATTATATATATATATATAGTATTATATATATATATTTATATATATATATAAACATGATAAAAAACATGGGATTAAAAACATACATAATATATTTTAAAAAAAAAAAACCTAAAAAAATAACACAATGGAAAGAAAAAAAAAAAAAATTACTTGGGGTAAATAGTTCAAAATAAGTTTCTACGGTTTAAAGTACCAATAGGTAAGGCAACAGCTGTGAAAGAACTAACCTTTTTTTTTTTTTTTTAGAAAAGTGAAAAAGAGAAGTGGAATACTTTCAGTGGATATTACATATTTTACAGTGTATGACTACCCAGTGTTTAAAATTAGTTTTATTATAATAAAGAATATCAATTATTTTGTTGAATAATATTTTTTATTAGGGCCCATTGATTTGTTCCTTTTTCCCTATAATAGTTCCATTTCAGTCCTATTTTCGGTTTTTTTTATGAGTCTGTGATTGTCTGTTACTAATAAACGTTTTTTGGTTTCTTTGTTATTCAATATTTTTCCAAGGACCATCCAGAATCGACAGTCTTCTTCAGTGTAATTATATTGTATAGGTCCTTTAAAAGTTCATCTCCCTCGGGCTGAGCTAAAGCTGCTCGCTCCTGCTGCTTTGTCTTTGGGACTCTGCATCAGGCGACGCGTGTGGACAGGAGCGGGTCGGTCCAAACGGGGAGAGCGGGTCGTCGGAGGATGTCGTCCAGCACTGTGCTCCTCTTTAGTGGTGGCACTGAAGAGTCGTGAACGGTGGGACAGCGGGTCGGGAAGAAGGTGGAGGCGCCGTCACGTGGTCATGTGCTCTTGGACGTGTTGGTGATGTTTTGGGACGGAGGCCACGACAGCGAGCTCTGGGGTAGTCGGCGTTGGGGCTCTTGGTAGAGGGCGGGCTGGGGAAGGTGGCCTGTGCCTGTGGGGAGAGCTGCCTGCTTGCTGCTGCTCGATTGTTTAGGTTGTTGTTGTGTTGTTGAGGAGGTGGGACCGAGAGTACCACTGACCCCGGCGGTGCAAGCGCATGTTGGGTAAGCCGTGTGCCCGGCCCTGGATTCAGCTCCTGCAAGAGAAGAAGGAAACTTTTTAGATCTTTAGTGACAGCTCTTTATATTATGTTAACTTTCAGTTATGTTGTCAACTAGTCAGCCAGTTATTTTTTTATAGGTCGATTGTTTGATATTACTACTTACATTGGGTATAAAAAAAAAAATAAAAAATGTATGCGTTATCGTGAGACATGGCATTGTTGTAATTTGTTTTGATGGTGAGGTGTCCCTGTAATTCCCATCTTATATTTTAATAGCGTTTCCCTTGTAGTGGAATAATTTCTTCAGTTTAGATTCTAATTTTTTTTTATTCTGGTAACCTGACACTTTTACCTACTATGTACATGCTGCGATATTGAATACAAAAATAATTGGTGAGTGGTTAACACAACAACTGCATTTTTGTGTTTAGGATGCTCACTGCTAACCGCATTTTGATTCACAAAATAAGCCCGTTGGACCTTAGCATTACTTGCATGTTTCCTAAAATAAATGTGACTAATGCTTACGCGCAAAGTGTTCTGCAATTATAATCTTTATCTCCTGTGAAACTCTCACTCAGATGCGAAGGCATGTGTCATTAAGCAGTGTAACTTTCTCCTATTACGCTCATCATCGCCCCGACCCGAGTGGGAGGTGGGAGAGGCACACTTTTAAGCATTCAACAGGTAATTAGCACTGCGTGGGAGAGGAGCAGGTGAGGGGCTGGTATGTTCATGTACACAAGTGGGAGGGGGGCTGTCTTGATTGAGTTCGGGGTTGTATAAGCTTTGGAAGGTGGAAATGAGTTTACGTTGCTGGGTCGGTAAAGCTTTAGTGGTGGGAAATTAGCACGTGAAAGAATGCCGAAGTGACTTTGACGGAGGAAGAGTGCTGGTCGGAATCTGGAGTGTTGCTGTGTTCCAATTACGGGCTATTAAGTCCATCTGGCTATTTAATCACGGATCATTATTGATTTTAAAAATGTCCTGTACAGTTACAGTTTATATCTGACGTGAGTAATCTGATTTCTTTCTCTGAATTTTCACACATGTACAGGTTTTTGACTTGGAAAAGTTACAAAAAAAACCCTGCAAATTAATACGACAAAGTCACAAAAAGAGGAAATGCAGTAAAATGTGGGAGCTATTTTAAAAATGAATTGTATACCCCTCCTCAAATACAACTGTTTACTACTATATCACTGACTAACTGTCACATGTCACCAGGTGTTTTTTGATGTACAGGTTTCTCTTGTGCATGTTAACAGTAAACACAGATCTTATTGGGTTAACTGATTATATCTAGTTATCTGTTGTAGCTTTAGTAAGCTGTGTAAACTTGTTTGAAGTTGATTATTATTATTATTTATTTTTCACATAATAATATATAATAATAATATTGAGATATATAAGGTTTAATGAATAATATTTGAAAGTTGATGGTTTATGACATGCTTAACTTAGGTTTTATTGCAAAAAATATATAAATGTTAGACAAGGTTTTGTAATTTTTGTACTACATGTTTTTCTTTTCTGAGCCTTGAATCTTGGAAATATTTTAAACATTCCTAGACAGACACTTGACAGTATTTTTGTATTTTATTGGCGAGGCTTGTTAAAAGCAGTGATGCCTAAATACTAATCAATACAAAAAAGTAGTAAAGAAACTTAGTAGTAGTATACTCATTTGATACTGAAACAGGACAAAATTTGAACTTTCCTGAAGATTTTAGACGGCTCTTGAACTTTATCAGAACGAGCGTAATATTAAAGGGACTATTACAATTTCTACTGTCTAAAAGCGATTATTATTATTCATCTTTTTACACTCGATAAGTCGTTATCGAGTATCGAGCCTTTTCCTTAGTATCAAAATAGAGTTTATAATGTTTGTATCGCGACAACACTGGCATTGACTGTATTTGTTATGTTTTTCATGTAATATATATGCAGATTTGATTTAAAGTACTTGTAATCTTGTTTTAGAAATATGCCATTATAATCATTTATTCTTTAATTTACCATTATTTTGTATTTTAATTTCAAACTGGGCTGGCACACAAGCTCGATAAGCATTGACCCCAGTATGTTTGTATGTATGGCCCATGTCTTTACCTGAATTCGGAGAAGTAGCCTCCTGTTGGACTGCTCCAGCTTCTTCTGCCGGCCGTCCAGCTCTCTGGCGTGCTGCTGCTCCTTCTGCAGCCACCTGATGTACTCCACCGAGGCCTTGAGGATTGTTCCTTTGTTCCAGCGCATATCCCTGCAAAAAAGGACAAGTGTTAGCGATAACCTTTGCCTCCGCACCTCCTATGTCGGCAGAAAATCCACCTCCTTTCGCACGACCGCAAAAGTTTGAACACCAAGCTTTTCCTGCCTTTTTTATGATATGAATAGGCAATGGCGATTTACATGGGGCAATTATTCATTCTTTGGACATTACATGGGGAGGACAGAATGAGAATTTTAATAGAATAGTTAATGCTCAAAGTCCATTCTCGTACCTCCTTGTTCGGTAAAATTAATCCGTGAGTAAAAATAGGTGAAGGGAAAATGAGCTCAACTTGGAAGACAGGAGAAGAGAATGGAGAGCTGGACTTAAGGTGGAAGAGTGCAAGTCATTATTTTGTAGATATTATTGCTTTGGCTTTAAAATGGAAAAGGGTAGCCTTCGTAAAAATGTCCTTTTCCGCACGAGTGAGACGTCGCCGCGCTCAGCACTAATAATCTCCTTTATCCAATGTTAATGACACGATGACGACGCTAAAACCCCCATTTAAAATTCGAAGCAAAGTTCAATGGTGAAAAGATGGTCGTCAGATTTCTATTCAGTGTCATGTTCTGCCTTTTTCTGCGTTCCGATTGTGCGGCAAACTTTGATTCAAATGGTGTGGCCCTCTTCTTTGCGTTTGACCCCTTTGGCTCATCATTCATGCTTTATGCTGAACCGTGGGGACCCAGAAAGAGGATGTACGGCTCCTGGAGCGCAGACAACAATGGAGGTTCAAGTGCACCCTTGAAATATGACTGAAATGTGCTCGAGAGCTCATTTAAATTCAATGAACAACGTTTAGAGTGTCTTTGTGCTTTGAATGTAATACACTTCTTCCTTTTGCATAAAGTCAAACGTGTGCGAGCTCATACAGAAACTTACGGGTCGTTGGACTTTGGTATAAGTGTCCCCAGCTCTTTAATTCTGTAGTTGATGTTGTATCGCCGCCTTCTTTCAACTGCAGAAAAGTTCTAAATATTAAACTTCTGTGTGCGCAAATGCTTTTATTGAAACAAGAAGATGAAAAACACTTACTCAAATTGTGGTTGTCTTTCTTCTGCCTCTCCTTGGCCATCACCCTTGTGTCAAGTTCTGTTTAAAAATAAATCACACAAAGATGGAAACCGATTAGTCGCGCACATTAATTTGAAAACAGAAAGGCAAAGAACAAAAAATACCACAACAAAAAGTCCAGTCAGCCGACATGCACGTTATTTTGGGGGAACCACAGGCTAAAGGTCAGACAGTTTGACCTCCGTTTTCACATAAACACACTGAAAGAGTCTAGTCATTGTTGGAAATGGAAACTTTTGGGGGAAAAGAAAAAAAATAATGACTCGCGTAGTAATTAAGACAGTTTAGCCAATTCACTCTTGTGCGTGAGCGAGACAAAAATGTGTCCATATTTGTCTTCACATTCTTCTAAATTACATGATTTGGGACCCGAGATTGGATTTGCCAATTTGTCTGTGTTGATTCAATCAGGACAATTTCAAGTCTTCTAACAGCTCATTGTCCTTCACACACCACACTCAAATGAAACAGATGCCAATTTACTTATTTGAGTGAAGGGATTTTGTGGCTTCCTTTCAATTTCCTAAATCAATTAGGATTTCTTGCTTTTTGTGCCTAAATGCTTGTCCCAGCTAAGAATAGATTACTCAAACAAATACTCACTCAAAGCGGGTAATACTTTAGTTTAGGGACCACATATTAATTGCTAAGTGGTCATTTCTCTTAGTTAGTGTTTATTCAATGGTTATAATGCCCTTATCAATGCATAATGAATCAAAGGTTACATAGTTAATGGCTAAATAGTTGTTGAATAACTCATTTATGAACACTAATAAAAAAATGAATGTAACTCACTTAGTTATTTAGCAGTAGTATACCTATTACTTACCGTTCCCAAAAAGTTTGGCGTTACCAAAAAGTCAATATCATTACTACAGCAATATATAATGATTAATTCAAATCATGTATTTATTTGGAATTAGATTAATTTGAAGGACACATATTATGCATCTTTGTAGTGTTATTGACCTTTAAAGATACTCTTGAGTACCTTTTTGAATTTGAAACCGAGTGTTTTTGTGAGGCGAGGGGGGAACGGACCTCATAAACAGGATTCATCAAACAAGCCTGAAGGAAGCGAAATACAACTCTCTGTAGGTTTCTGAAGAGGGGACAATCTTTAAAAGCTCCAAAAAGTCAAATTTGTATAATATGTGTCCTTTGTCAAATTAAATGTTATTAATTAGGAATATGTGCGTGAGTTTAAACTGAATTCATATGTTGTAATTTGCTCTGGTATGTTCGTACCTGTGTATTCCTTTTTAACAGTGAGCTTTGAAGGGTTAGAAGTAGGACTCATTCCACCACTAGGGGCGTTCATACCTTGTTCACCCCCATAGATGTCCAGCATGCTGCTACTGAGGGAAACCTAGAGAAGAAGACACAGGTGAGCGTGAAAAAAAAAAGGGTCAGTCAGTTCCACAACACAAATGCTTGTTTTGTGCTGCTGTTAGTCTATTGTTTCTGTCAGCGGGACCTAAAGGCTGACGACATTTAAAAGATGCAAAGTTATCAGAAGCCAAGGAAGAGGGGATGTCTGCCCCCGGGATACTTGCTTTGCTCGTCCCCGCGGGGAGTTTTAGTACCCCAAACACCGTCACTACTTATTTAACATTACAAACAACTCCACGCAATCAGGCTCGGGCTAAAAATGCTTTGAGTTCATGTAAGCCTGACCTTCAACCTCGCTCCGAGTGTCAATTCAAGGCTACACATCTGTTAAACCCACCATTTTCGAAAGCCTTTCACTTAGAAGTCTCATCCGAAACAGTGCTAGCCTTTGTGTTGAAAATAGTACGCCGCAGCATGAAAAGGCTAGCTAGGTCAACTGCTAGAGACAGAGGCAAAACTGTTTTCCCTCTGCTTGTCTGGGAACGCATGCATCAAGTTTGGGTGATAATGATGCCTTTTCACAGACGGGGCAAGGGAATGTCAAGATATAGCGTGCTGACATGCGTGTGTGTCTAATTCGCATTTGTGTATTTATGGGAACGCGCTTACAAGAGGGAGACACAGATTCCAAAGATGCGCGCAGGCGATTTAAACTACAACGTGTGTCAAATCGAGCGGGGTTGGCGATAAGGCTCCATGTCAGGCTTGGAGATGGGGGAGAAGTGGTTGAAGCAAGAAACAAAACAGAGGAAAAAATGCAGACATATCAAATATTTGCATTTGCTGTGGTTTGCAAGCATTTGTCTCATTATCTCGGCAAAGATGGAGGAGAGTGGGATACAAGTGCTTATCAAAGTGAAAGATTGCAACAGTCCGCCATTCCACTTCAATTGTAATCACTTTTTAGTCCTCCTACATCTGCATTCCTGGATGTGTTGACGTTGCAAAAAGTACAAGATGCATAGCAGTACGGTGTGACTAATTAGAATGAATTGATCGACTTGGTATCATTTCTGAGCAAGCCCACATGAAGAGCAGAGCGTGTATTGGCCCAATCTGATGGCTCAGTGTGGACACTTTAAAAGATTGTAAAGAAAAACATTCTAAATTCCAGAGTGGAGGCAAAAGTGAAGTTTTACATTTAAATGGAGACACTGGGATGAACCTGTAAGCGTATTTTGTCAACTGAAAACCACTCAGTTACATGTGAGTGATATTATTCAGTTTGAATACATTTACTATTGCATTCGACAGGAGATTATGACAGACAAAGGCAAAAATGTTGAGCCCAGAATTGCTTTTCTTTTTATCTACAGATGTATTACAAACAAATTATACATTTTGTGATGCTTAAATGTGATTTTAAGGCTAGAAAATTGTATAGTTTCCACCTTTTCTAACTGACATTTCTACCCTGGAAATTCAAATTTGTTGATTTTTTCCTTACATAGAAATCTAAAACAAGAATTCATATTTAGATCTGTCATTTAAAATGTCTTGCTGTCTACTTCATTTTGCCTCCAGTTGCCTCCATTCCAGAATTGTGATGGCATAGCATTTAAAAGGGTCTATCTCTTGTCTTGTCTATCCCGTTATTTGCAACGTTGTGAATTGGGCCTTCTCCCGCCCACTCGTTCCTGCTTGTGTCACCGTATTGTTGTGCGTTGTCAAGGCCAGCAAGTTTGACTCGCATTCACAATCGCTTTCTGTATTGGGCATTGGGTTGTCGCCGCATTCCTTCAATGTTTTCGCGTTGAGGTCCCCGCATACCTGCCCGAGCGTACTAACGTCACATTGTCACCTTGCGCGCTTCTCGTTTTAACTTAATCTTCGTTGTTGATCTTGGTGAGTAATGTGAGAAATGCCGCTAAGCCCGGGTGAACTTTGACATCGTCTTTAGGTATTAAGCTGCCCCCTCTTGCAAGATGGGTCCCCCCGTTCCCAAGCCAGTCAAGCTGCACATATGTTTGCATCGACTTGAAGTTAAAGTTGTTAGTTGGACAAAATCATCAGGCAGTTAAGCTCAGCAATGATTCATACTTACATTGTTTTGCATTAAGATGTTGGGCTCCATGCAATCCAAGCCCCCATCATTGAACCCGGATTCAAGACTAATTAGGTCATCAATAACTTCATCCATTGGAAACTACAAGAAAACAGTGATTTTCAGTATATTTACAGACGGACTGGACCAATACTGTCCGCGCTAAACTTTGGAAAGCTCATAGTACATTCAAAATATACACCAGAAAAAAGGGAGAGGGACCGTTAGAGACTAATTCATTAACTCGCTTTCCATCTCTGTGTTTTAGGCACTAAATCATGCATTTGTTATCAATGAAAATTCTCATCTCATCTTCAGACTGTATGAAGTTATTGATGAGCAAGGAATCCAAGAAAGCACAGAAATCAATCATGGTGTTGCTTTGTTTCAATGATTAGTCAGTAGACTCATTTGCTTTGTTGACATAGAAAAGGTAATCCAATTTGTGAGGTAATCCAATTTGTGAATTGATGATGATAAGTTGTCAACAAAGTAACAGTCATGATTTTACATTAACATTAAGGTTTGGAAAGAAAGCAAAGCTAGAAGAGCAAGCTCACAAGGAAGTTCAAAATATTTGATGAGTTAGTTGATTGATAGTGGTGGAAAGAAAGTACCGTACAAAAGTAAATCAAAATTGTTCGTTTTTACAGTAGATACTTTTTACTTTTACTTCACTACATTTGAGAGCAGTTATCTGTACTTTCTAGTTATCTGTACTTTCTCTACTACTTTCTACAACAACATTTTTCTATATGTACAAGTATTTTCCGTAAGCTCTTGTCGCATGTTCAAACAAGAATATCATTCAATTCACCAAGTAATTTATTGGAAATGCTATTGACAAAGATTGCAACAATTATTTAACAAAATCACTACATTTAACTCTCAAAATCTGTGAAAAACTTTCAAAGAACATTTTTACTTAGGTAGTTCCAATAGGCATTTTTTTTTTTTTTTGTACCTTACCTAAGCAACAATAGTAATACTTCATCCACCACTGTCACTTACAATGTTTCATTTTGAGACAAGCCACCAAAACGCAAACTAAAATTATTACGACTTGGCTTAAACTTGCATACTTTTGTACAAAGAAGTAGTAGCGCCCACCTCGCTGTCTTGTGTTGGCCATAGTCAGCAGTGTTACGGGACTGTTGGGGTTGCTGCCGTCACTAACCGAGCCCATGTGCTGCCTCATGACGGGCACGGTGGCGATGGGTTGGCCCGGAGTGTGCGGGTGAGGCACGGAGCTGTGTCCCGGGGCGGCAGAAGAGGCCAATTTGGAGCCCAGCGTCAGGTATGCTTGACCTGCTGCGACTGGCTCTGGTGCAGGTGGAACTTGGAGCTCTCCAGGTGGCTCTGAACCTGCGAAATAAAGTGTACATTTGTGTTGGATAGATCATATTTTGGTCGATCGCATTGTTTTAAGTACGAGCTAATCGTTGGTCATTATAGGTCAGTACTGTCAGTGATTGTTTTGTTTTAAGTTTAGACTTAAATTTGCAATTTAAAATGACTATTACAACATCTGATTACATTTCTTCAATGATGAATCATTGTCAATTTTAAACAACAAGAACTAACTTCAAAACATGTATAGCTTTTAAAACTGTATAAGAAAAGTATATATTTCAGAAAGTTGTAAAAAGCCCTCCAGAATGGACTGGAATCCCCAACTTAAGTACACAACTCTCAAAACCTCATCAACAATGCCAAGTCCAGAAATAGAAAGAAGATAGAGCAATAGACAAGACTAATACTTGTAAAAGAAACAATGTTACATCTTAAAACAGCATCCTTACATTTGAAGCTCTGGTTGCATCCCTCATGGTGTAGTAACTGCAGTCAGTTAAGTGTGGCATTCTCAGAAAAGCAGTAATCTTCTGGTGGTTTTGTTTTTGGATGTAGCAGCAACGAAGCAACTTTTTTAGGATCCTGGTGCGTCCTGCTGCTCTTGCTGCTGCTACCACCACTGTGACCTGAGTGAGTGACTGTCCCTCACAGTGTCCCACCAGTGTTTTATAAAGGACGGCTAAGTGAGCTAATTAGGCTCAAAGCTGGGGTAAGCCTTTATGTTGCCTCACTTCAAACACTAAACTATCAGATCACCCCTGGTTTGATCACTGCAGGATATCTGCTTTTAGCCACTATCACTAATTCAACTGGGCCGCCCTCTTCTCTTTCACTGACCAATCAGGGCCCAGCTCCCAGTGTCCTCAGCGGCCTGCTCCAGGGCTAATGTGACAGCACAATTGACCCTTGTTCTTCAGTGGGTGTTTTAAATAACTTTTTTAAATGCCATTTTTAACCAGGCCTTTTATTCATTCACTGTTCAGTGGAGATAGTCTGCCCAGAAACATCTGATAAATCATTTGAGTTTTTGTGATTTGTTGTAAGCTAGTTTGGGACTGGGACATTTTACCTAAAAATGTCTAATCCAGTTTCCAGTTTGGAGCGCACTGTAAGTTGCTTTATTAGTTTATGGCCGCTAAACTATTTTGAGGGTTCCAAATAGTGAAAACAATGCTTGTATTGTTACTGTCACAAGCAAAAGAATTAGTCTAGTCTGGTCAACTTTTGTAACCCTGGATATTTATAACTTACAGCATTTGTGCTTGTTTGACCATTTGGGCAATAAGTAATACGTTTTATTCAAGCAGGACTGAGAGAATGTAAATGTACCAAAATAAGATGTACATCTTGCAGTGGATTATATGCAAGGCCTTAACCTAAAGAGTGAGTTATTTTTCTATATTCACATAGGAAAAGAACCAATCACTTTTGGTGGTTTAGTAAATTCAAATAGTTTCTAAACTTTAGGCCTACACAAAGACATTGGATGTGCACAAAACATACTCATATTCACTCCAAGACTTCATCGACCTCAACACCTTCAAGATTCAATTAATTTACTTTTATTTTGTCATATACCAAGGCAGATTGGAAGGCCTATTCGTGGTTTGAAGTGGACTTGGCCAGAAAGCAATGGATCCAAGGGGACTTCTGTAACAACTCGTTAAAATGCGCTCTTGGTACATAATAATAAAAAAATATATATATGTAATAATAATTTACTTAATTTTCATGTGCTTTACTGTTTTATCTCTTCTGTATAATTCGTCACTTAATATTCTAAATTAACTGATGCAATAATAAAGTGTCTTTGAGTGTCCTCAAACACGTTTTAAGAAAACAAAAGAAAAACCATGTCAATCTTCAAATCTAGGCTCCAAACGGTTTTATTTGAATTACGCTTATATTTGAAAGAATTTATCAAAAATGTTTCTCTTTTAAAATGAATATAAATTGATTATTTATGTTTTTATGTGTTTGATTTGTGATATTATATTCAGATTTTATGCATTTGTATTGTGATTTTAATGTATTTGAATGATCGTAAAGCACTTTGTATTTTTTGTGTACAAATTGTGCTATACAAATAGATGTTGCTTGCTTGCAAAAATGTATAATGACTATTTATTGTTATTATGGGCACATTTCTGACCATTCCTGAAACTTTAGTCTATAAAAGGTGGTCCTTTTTCTCCCTCTTTTTAGTTAGTTTTCAACAGTTTGAAACATTTAAATATCTATCCAAATACTATTTTAGTGCAATACAATTTTTCATGACCAAATCCACTCAACTGTAGTTTCACCAATATACCCCTATACCTGTAGCATTTCAGTTATCAATATTTGCGTCGATCATTTCAGGCATTTTTCTCGCTACAATGCCAAACAATATAAACCCTTTCGCTGTGACTGTTTCCCCCTAAAACATTGCATTCCCCTCAGTCAGCTCACAGTCTGATTCACCATTCATCCACCTATACACACATCACAATACTCCGGTTGTCAGTGCTGACTGGGGGCTCTTATTTGGGTTATCCATCCCAAACAAGATGCCAGTTGTTGGGCTAATAAGCATATTTCTGTCACTACGGCGATAGGAGGAGGGATGTTCCATGTTTGGGGCTGCGGCTGCTGCTGCTGCTGCTGCTGCTGGACACTAGCACTGCTCTGTTTGTTGTGACAAGAGGATTGTCCTGGTTTCACTTGGCCTATCTCACTACTGTAAATGCCGGAGACACACTTGTTATCTACTTAAGGGGAGCTGATTAGATTTTAGAGGTAATGGTGCTTCAGTCATTCAGGCCAGCTTCCACAATGGCGAGTCTATGCATGTGTGAAGAGGACATGCTTACAAATTATCAATGGCCGGCATCTGCACACACAGGCTAATATGTGGATACAAACCAGGAAGGAGTTTTCTATTGCCACAGTTGAAGAAAAAAGTGAAATGTTGACTCTATTTAAATATATTGTGTTATCTTTTTCTATTTGCGTTTCAGAATGATTAGAAATTGATAAATAAATACATATACTGCATTTGAATTGGGAAAAAGTCCTCAAAATGTTGCAAGAAGTTTAAACCCTTGAATATTTTAAATGGTTAATCCCAAAATCAAAATGATCTGCTTCGGATCAGCTTCAAATACCGTACTTTTCGGACTACAAGCCACTACTTTTTCCCTACGCTTTGAACCTCGCGATCATTAACACGGTGCGGTTAATTTATAGATTTTTACTGGCTAACGGCCACCAAGGGGCACACTAGCAGGAAGTGCAAGCGTTTGACACACTGTAGAAGAAGACGTCAGTGGACGGTGGTCGCTGTTTTTTAAGATGTGTGTTTTATTACAATCAGACTCATATTCACGGAGAAATGAACTAATGAGGAAGTGAATCTAGACACTGCTGAACACAAAGACACACATGCGATATAGGGCGGTCTGCAGTTTAGAACCTGCCGCAGTGAAATTAAACTTTCTTGGCCCTACCTGCCCCACGAGTCAAAAGGTTGTGCAAGCTTCAAAATGCTGTGTGTTTTATTACAATCCAACTCATATTCACTGAGAAACCAGTCTACTTAGGTCTGCCGCGTACCATGGCACACCCACAGTTCGAGACCCCCGGTTCAAAAGACAACCGCGTGTGTTACAGCGTGGGCACCTGCTGCTTATTGACAGGTGCGGCCCGTATATGTATAAATTCTTGTTTCTTTGTAAATTTCGTTGGAGCGGCTTTTATTCAGGAGCACCGTATAGCCCGAAAAGTACGGTAATTAAATGGTAAATTGTGACATAGTTTGTTTAAATTGGGTCAACGTTTAATTTTTGTGAGTGTGATAAAAGAGGTGGGCAATATAGCAACTTTTAAACATGAAAGTTGTTTTGAAAATTTTAATGTTGAGTCTATCATTTATAGTGCGAAGAGCTGGAAAATAGCTGATTAAAATAAATACATAATTTAAAGATAAATAAATAATGTTTAAATAATGTCAACTTTCAAAAAAGGTATAATATTTCTGCACTTTTGAGATTAATTTTAAATACATTTCATAGTTGTCTAATACTTTAATCTCAGCTAATACATTTTAAGACAAATTTCGACTATTGCTATCAGGTCACTCAATATTGTCCAACCCGTTTGATACACATTGTTTGGAATGAAAATAAAAATGCAATCAAGATTTTGGACTCTGCTCTTAAAGTAAACTTGTTAAATTGCTCCTTGTATCTCAGAAAGGAGACAGGATTATCGAAACAAGAGATTTTTGTTCCTTTTTTATCTTGCTGTTGCATAATATACATTGCAAAGTGATTTTAATCAGAATTGGCAATTTTGTGCTTTCATAAGTAATTAATGCACCATCGTAGATCACCATTAAATTGCAGATTTATGGTTATTTGAGTAGAACAACTGTCTGCATTGATTTAGTCCTTGTGGTTGAAATTAGCATTTTCCTAATCGCATTATCTCTATTAGAGAAATAAATAACCCAACTATTACACCCCCCCAGATCCACACGCACATGTCTTCGCCTCCATCCTGTCTTCTCCAAATCAACAATGTCATCTGTGTAACTCCAAAACTATCCACTTTAACATGATTTATACAGTGTAAAAAGTACAATCCTTAATTTACTCTCACATTGTTTTACAGATTCATATTTATGTGACCATCTTAAGGACATCATACATTTGAATAAAAGATAATGAAAATGTTATGCGACATGAACCAGATTAAAAAGCACCTTTGAAAGCATGCAGTGTTAGGACAAAGATTAGTCAAAAATACTTAAATTTTCTACTTAATATTATGACCTGAATAATTACGATGATCAAATACCCGATGAATCTGGACATTCCGAGTTTCTATGTTACCAAAAATCCTGATATAGGCAGTTGTAATTCAAACTTTGTATTCAACTTTGTATTCTCAGATTATATTTATACGCCTATCTAGACAGTGAAGTCTTCAAGTAAATGAAAAATGTTAGTTTTGCCACACAAAATAAAACAAACAACAAAAACAACAGTTGAATGTGCTTTACCTCAAATGTGCCCCTGTGTAGTTTCCCTGATGATGTGTGTCACCGTTACAAACTGCAGGTGTTTCTCCCAAATGAAAAGCGATTGCCTAACAAAGTTTCAGTCTTGCCCAAGTTCTCCTTTCACTTCAGAAAAACTTTGCTCACTTATGAAACAGCGGGTGCGGGGGACACGAACAGGCTTTACAAACGTCGGACAAAACCTCGTAGGAGTCATTTCTGCGAAACATATATACAGGGAGAGGGCTGCGACCCAAGCAACTCTAAATATCTTTTTCCCAATCTTAAAAATCAAGATGAAAGTGGAACAAAAAGCCTCCACAGAAATGCTAACTGTATTTTTTTGCTGAGGCGGCTAACCAGTGCAGAGCTTTAACCACACACCCCAAAGATTGTGAAATGTGAAGGCGAGATAAGACCGAGATTGCTAACCAAACACAAAATTAGCATTTGCACGCAGGCTACACAGTTATTCCACCCATGCATTTCATAACATTTTGTTAATTCTTCCAGCATGAAAAACCCAAGCAAGTCACTCATTCATTCACATATTTGTCCTGCCTGCCCTATTTTAAACCTTCCTACCTGTCCTGTCCAGGTGATGACATTGACCGCACTATAAGTTTGAAGCTCCAAAACAAAAATAAAAGTAAAGCAGCTTGAGAAAAAGCTACAGCGATACTTCCTGACAAACACAAAAAAAAGGAAGGAGCAGTGTACGACCACTTCCTAAGTTTTGGTCACTGAAAAAAAAAAACGAAAAAAAAACATCTGATGGAAGCAGAAATGGCAGTTATATTGGGGGATATGGAACATGTATGAGTTTGGGATAAATTGACAGACAGCAAGTTCCTGATTGTGGAATACCGCACTTTTCCTTCCTGTTGAAAATTCAGCTTGAGTCAGCACGCTGTATGTACACCCAGGTTATCAACGCTGACACAAACTTCCCTTCAAAATCATCACCAGAGACTGACCGGCTTCGCTGCATGGGAAACATCCAAAAGTGATCTGTGCAAGTGCAAAGGTTGCTATCTTGTAGTTTTTAATGTCAAACCACAACAGAGTGAAAAGTTTAAAGAATACAAAAAAAACTAAACTTCTTGGTGTAACTTTTGATGAACATACAGTATAAATTCAAAAAAAGAATAGATTAAATAGATTAGATTGCGCTGCGATATGGGGGGAAATTAAAAAAGTTAAATTTTGCAAATCATGCAGTTACAGAAGACCACTAAAGAATCAGCAATAAATCTGGTTATCTTGATCACATTAATATATTGTTTTTTAAGGGACAAATATTAACTATTGTTTGTATTGTTAGTCGCCTTTAAACATGCTCTTCAGTACCTTCAGTTTGGAATCTCATGTTTAAGAACTAACAAAATAAACATTTACATTTTTATCTCTGCTCTTTCCTCCGGGACTACATTTGGTTTAGTGTCATCTACTGGCTGCAGAGGGAATTACACACAGTTTAAGAGAACATAGATCCATGAATTCAACGCATTTCAAGTTGGCCTCTCACTTCCAGGTCTCAGTACATAGTTGTACTGATCGTGTTAAGACAAGAGAAACTCACAGTCTGGCAAGGGTTTATGGACTTAAAAACAGCAGAGAAGATTCTCACAGTCACAGATCGAGAAAACGTCAGTTATCGAGGAGATGAAGAGTTTTTGACGCTCTGAGAGAAGAGGATTTTCTAACAAGGATTCATCAAACTAGCGTGAATGAAGCTAAATGCAACTCCAGGTGTGTTTTGATGAGAGAACAATGTTAGAACATGGTTAAAAGCTCAGAAAAGTCCACTTTAAAATCAAAGATACTCAAATGTAGGGACTTAGAATATCAAAGAGCTCAAATTATGTTCAGTGTACTGCAGAATTCTTTGCCAATAAATATTAAAAAAACAAAACATTTTCTACAACCTTAGGCGCAATGTCAACAAATACAATTCACCCAATGCTTCTGTATCTACACTTGTATATTTGCTACTTGAGCCTAGATTTAATTCAATGTTCCTGCATGATTAAAGAAAGATAAATCAATTATATGGATGAACTATGAAAACAATGAAAAGTTTTAAGTTGGATATGTTTTTGGTTCATTTATTTAATACATTATCAGCAAGTAACAGGAACTGAAAAAATTATAACTAGGAAAGGGGGTGGGATCAAATAAGTTAGACTTCTTCGCACTCCTTCGAACTTAAAGCTTTGTAGCCTATGTACGTCACTTTAATTTTGAATTGTGCTCTTGCGACGCCTTTACATGACTTGTGACTCATTCTAGGACATAGTGAAAGCAAAAGTGGTTAATATAGATCAGTTGGCCAAAAATCGGACTAAAAATTTTAAGAAATATGCAGGAAAACGATGTCTTACACTTGTTGCAAAGTAGTAGTAGTGGTAGGACATTGAATGCCGTAAAAGCAATTGATTCAAATATAATTCAGAAAGAATGATAATGAAATCTTTGGTACAGCAGTGCAGGAGTAGGGCTTCTTGGAGCTAAAAATCACAGTTTGCTCAACAAGCATCCAGGCTCTTTATTACATAGAGATTGCAGCACTTAATACTATTAGTACAGTCGTTTCAGTGTAAAAGATGTTTCATTATGAGTAGTTATTAACAGGAAGGCAAAAGGACATAAAGGGCTTGTGATCGCTCATAAGAATTACATGTCATGAAACGTCATTTGTTTCATCAGATTCTGAATTTTAAATACTCGCAAATATCTCACTCAGAATTTTTTTAACACCATCTGATTTTTATTAAAACATTTTCTATTTTTAGGATTTTCATGCCCTCCTATTCAACTGTCCAAATTCAAACCTTTGTTAAAATGGAAACACCTAATTTACTCAAAGTTGTATTTTGTTGTATTCTTGATGGTTAGAGTAATCCCGTGTTGTACTGCGACTGAGGCTCGCGTGCTCAGAAAATCCCAGTTTTCACCTATCTCCTAACCCCACCCACCCTGTGATTATAGGAAAAATGTAAACACAGATTGACACATGTAAAAACGAAAATGTCTTGTAGGCTCTTTTCAAAAATAAAAACATGTAAAATGAAAATGGACTGCTTGTTCAAAGCAAAATGTCACTATGAAGATCCGGCATTTTGAACAGGAAGTCAGCGAACCAGTTTATAACATAAAGCCGTTTTAGATCAATATTGCAGTTTACTATGAACAACATGTAAAAATGATGATACTTACGTGGTGTTTTAATACTAAGTGTCTGCAAAAACTTATGTCTCCTTTAGAATGAAAGAAACATGACTAAGTACAGATTATCGGTAAAAAACAAGAAATGGGTAAGGCCACATAATGAAAACAGGAATTTACTTGAGAATGAATCCATAACAAGTCACTTCAGTCCAGGCATAAGGGTCATAAACTGTCATTGTGTCAGTAATGAGCAATTATTCTACAAATTTCACTTTAATCAAGTCAATCACGCTGCATGCCAACTTGAGCAGGGATAAATTACTTTCACAGCATTGGTTTGTAAATATAATAGTATTACTCTTGTTTCATATTTTAGTGTGGTAATTTATGACAAAAATATGTTTCTTTACTTTTCCCATCTTGAGGGACATTTTCAATTCTCAGATCCCGAGCTGCTATATATTTGTCTGTTTATTTGATGTCCACTCTGTGTACCACTACAAATTCCTGGATGGCCATTTTGGGGCAGACGGGGGCAGGCCGCTGGTGCTCACCTCAGTGTGTGCCCTGTACACGCCATGTTTAAAACATCAGGGACTTCCTGTAAGAGTCGGCTGCTTCTGAGACACAGCTTCAAAAGGCAGCGCCCACATCTGAGGCTGTTTTATCCAGCCTGAAAAGGAATGCATAATGGACACACTGCACTTTTAATGACGCTCGTATGAATTAAATATTACAGCCATTTTAAGTGGATTACACGGGAAACTGTGTGTGAGGCTGTGTGCTTGTTACCTTGATGAAATATTGAATTTATGAAAATGCTCTACCTCGACAGTGTTGTAGAAAAATAATTAAAATTCACACAAGATGCCGTCTAGATCGGGAGAAGCACATAATTGAATGAAGTTAAGTTTTTCTCTGAAGTTTGTTTGGAGTGTGCTTTGGAACTGGAGCTAACGATGAGCGACTCACGACAGCTATAGTTTTGGACAACCGGACTTGTCATGTGACTAAAATGGCCACATGTTGAATCCAAGATGATAACGTAAAGGAATATAAAACTTTACAATCGTTTCTGGCTTTTGGAGATTCCCAGCAGATATTACATGTTTTAAAACAAGCTTCATTCAATAGATTATAGATCTATATTATAGATATCGTATTTGAAAGGCCCATCTGTAATTAAAGCCATTTTAGCTAAATTGATTCGTGTATTTACTTCTTTCCATATAAAATTAATAGACATAACATTGCTTATTTAATCTGGTGCATCTTTAGATTCTTATGGTGAGGGATAGATGTATTAGGCTCCACACTTTCTAGATGTTTTTGTACTTATAGTTAGTGTATGTTTTATATTTGTGCTCAGCCAAGTCTAAAGTTTACCACCATATATCTCAACAGTCCTTAGACACAAAGTCATAATAAAGAACCAAGATTTTTTAATTTGAACAAAGAAATCAGTATTATAGCAAGCATTTTTATGATGTTATGATTTAATTACCAGCAGACCCAAAACTTAATGTAAAATCAAATCCGTACACGTCTACATTGCTCAGGACAGTAAAGCAGCATGGCACATTCCAGAACAAATTGGTTAAGTCAGATAACTAAATCTGCTTTGTAAGTCACTAATTTGGCTTCTTAGCATTAACAAACATTACCTAAAGCATCAATCAGATTTCTGAAAGCCCATGTATGGAGCTGCAGAAGGACGGAAAGAGAACAGGGTAAAAAAAAAGTGACGACTACAGCCCAGTACTGAACTCATGTAATCAGCCTAAATCAGATAATACAGTTTGTCCTCAAAACCAGGAGGAAGTGAAAAGCTGCCTGTCAGGAGAGAATGTAGTTAATACGGATGTAATAATAACCATGATGAGACACTAGAGCAGTTTAAATCCTTGTTAAAAACCCACCTTTTCTCTCTGGCCTTTTAAACACGAATTGAGCTGAGTCATTATTTTATTAACTTCATGTGTATTTTAATGTTTGCATATATGTATTATTGCACTTTGCTGTATAGCACTTTGGGCTTTTAAAGTTGTAAGTGTGCTTTATAAATAAACCTCGATATTGATAACCATGATATTTTAATTGTAAAAATTGTAAACTTTCACTATTTGCTCTCACTATGAGTTCCAGTGTCAAGTCAAGTCTAACACAATGTATGTTTTGTTACTTTTTAAAACATTGTTCATCTTTAAACCCAGTGTCCTTCGGCATGTGCTTTCATGACAGTGTACTGCCGATCTAATCTGATGTTAGGGTTTGCACAGTGGACATGTCATACAAATGTAACCTCTGTAATAGCTGGGACCTTCTGTAACGTCAGTCATGTACAGATGGCACCCTTTACATGACCGTGTGACTTAATAAGCTGTGTTTTGAAAGCATGCCACAGTTTGTTAGCCTCTTGTGTTCTTTCACAGTCATATAGAACCATGTTTCACAAGACATTTTATAATGCAGTGTAAAGTTGTGTCACTATAAGCAGGATGTGCTCACAGCCTTTGTTGGTGAAGCTATAAAGCTGCAGTATGAGCTGATAATACTGGACAACATCCAAATTAGGTGATGGACATGATTGTTTTTGGGGCTTGGCAATCGTGGAAGAAGTACTCAAGTAAAAGCATGGTTAGCATATAAAAAAGATTCTACTTTACCAAACATTTTGAAGTACCTGTGTAAAAATGCACTTTAAGAGTAAAAAGTATTTCACTCAGTATTTCGTTTTTGACAGTTGTTTAAGTGTTAATTGTGCTGATTTTTGATCAACAGTGGCAATCAATTCATACATTTTTGCGAATCTTATGTATACATTTAGTTTGCTCAAAGCCAAGACTGGAACTCAAAACCTTTATGCAGAATGTCACCATGAATGTGCTTGAAAAATCCGCTGCTCAACTACCACACCCCTAGTAGCTATGAATGAATGGGCTTCTCATAAGCAACTGTAGATGCTCTGACAGTCACAGCTTTTGGAGAAAGATTCTTGGTCCCTTCGATGAGACTTCCCAGTGGTCTTTTTCTTTATTCATTTTTAGGATTGTCCATATACTAGTACTGAAACTGGATACTAATTTGAATATCAATATGTAGTTTTCATGGTAATGCAGTAAATGTATGTTAATCTTCATTATTTTTATTGATTTATTTTCATTGTGGTATTGAAATCTGCATCCTCCTAATTGAGAAATTCTAGTAGCATGACAACGCTACACACAGCAGGTCCCGTAACAGACCTAGGAACAAGCTTCAAACACGTACTTTATTCAAGCAAAGTGGAGTGCATGTTTTTGGCTACATTTGTAAACTGTTCATCAAATGTTTCTTCTGGGGGAAAAGATTTATAGATTACTCCTCTGCACCCCTCCGCCTCCTCTCCCCCGCTCTCAACATAATTTGATTGTGGGAAATTAAATAATGCAATAGCTGTTTAATTAGAACTAAGCAGAAAATTCAATCAACTATGACCTTAGCCGAACTAATAATATCGGGTTTGTGCTGGGTACAAAGAGGCCTTTGTGGTGCTGCTATCTTTGACCCTGTGCCGTTTGAACCAAGAGACTGATGTGATCAAGCCAGAGTGCCACCGCACTTCTTTCCATCAATGGAAAAAAAGTTCAAATTTGGACAGGATGCAACTCAAACATGCAACATACTTGTGCAAAACCAATGTCTGGCATAATAAATAAACTGTAATTCATTCTTTTTTCTTTATTTTTTTTTAAACAACTTTCAACTTATATTATATGTTTATATCTCCATAGTTTGCAGAAAAAAAACATGTTTTAGAAATGTATGTTTCATCTACAATCTGCATCCACACCTTTGCTAACATCATGCAAAATCAACTTTTATGGGCTTTTAACCATATTATGAATCTTTCCCCTCAACCACTAGAGTGATTCATGCATATTTGAGTAATCTTTATTCTCCTGCGGACAAGATGCCATTGCTCCGACAGTCCAGGTCTTCACAGCTCCCTGTGTCAAGCTCACAGCTATTTACTTACTTCGTTCTGCAATTGAATGTTCTTAAACCATGACACACATAGGATTCGGCAGAGTTGCACAGTCATTGTGGCACAAATAAGAAAAAACAGCTGCTTGCTATCGTAAACTGCAGCTCTCCAAAGACGACGTAACGTAAATGGGCTGCCACAAAAAGCACCACAGTGTTTGAACCGGAAGTAAGCAGACATATTCATTTATTAAGTCATTATAGATAAATATTGTGATTTAAGATATAAAATATAACATAATGAGCTACAGGAGTTGTAGATTTGAACTGGGCAAGCTAAATATTTTTTAATCCAACCACCATAGCACTTTGTTTGATAACATTAAGGACTGCTTTATACATCTGAGATGATTATGTCGCTTTTCTTTTCTGTTTTCACTTATTTAGACTGATTGAAGCTAGCTTCCTCCAGCAGAAATACCGGTACCATGTCTCTCATAGCTCCTCACATTCACTGCGCTGACTCAGTCACTAAAAATAACTTAATCGAATTCAGTCTGAAGTGTTTTACTGATGTAGTCAGTTTCTGTTTTGTGACTTTATAAAATAAGAAGAATTGCAATAGCTTAGTTCCAGATCGCACATAGAGATGGGATAAAACTAGTTTTTCATAACTGTTTGTCAAAGCTGCTACATAATCATGTCTGGAGGAAACGCCTGTCTGGTTGACGCCGCTGAAAATTTTGCCAAAATTCGGCTTTTCCAACGCTGCATCTTCGCTCATAATACCAGATTTGCAATGCGCCAACGCATGATTTGCGCCACAGAAGTGCAGGACATGCCTTGACACGCATCTACCATAGATGTGTAAACAGATGCCATTCACGCCAATATCATGTTTGGTCTGAATGTACCATGAGAGTACAAAATTGCATTCTATACTCTGAAAACTACCTGGAACATTCTAGGCAAGGCAATAACATCTCCCGAGAGAAAAGCTACATAGTGCACCTTAGACACCTGTAGTCGCGCAGTCATTTACCAGGTTTTCAAACAAGATATATTTCCTATTATAACCATCTACAGTAAACGGAGTGAGCGATGTGGGCAAAATGTCTTGCCCAAGGACCCAACATCAGTATTTGTCACAGTCGTTCCATGCGTAAATGTAGACATCTGCTGCTTTCTTCATAGCAGTGGGCATTCTGATCACACTTGGCATCACTAATCCATCTAAGACTTTGAGTTTTCTGCTCCACCAGTGTCAGGGTTCAAGCATGCGTATTTATTCCACTTAAGTGTTGAAAATGCGAGCGTGAACTAAGAAGAATGTCTTGCTTTGCTGTGCGCTCTTCTGTGTTGTGGCGTGCAATGTTTTTACACTAGAGAATCTAATCAAAAGCTTGCATTGTCAGTATCAACTCATGCAAGATTACAGGGGTTTTGCAGCTGTTTAAACTACTTCAATGCAAAACTGTATGCACATACTTGGCCCTTACAGCTGCTCTGTGCTATACCAGCCATTGGACACAGTGGATTCGAGTGGTTAACCGCACTCATCTTATGTAAACGTGGTGTAAAGAGACAGGTCACAGTCCATCACACAGGGATGTCAATGTAGCCTATGGGAGACCTTTCTGTGACAGTTGTTTCTTATACTTCATGTGGATTTTCTCATAATATTAGAGAGACAGCAATGAGTGGCTCACAAAGGGAACGAACATGAATTTGCGTTTTTGTTTAAGTTATGATATGTAATCATAGATGCATGTTAAAAATTTAAAAATACTTAAATTGGCTTTTAAACGTGCGTTGGTCCTCTTGAGTCCGTTGATAGTTTATTTGAAAAAACTTTTATGATTCAACAAAACATTCCAGGTATGTTTTTTATTGAGGAACAACATGGTTAAAAGCTCTAAAAGTCAATTTTGCATACTAGGTTCCGTTTGAAGATAGATATGTGATTGCTATGCCTGGAATGTTCCATAGTATGGCATTAAACATAGCCACTCCCCAGATCTGGCTCTCTTTGCCATCTGTGGTATTTATAAAACTTCCACTAGACTAGATGCAAGACTTTGCTTATTTCTACGCAAACTGAGACCCTCCTGTAAATTCTGCACCAAGTCTGGAGTGCAGAACGTGACATGAGGCCCATCGTCTGAACCTGACCCAGACCCAGAATTTCCTTCATTATTTATTTTTTTTGTTCTATACCTGCACTTGTCTCAGCAGCAAAAGTGTTCTTTGCCATGCATCCATATCACTCACGCTGCTTTAGCTCTGTCAGGATGGGCATCCGTGTCACTCACGCACACTCACTGACCCCTCCTGACCATTCAAACCTCCACGTGCACGTATTATGTGCGTGAACAAAGCCATGGTCAAACCTCATGCACATCTCATTCAAACATAAGAGTCTGAAGCACAATCAACCTGCCTAAACAGTTTTATGTGTAGGTATCTAAAACACAATTTATTATTTTGTTTTAAAAGTGAATTTGATAGGGATAAGTCACTTACAATCACTTTTATGTGTATTGGTCATAAAGCCTGTGATGTGACTGCTGCTGCGTGCAGGGTCTGCCCCTTCCTCTTTGTCCCGTGGGCCACGGTCAAACCCACTGATTATCGGCTCATGTTTAGGTAAATCTCCTTCATAAGTCACTTTGCATGGCCCTTTTATGGCGTTTTGGAGGCGTGGCACTTGCTCAGCAAAATTTCGACACAATCCTTAATAGATCAGACCCCCAACTTGTAACTTGACCTGGTGGCATCACCTGCTTGTCTCCATGGAGCTAGATGAGTTTATTGTCAGTATTGAACTTTCCAGGTAAAGCAATGGTGACAAACAAGTGGCAGACCTTTCACCGGAAAAGCTACATAGTGCACTTTTAAAAGACACATTATGCTAAATTTGTGCTTTTAACCATGTTCTAACATTGTTTGCTCATCAAAAACATACCTGGAGTTGAATTTAGCTTCATTCATGCTAGTTTGATGAATCCTGATTAGAAAAGACTGCTAATCCACTTTCCTGCTTGCTATAGCTGCTTTCTTTATTTATTTTGCTTTTTAATCAGTTTTTGTCTTCCAAACATTTTTAATTATGACTTCCTTTTTTTTTTTTAAGTTAACCAAGGATTTTAAGAGCATTTTTCGAGTTTTAATCAACAAATTTGACAAGCCAGCGACATGTCCGGGAGAAGGGAAACAAAAAGGACTGCACGATACAATTCCAGCGTCATCCAGTGGTAAGAAGTCCACATCATTTTTTACAAGAAAAACAGCTACTTTCAACCTAAACCAGACTGTGTCGTTCCCAAAACTTTCTAAAGAAAGGCCTGGAATAATCACGGTGCAAAGCCTAAGCGATACAAAGATAATGTAACGTCACCTAAAATACAGCTTACAAACAGATTTTTACCGCTTTCAAAGACTGAATAGTACCGTATTTTGCGGGCTATAAGCCGCTACTTTTGTCAGATGTTTTGAGCCATGCGGCTTATTTAGAGGCTGCGGCTTTTCTGTGGTTTTTTTCTTTCACCGCTAGGGGCGAAAACTAACCGGAATTGGAATCAAAACTACAGAAAAGTTAAGCAAAGAAGCAGATGTTGCTTTTTTATTCAGCTAGCAAAATAGAACACGGACGACAAATTACCAACTATAAATTATTTTTCAAATTCTTGCCGCATCATTATGGAACCCAAACGAAGAAGTTTGTACGAAGCAAGTTTTAAGCTGAAGGCCATCGATCTTGCTAGGAAACCGCGCGGGCTGCACGCAAGCTTAACATCAATGAATGTACGGTGAACGCTGGAGGGGAGAGCACGCTGGAGGGGGACAGCGGGACGAGCTCATGCGATGCCAAAAGTCAAGGAAAGAGTTCTGCGGCCTATACAAAAGGTGCGGCCTATGTATTGTTTTATTATCGTTTTTTTTAAAAATAGAGCAAATGCGGCTTATATAGAGGGAGCGGCTAAAAGTCCTCGGAAAATACGGTAAATGAACAAGGAGACATGATGTGGCGAAAAGGCAGACAGAGACAGAGAGAAAATCTGTGCCAAACGTCAAGGTTGTCTTGATTGCGGATGGTGCGATACGTCACGTGATGCATGAAAAAATTAAAACACATTCTTTTTCCCAGTGCCACAATCACTGAGATTAACATCACGCATTTCCTATGTTTTGGCCACATATCAAGGAGCTAAACAGCTGATTGTGTACGCCGGTGCAGTGGACATACGACGCGAAGAGACTGAAGTTTTGAAAAGAGACTTCTTGGAGTTATTCAACGTGCTTGATACAATGGAAATCAAAACATTCATAAGTGGACCTCTTTCAAACATTGACAGGAAGATAAACAAGAATAGCCGGCTGCTTCAGCTGAACACATGGCTGTCCAAAGAGTGTGCACCTAGAGGATTGCACTACATTGAGAACTTCTGTCTATTCTGGAAACGAGAGGACAGAGAACCTCCTCCACGCTCTGAGGCATTGGACTGGGCCTGGACAGGGTCCTGAGCAGATAGTTAGAGAAGAGAGGAATGAGAGAAGAATTCCTGCTCCATCAGCCAGAGACAGAGCCAATGTTTCAACATCAGCAGCACCACAACCACAACCACAACCTCCACCAAAGGATTTATTAGCAGCCACTCTACCACCACCAGCAAAGGATTCAACTGCAGCTGCTCCACGATCAGCTCCACCGCCTTCAGCGAAGGACTCAACAGCAGCAGCACCACAATAATCTTCACCGCGGACAGCACAGGAGTAATTTCAGTTCTTTCCCGCACGGTCCTCATCAAAGGCCTTGGACCCATCTGTGACAGGGCCGGCAACATCCCTGCCAGCGCCCCTGCCCTCAGAGCAGCCCTGCATCCTCCCTGCAACATCTAGTCCCACTAAAGATTCCTCTCTCTCCTTTCCATCTCCACTCTCACCCAGAGGCCTTCCCAGCCATCTTGAATATCTGATCAAATCAGGCATTAAGATGGCTCCACTCATGCCCAGGATAATAAGATCAAGAGTTCTAACGATGATGAACTCTCCACTGACTGCTGTTATACAGACAAAAACCGCCCCACCTAAACCCCCCTGCCTTTCACCTGGTCCCAAACTCTCACCGGCTATCGCCACACCAACAAAAGCTGGAAGTTATAGTAACAACTCGCGTGTCCTGTTTGCCACAGTAAACATATTAACAAACCCTCCAGCTCAGCTGCCATTAGAACTAATTTCCACGTCCAAGTGTAATGAGTTTGCATTATTCTTTATTGACAAAGTTCAGAGCATTAAAAATGCGATGAATTCTACAATGCAAAAAAAACACTTATTTTGCACCTGTAACTGACAAAACTGTCCAGGAGATCGTCACCAGTCTGAGTTCGTCTAAATGCTGCCTCGATGTCTTACCCACCAGATTTCTAAAGTCTGTACTGAACAGTTTGTTAGCACCACTCACTCACATAGTTAACATGTCGCTTCAATCTGGAACATTCCCAATGTCTTTGAAAACTGCAGTCATAAAGCCTCTCCTAAAGAAGAGCAGTCTTGATGCCGCAGTACTGATACTGAATAAAAACTGGCCCATCTCTAATCTGCCATTTTGGGGCAAAGTCCTTGAAAAAGTTGTTTACCAACAGCTCACTGATTTCCTCTTAATAAACAACTAATTTGATGTTTTCCAGTCAGGTTTTAGACCTCATCACAGCACAGAGACTGCTCTTGTCAAGGTGAAAAATGACATCCACCTGAACACTGACGCAGGCAAAGCCTCAGTCTTAATTCTGTTAGATCTAAGTGCTGCTTTTGACACTGTCAATCATGGGATCCTCTTACAGAGACTAGAGGACTGGGTGGGCACTGCCCTAAATACTTAAAGTCCTATCTGGAAGACAGGAAGTACTTTGTTGAAATTGGTAGCTGTGTCTCAGACCAGATGCCCCTGACCTGTGGGATACCCCAAAGGTCAATCCTGGGACCCCTTCTATTCAACCTCTACATGCTGCCATTAGGTCAGTTGATACGCAGCCAAAAAGGTGTCCAATCACAATTATGCAGACGACACTCAGATCTTTGTTTCACTGACGGCAGGTGAATATGGACCAGTGGATAACAGCCACGTCAAATGAATAACATCAGCAGCCTTTTACCATCTGAAAAACATTACCAAAATCAAAAATATAGTGTCCAAACCAGACTTGGAGAGACTTATCCATGCTTTTGTCTCTAGTGGATTAGACTACTGTAACGGCCTACTCACCGGCCTCTCCAAACGAGCTGTAAAACAGCTGCAGTACATCCAGAACGCTGCTGCTCGGGTCCTGACTAGAACCAGGAAGTACGATGACATTAGTTATGTGCTCAGGTCTCTGCACTGGCTCCCTGTGGCTCAGAAAATAGACTTTAAAGCAGCTCTGCTTGTATACAAGTCTCTTTCATGGCGTAGCACCAAAGTACATCTCGGACATGTTAGCGCCATATGAACCATCTCGGACTCTGAGGACCTCAGGGACCGGCCTCCTGCTGGTGCCGAGAGTCTGGACTAAGCATGGGGAATCTGCGTTTCAGTTCCTTTTTTTTAGCTATGCATATGACTGAAATGATCTTATTTGCACTCTTCTCTTTTATTCCTTAATCTATTCTGTCATGTCTTTGTGATTTTAATGCATTTTTTCCCTGTTGTGTGAAGCACTTTGAATTGCCTTTGTGTACAAATTGTGCTCTACAAATAAACGTGCCTTGCCTTGCCTAATCCACTACATCACCTTAAACAACTTAAGTCTGGTTTAGATTCATTGTCCCTCCTCTGCCCATGTCCAAACCATTGTAGTCTGGTCTCACTGACATTATCGTCAAAGCATTTAAATCCGTCAAATTGATTTAAAGTAAGGTGATGGAAATGCAGTTTATAACTGTATCCATCACTTTATTTTTAAATGCGCATTTTGAAGTATTGCATACCGGGAGGTGGAAACACCAAATATCACATTTAGAACCTTTAATTTGCCTAAAAGTTTATATGAGTGCATAAAAGTTCAAGTGAATTCTGAAAGGTGGAAATGCTTTTAGTTGCATAAACTCATGAAGATTCTTGATTCTTAATACAGCTGATTATGAAGCCAAAGTCCACAGCCTCCAAGAGGACAGGAAAACATACGAACAGTTGAAAAGAGACCCGACTAGTGGCTACAAGAAGAAGGTGATAGACTGTTTACAAAAGCTTGAAAAAGAGGAGGTGATAGACAGCCTTCTGTATTACAGACTGTATCCTGGGGAAGCCATTCCATGTATTTATGGACTTGCATTTATGGAATGTTCCACTCAGACCCATTGTGTGCAGCACAGATTCCATCACGTACAATGTGGCCAAGCATTTAACAACTATCTTGGCACCATTGGTGGGGAACTCGGAAACATCATGTGGAAAACACACACACTTTTGTGGACAAAGTGAAACATCTCCAATTGGACTCAGATGATCTGATGGTTTCTTATGATGTGTCCCTCTTCACCTGCATCCCGACCTCAGGCAGTAGCAGCGGTTAGGACGAGACTGCAGGAAGACAAAACCTTACAGGAAAGGACCAAACTGTCACCTGAACACATCTGCAAACTACTAGACATCTGTCTTAACGCCACATACTTTCAATTCCGGGGACAATTTTTACAGACAGATTCACGGCTGTGCCATGGGCTCGCCCGTCTCTCCCATCGTGGCCAACTTGTACATGGAGCATTTTGAGAAGAAGGCACTGACCTCCTTTTCAGGCATTGCTCCAAGTCTTTGGTACCGTTACGTGGATGAAACTTTTGTGACAATTAAGAAACAAGAGCTGGAAGCCTTCTCAGAGCACATCAATGCAGTGGACCCGCATATCAGGTTTACAAGAGAAGATGCTAAGGAGAATCACTTGGCCTTTCTTGATTGTTCCTCTATCAGAGGAGAAGAATGGAAGCTCCAGATAGAAGTATATAGGAAACCCACACACACGGATCAGTACTGCTCTTTGGCTCTAACCACCCACTACAGCACAAGCTGGGAGTGATCAGAACACTACAACACAGAGCGCAAGAGGTGCCCACCAGCTCAGAGGGCAAGAGGAAAGAGGAAAAACACGTCCGGAATGCTCTCTCAGCCTGTGGATACCTGACTTGGGCACTGAACAAAGTGAAGAGAACCAAAAAGCAGGACAAAAGGACAAAAGGGACAAAGGGAAACAGAACCAAGAAGAAAGGGTGTCTGTATCCCTTATGTCTCAGAACTGTCAGAAAAACTGCAAAGAATTTTTAGACAACGCAAAGTCCCTGTTTATTTCAAACCAGGCAACACGTTAAGACAAAAACTGGTTCACCCTAAGGACAAGATACCTACACAAAAACACAGCAATGTAGTGTATTCTATCCAATGCAGTGAAGAAAATTGTAAAGAGCGGTACATAGGGGAGACTAAACAGCCACTTCACAAGAGGCTTTATCAGCACAGAAGACACACGAGTTCAGGACCCAGAGTGCGCGTGCATCTTCATCTCAAAGCCACAAACCACTCTATTGAAGACAGTGAGGTGGAGATTCTGAGCAGGGAGAAAAGATGGTTTGAAAGAGGAGTTAAGGAGGCTATCTTTGTTAAAAAAGAGAATCCTTCCTTAAATCGTTATGGAGGTTTAAGATTCAACCTTCCAGTTATAATGGTCTGCTGAAACCCAGGAGACGCCCGAGGCATTCGGAGATGCTAAACAGGCACTCAAGGTGAGGCAGCCAAACGCCAGGGAAGAACAGAACAATAGGCCCATCCCAGTTAAGTTTCAATGGGCCATTATCAAGAGGTCCCGCCCTGTAGGCAGGGATATCACAGAGTATAATATAAACAGGAGTTCTCAGACTTGTTTCACTGATTGAGAATGACTCTTGGATGAGAGTCGAAAACAGAGTCCAGATGACTACAACTGAATCTTTTTCTACAATGGAACACTCCTGGACGAATGTGGGATTACACCGACATAAACTCATGAAGCAAATATTAAAAGTTGCATGACCGTCGGACTACAGACTTGCACCAGGCGAGACCGGAGTGGACACAGGTGATGAATAAAGACAAAATAATCCACAAGATCCACATGATCCTATCAGGTTCAGGTTGTTAGCTGCACATCGTACAGAAAAACCGAGCTAAGCAAACATCACTGCACCGTACAAGGCTTGAAGAAGCGCAGGCTAAAAAAAAACACTTTGGCCAACTATAACTTGCCCAGAAACACATACACGCTGTCTTATCTTCATTAGAGGAGAGACTCAGGGATAGTTTGTTTTTGTTTTTTTTCAAATTCAGCGTAACATTGTGGCAAAAATAGAGGCAGTAGCCTTTTGTTTGGTGGTAAAACATATCTATAGCATTATCAACCGGCAAAATATCGGACATGATACAAAGTATGCATCTAACATCTAAATAACAGAAAGTGCATCTCCAGCAAAGCTAAAGTAAAGATCTTAACATTTGTTAATACAGTGATCCCCCGTTTATCGCGGGAGTTGCGTTCCAAAAATAACACGCGAAAAGTGAAATCCGTGAAGTAGTCAGCTTTATTTTTTTTTTATTATTTTACAATGCAATACTGACCTATAGAATGAAATCAAAAATCAAAACCTGTTTTAAAGCCCAAAATGTATTGTAATATAGTAATACAAGGTTGGAAACATTGTCACTGGCGTATTTCACAGTCCCAGCTGTGCCTCTTCGTCCTGACTCCGCCTCTTCGTCCTGACTCCGCCCCGCTTTAGCGTCTGTTTCTACTGAAGGAGCAGGAGTCTTTCTCCGAGGAAGAACATTGTTATGGGTCGTTGTTGGCGCTCTTTCTTTTTTCTGAGCAAGAAGATTTTTATAAACGGATATGCCACCTTAGATTATATTTGAGAACTGCAATGAACGACTCATCAAAGGGTCCCAAAGGGTCCCATTCTTGTGCCGTGCGCTGACATTGTGGGTTTTGTCACAGAGAGAAAATGCAAACGTAAAGTTGGCAGAATGTACAGAAACGAAAACTGTTGACAAGTGAAAAACCAATACAGTACAGCATCAATATTTTTTTTCTAGACAACAGTAAAGCCCCTGAGCCAATCAGGATTCAGAGCACAATGCACTGTAAAAATATCCGCACTGTAAAAAAAAATCCGTGAAGCAGCGAAGCCGTGAAAGATGAAACGCGATATAGAGAGGGATCACTGTACAATAAAATTGTCCTATTGTATGATCTATATATGGTTTTCAGTACTCTTCCATAGCAATTAACAATTCAAAACAAAATATGTATGCTGAATGGGCAAAAGCCCTCCAAATATCACAGATAAACAGGAAGATGAAACCCATGAGTAGCTCATTGTTGTGACTGACCTGTAATGCAATAGGGCTATCTCAATACCATTAAGTGTGGGTGAAGAATATCAGTGGAAAGACTTGAGGTGGGGCAAGACATTCAAATGACTTCAGACGTCAGCGCCACAGGCCTGTAGTCATTAAGTCCAGTGATCCGGGGCTTCTTGGGACCGGGACAATGATGGACGACTTGAAGCAGGCTGAGACGTGGCATGACTCCAGGGAGGTGTTAAAAATGTTTTTGAAGACTGGGATCAGTTCGCCTGCACAGTGTCTCTGGGTGGCAGGAGAGACACCGTCAGGTCCAGCAGCTTTTCGGGGGTTGTATTTCCTAAATGGTCTGTTTACATCCTGTCTCTGAACTGAGAGAGTGGTTGGGGAGGTGGGGGGGACCAGGGTTGGGTTGGCAGAAGTGGCCACAGTGGGGGAGGGGGGTGGCCTCAAACCTGGAGTAGAGGATGTTAAGCTCCTCGACCATTTTCCGGTTGTCTGTAGCGTGGGGGGATCTGAGCTTGTAGTTGGTGAGAAGCTGGAGCCCACTCCACACAGAAGCAGGGTTGTCAGAGAACTGCTCCTTCAGACGCGTATTGTACTGTGATGGTATAATGCTGTCCTCACAAAATCGAATGTATGATTTCAGTGTCCGTGTCCTCTATCCACTATCTGTGGCAGCTCTGAAAACCTCCCAGTCTGTAATGTCCAAACACACACGTAGCTCCTCCGCTGCCTCATTGGTCCACTTCTTAGAGGTCCTCACTGCAGGTTTGGAGAGCTTCAGCCTTTGTCTGTATGTGGAGATCAGGTGAACCATGGCGTGATCTAAAAAGCCAACAGCGGCTCGGTCAACGGCGCGAAAGGCATTGCTGATTGTTGTGTCACAATGATCTAATGTGCTCTGCTCTCGATCATGACTTTAATAAACTGTCTGTACTTTGGTAGTTCATGGCTGAGATTCCCCTTGTTAAAATCACCCAGGATAATACACAATGAGTCCAGGGAAGGTCCACTCCACACTCAAAACTTGGTACGCGTACGTTGTGCCTCCAGCACGTTTGCGCTCGGTGGAATGTAAACAGTGGCCAGGATGAATGAGGTGAACTCACGAGTAGAGTAGAATGGTTTGCAGTTAATGAAAAAGATATTCCAGATCAGGAGAGCAGTGTTTGGCAACCTTAGTCACATCTGTAGACCAGGCGTTGTTGATGCAAAAACAGACTCCTCCGCCCCATGTTTTTCACCCGGAGAGGTCTTTTGTCTGTCTGCGCGTAGCAGCTGGAAGCCTTCCAGCTGTACAGTGCAGTCCAGGACCGACTTGCTGAGCCACATCTCCGTGAAGCACAAAACAGGAGATGACGAAAAGTCTCTGTTCCGTCTCATCAGCAGCGCCAGTTCATCCAGTTTGTTGGAAAGTGAGAGAAGGTTAGAAAGGAAAATTCCAGGTAAGGGCGTCCGTGTGCACGAGGACCCTCGCTTGTTTTCCCCGTCTGCGGCATCTCACTCTTTTGACCAAAAAAAGGACTAATTCTGCAGCAGATGCTAACTAGATCAATAGAAGTTGTAGTTCTGATGGTCAAGAGCTCTTCACGGGTGTAAGAGCGAGCACGCTGACATACGATTTATGTACAAAAACAGACTAAACCAAATGCACCGAAACACCAGGCCCCCATCCTGTAGGTTAAAAGGATAAAAGGAAACTATCAAGTTGCTGGACATGTTAAATATAATAATATATTTTTAAATCTGATATTCCTCCGTGCAAAGCTTGTTCATACTTATAATCAGAGTAAATCAGACATCAGAGATCAAAGAGGGTCAGCTTCGCAAAGAGTCCAGCCACTTGTTTGTACTCCAGAAGCTTCAAGAACAACTTCAGTTTAAAATTAGGCTCATTTTAGGGATTCAGGGGTTTGGGGAAAAAATAAGCCCTCCTGATAAGGGGTAGCCAGTTGTGGATCTGACTATAAGGGATTTATCAGCAAATTGAATTTAATGATTTGTTTTATTGTTCTGTAAAACACTTTGTGCCAAATTGTGCTGTACGAATAAACTTGCCTTGCCATATTCTTTCTCCTCTCCTCCAGTCTGTGCACCTGTGCTTGTCTGGCTCATTCCTCCCTGTGCTTATGCTAATGATCTGATGCAGAGACTGGGAAGGCACGCGAGGCTAACGTGACAAGACACCAGTCTTCAGATCACCCTGAGGAGCCCCCAACACCAAAAGACAAACTTAAAGGAGCTAGGGCATTAATTGCTTGACAAAGCTCTAGTCCTAATCCTAGTATGGGAAATATCTCAATTTAGGGGAATTTAAGGACCTATACTTCTTGTCCAACATGTCGACCAATAAACTAAATTGAATTTCATCAATGAAAGTGAAAATGAAATGCATTAACATTTTATATGTGATATTTATTTTAATTGTATTTGTTAAATATCAGTTCCCATCTCAGTCACGCGTGGGGCCTTGATTTACTAAGTGTAATTGAGTTAAGTCCTGCTTGGGCTCTTTGATGGTGCGTCGTTGGTTTGAGCGAAGAGTAACTTCACATGACCAGGGTTAACATGTCCAAACCCAGAGGCAGGTATCAATCCGATAAAAAAAGACAAAGGAATTGACACAAAGTGAAGCCACAGAGTGGACGCCAATTTGTCATGGGATCAACCAATATCCTCCTGTTCCTCCAGACATTGTTATCACAGCAAACCCATTGACCTCTGCAGGCTCTACTCAGGCATCAGCCAAGCATTATAGTCCCAACTAATTACCTACAGTATGTCGCAGTAGTGTGGTTTTAGTTACTTAAACTATATGACAGCAATTTGCTCAGTTTAAATGATGCTGTTTTTGTGGTGCTGCAAAATTAGAAGAATTTGAGTTTGGGAAAAGTAAAGTGACTTTCCCACTCAAGAGGAAAATGAACTTCTTCCACATCTTCCACGTCAAGTGCTGATCAGAAACGCATGGGTCTAACAGAAGAAACGTGAATCAAAACATGCACCATGTATTTTCCTTAGCAATCCAATTTATTTTGTACAAATGATTATTGTTGCAAGTATTTCCGGAACCGATTTTCAGAGAAACTTGTATTATGTAGGCCTTTTATTCGTTGTAATATGCCGTATTTCATTAACCAGACTAATGCTTACACTTGGCACGCTAATGTCGTCACTAATACTGTTAAACTGGTTTTATCATTCCATTGAGTTTGAACCTTGAACTACACCATCATTCTGTATTTGGCCTTAAAAATAGGGTCTGTATTCCAGACAGAACAACCTTTGTCTAAACTGCACGTGACAAACTTATTGTTGGATAATTACATTTAAATGTTTGGAAATACAGTCAGTTTCTATGGAAATTCTGAAACCAAAATAAAAAAATCTAATTATACTAACATCCAACAGTGGCTACTTTTTTATTCAGTCGCTAATATGATTTCTTTGTAATAGAAAAGTACATTGCTTTACACGACCCCATGCAAACTTAGGACAAGCCCGGACTTACCTGCCCATACCAGTTATATTCCAGCATTTTGACAACACTTGCCAAGAACTCGAAATCCTAAAAATGGCCGCCCGTCGCTCCTCTCGTTTACACTAAAACTGTTAGCTTCCCTATTCGTTGTCAAGTTTTTGGAGTGCTATCGGCTTGCTAAAACTCCGCTAATCCCTTTTGCACACACATTTCGTCAACGGGCTTGCTCCAGCGAACGGTCCAGCCTCTCCTGTTGAATTTTGGCACTCCCCCGACTTACGACCTGTTGATAATGACCTCGAACCCATTATTTTGAGTCAATGAATTGAAAGAAATAGGGCAAGGAATGAAAGCCACAGGGCCAATTAACGGCATTCTTTGATGTATTACTCCTTCGCTCAGCACACAAGCCCACCGCACCGCGCCTTTTGTCTTTATCCCCTCTGTTATCCATTAATTATTCGGAGAGGGGTCAGAGTTGGCGTGGCTAATTGTGCAAACCGTCTCTCTTTGAGGATGCCGTAAAGTTCGCCCAACGCTGACACTGCCCCCGACTGTGCCCAGCCACCTTGAATTATGCCAAATATTCCAAAGGCTTTGATTTTGCTACCCTCTTTTGCCCGTGTTATATCATCGTTCGCAAGTTAGGTCTCGTTTAACCCTCGTTTAATCTGACCATCGCCGAGATCTCCACCTCCGAACGTGTTCAAACTGTTCTTGTGAGTGAGTTTTTGGATGTAGATTTCCCTTGGCTTGTTGTGGCCTAAGATTAGACAGGTCTTAGATATTTCGTTTTCGCAGTTTAGGCATGAGTGGTAATGGTGGGAAAGGATGGGCTGTTGTGCTTCAGCTGCATGAAGTTTGTAAAGTAAAAGTACAGACACAGGGGCAAACAATTACTCAAGTAAAAGTATCAAATGAAAAATGTAAGTGAAATTAAAAAAAATTACTTGTACTTCAATACTTCTTGAGTTTAAAAATCAAAGTATTTCACACAGACTTTGAGAGCTATTAAAGTGTAAAATGTAGAGATCTTGATAAAGAATTGTGCAGATTTTCAGTCAAAGGAAACGACTGAAAAGACAACCGATGTCAAAACCCAGACTTTAACTCTTTTCTAGGCTGGATGTCACCATTTCATTACTTTTACTTTTTAGTCCAGTTCAATAATGTTGTGGTGTAGAAAGTTCAAATATCTGCACTCAAATGTAATCTAAATGTAAAAGTGATACAAGTTAAGTACAGACACTTAAGGCACTTTTTCTTTTGTACCTCAGTACACTTCACCCCTGTGCACTTGTAATTTTGTTTGTATATGTATACTGATAATTACAAATGAAATAAATGCAGATAAACTAGTAAATATGTGTACTTTAAAATCAAAAGGATACATAAATATGTATTTTTTTTAAAAGTAGTGGAATAATAAAAAAATCTGATCTACATAAACATTTGTCGAGGGCAATTGTCATGCATTTTGAAGTAACTGAGCAATATGTGAAACTTTTTTACACTAAAATACCAAATTTCATTTTTGTAGATCCTACAGCAATATCAAATACAAAATGTGTATGCTCACATTTACTCAAGTACATTTATTTGATAAACTTTTTTAATATTTGTACTTCTTGCTGGCCCTACTTGAGTAATATATTTGACTGTGCAATAGTACTCTTACTTGAGTAGAAGTTTTGGTTACTTTTTCCACTGTGAGTAAGTCTACAAGTAACAAACGTTTTATGTTAACAATATTAAATGCAAAATAAAACCTACCTGCAGATGTGGTATTTTTATCTTTAAAGTTCCAGATTTTGTGCATTATTTTACATTTTGTCTTTCAAATTCTAGTGTTACTCCTACATTTGCTCTTGCTTTTCCCAAATATTTCTTGAGAAATTTCTGGACAACTTCTTCCACAAGTAATATTATTTTTAAGAAATGGTACTTACTACTTGAGTACAATTTCAAGATGCTCTACCCGCTTACATGCTGAATGGTATATAGATAATACTTTTTGTGGTTGTACAACTGAAGTTTGCTTTTGAAAGTGCCATTTTTGAAAACTCAAAGAAGTCCACTGTCTCAAGTTCCCATAACTTTTGAAGTGAGTTTGTGCTTCCGGATTTGTCACAGTCGAGGCCACTTTTAACGGGCCATTGGAAACGCATAGCTCAGTTTAGGATCAAGTCGAGCTTTTGTTAGCCCCAGAGTTCCCTGTTTCTCTAAAAGGCTTTTATTTACTTCTTACTGACAAACATGAACTGCAATGGAAATGTGATTCAGGACTTATTTGTCCATTTGCAAATGTCCTGAGTAAAACGTGCAGTCAGTCTACAGTCAGGCTACTTTCAAGGAATTTCATTTTTGACAATGCACTTCCAGGAGAGTTATGAGAAGAAAAGGAGGTATATAATCAGATTAGGAGATGTTTCTTAAGGCCAGAGCAGCTCTAACCTGATTAAGAGAACAGACAGCATGTAATAGTTTAATTATCTGCTGTGTAGTTTACAAATGTCTCCATGTAGACTATAAACACTGACAGCTGTGATTTGGATAATTTTTTATGTAATAAATATCCATGTATATTTCAATTTTTTTTATTTTTTTTCAAACCAAATCTTTAGGTATAAAGTGGCTCAACTATTGTCAAAGTTTAGATTAAGGAAACATATAAATCTTGAAGTAACTAAATGTAAATCACTTGAGGATTTACATTCAATACAAAATCCTAAAATGATCAATTATAATAAGTGGCAGTTGTTAGAGAAAAAAACATTTAAAATGTAAATGAATTCGGAAATGTATTTAAATATATCTTGTCACCTTTTATGTTAAATATTTTTTGTTGATTCTAGCCTAATTATATAGAGTTTGTGACAGTATCTATTTATATTTAAGTTAATTTGACTTAAAGTACTTCAATGGCAAAATATTCCCTATGCTAATGTATTTATTTAGGGTCAACATTTCATGTATTTAATTTTTTTTTAATGAATTACTTAATTCTTAATTACTTTCTACAAATTCCACTGGCATCAAACATTACGTTCAATCAATTAAAGTTGGAACAGTAGTTTTGGGGCTCAATATTTATTGTGTGTATCTTTTATGTGCACTATTTTTATAATTTTTTTTGGTAATGTATAAAACTTTAAGCAGTAGATGGTTGAATGCAACTCATAAATGAAATGATTAAGTGTTTCTTTCTGCTCTTTATTTATTACTGCTCCAATATTATCGTTTTATCATGATATATTTTCTGCAACAATATATCACACATCAAAATGTGTTATCATGACAGGCCTATACTAAACATTACAATTCATTCTATTTCTCAAACTGTGAAACTTGGATTCAGTCTTTGCCTGACCATATGAACCCTAATTTGTTCACGACAGAACTTTTTCATATGAACCGAACAATAGATAAAGGCATTTTTGTCCTTGTATAAACAACATCTCCACTTTCTCTATATTGGACACATGGGGAGATCAGAGTGTGAAGATCAAGTGTCTTTGGCTTAGGTTTGGTTCAAAGGGGTCCCGTATGTCACCTCGGGCCGTGTCTGTGTCGCTGCTCTGTCCCATCCTGACCCCCCCCCCCCCCTTGACCCCCCCCCCCCTCCTGGCCCCTGTGTGAAGATGAGCCTATCTCGCCTGCTCATCTCGTCCCATAGCGCCGAACAAAGGCCAGTGATGTTAACAATAGACGGATAAGATCACGTCGTAGCCACAAGCCATAAACGAGGACACACGGAGAGGAAAGGTTTGACTGTAGTGTGTGATACATTCAGCTTAGAGGAGTGGTGATACAGGAAGCATCAGATAAAGGAGGAGGAAAAGTGCTGTTAGATCTAGTTTGATCCTGTAAAGTTAAAATGTATAAATCTACAGTTTTTTGTTTTTTTTTTACAAGTTGGTCCACTGATAACACTTGAAATATACGGCACAAAGTTACAGCTGCAATTAAACCGTAAATGTGGATTTGTTGTAGCGAGTTATGCAAAAAATACAAATAAATGATTAGCAAGGGTGATTGGCATACAGGTCAAACATAATAGCTTGAAGAAATCTTCTAACGGAAATATATAAGTGTCAAACTTTCCCTGTCTATGGTAAAAGTACTAAATATGAATTTTGAATACTACAATTTTGTGTAATTTTAATTAAGCTTTTAGTGCTTACATTGATGAAGGTCTTTACAAGTTAAAAGTTTGTGTAAAGCTGTGAAAAAGCCCAAATATCTGCGCTGACAGCATTTCATGCAAGAGTCGTTAACCAATTTTGCATTTATAAAAAAAAAAGTTAACACTTGTCGCTTTCCATAGAAACAATGTCTCTGTGCCGCTGTTGGACAGAAAAAGTGACCCAGGATCAATACACTAGTAAACATCACCCGTGAGCGGACACGTGTGGATCTGTGCGTGTGTGCTGAACACTGACATGTGCTCACTACGCTCCCCCAAACAGTGCAAAGTAATGATACTTATGTTTGTATACTAACAATGTATATCGCGTTTATAATTCTGTTAAAGTCAAAGTAGAAGTTGCCAACGGAGTTAGAAAGTTGAATATAAACGTTCTGTGGATTGTATTCGTGGAAGAAGTCCTGTCTAAAGAGGGGCAACTACAACGATATATGGTAGGGAAAAAAATAACAAAGTAAGTGTCATGGGTTAATAATGTTAGCAATGTGAGCCATGTTTGTTTTGATTCGGTTTAATTTGACTTCCGCACAAACCACAATGCTGCTCTGTGATCGGTTCCAGTCCTGTCTGCTTTTTAGCTATCCACTAAAGGCTAAAATGACAACACATGCCAATGAGCACCATGATACGTGACAGGGGCTTGGGTAACAGTTATGGAATCTCCTAGGGATGTCATGATTTACAATCAAAGTAAACTGAGAAACAAAAAAATTGCCAAACTGATATAAAATGTGTGACCATTATGCAAAAGCTGAAATATAATAACTGGTTTAGTAAAAATTAGAAATCCATCCTGTAATATGCACTGTAACTAATTTTGAATGAAAAGAAAATCTATTCTGCCCTGTCAATAAATACACTTGAATTATATACCCTATATTATTATATTATATCATATTATTTTATATTAAATAAAATTTCAATGAATCTTAATAAGGTTGACTGAAAAAGTCCAGTGTTCATGTTGACAGCAGATAAGCAGCTAACCAAAAATAGAGACTATTTAACTCAAAAATAGAATAAATAAATGGTTAACAACTCCCACATGGTCCTGCAATCTTATATTGCACTGCACTAGAATTCCTATTTTTCATGTCAAACATTAATAACATTAAATGAAAATAGTACAATATCGGCTCCAATTCAAACAAGCTACATGTGAGCTGTAATGCAATAATACTGTTATTAAATATTGTATATAACCTGTTCTGATGTACCGTTATGTAGCACTCCCTCAACAACTCCCTGAGTTTGTCTTTCAGATGAAGTGTAAACGTCATAGTTCACGTTGACTCACAATGTGTATGAAACATGGATCATAAACAGTGTTGAGGGCATACACAGTTACCGTGGGGGTCCCAGCACCAATTATCCCGGCCTTGTTCCCCCTCAGAGCTTATCTAGCCTCTTGGGAGACCTCCAACCCTCTCCCTCCTCTACCTGAGTCCAAAGCAGCAGGACACCCCAGCACAGTGTCCCGGCTGACTGGCCCCTGAGCCCACTGTCCTAAGCAGCCACACACCAACACAAGTAACACTGCTCTTACACATCGTACCCTGTCTTAGCCCCTTTTGAATACTATCAGTGCATGAACTTCATTTAACTGAAAAAGACTGTCGACTTCACTCAATTAGGCCTAATAGGATTAGAGTGCTGGTATGAGACTGCGGTTTAAATAAGGAGGAATTTTGGCAGACACCTGCTCGATCCATTGCATTAATCTCATAAAGGCTCAGAGAACGAGGGGCCCAGCCATGCCAGTGCATAGTCAGATTAATGCCTGTATTAGGAGGATGGCTACTCCCAACATGCCTCTAAGTGCTCAGTGTTGGTTCAGGTGCATGTACAGAGAAATGCTGTATCTATAGCATTACTAAATTCAAGTATTTACACAATTTTCAATGTATCATGTATCATCAATGTATCATTTTTAATAGCAACATTGGGATGCTTGAAAATATTGGTCTTATAAAGTTAAGTTTAAGGTATATGATTACATTTCAATATTCTGCTTCCTCAACATGGAATAACTTACAAAAGGTCTGGAAACTGATTAAAAATTGGAGCTCTGGTTTTTAACTGTTTTTAGGGAACAAATGTGTGTTGATGTTATACATGAGCTATGCTGCTGTTTTGGCCAGGACACCCTTGAATTTTTTTTTTAGAAATCTCAAGACTTTACTTGTTAAATAAAGGTGAAATAAAAACCAAATAAAAAAGTGGGAGAATTCATTCTCTGCATTTCGATGCAGTTCAGTTAAATTCAATAGATTTTTGTAAAGCCCAAATCTACAACAGCAGTTGCCTTGCAGGGCTTTCCAAAATGTTGATATTACCAACAGAAAGTTAGAAAATCAAACAATGAAACTGTCATCAGCATTTGACACATCCTTCAATGCCGCTGAGGCAACCTGTCAGGAGCTTGGGCCTTAGCTGGAGGATTTTACTTATCGTGCATGTTTTGGGTTGATTAGGGAAACCGAGTGCCGAGTGCCCCGGAGGAAACCCACCCAGACACAAGGAGGAACATGCAAACTCCACACAGAACGGCCCGAAACCCTTGCTGTAAGAACTAACCAACCAACATGCTAACCATTCTATAAATGAAGTCTACATGATCTAGGCCACTTGCTCTCGAAGGTGCACTATGTAACCTTTTTGAGGGAAGAGCCACCAATTGATTGTCTCCATAGAGATTAAATTTTTTTGCCTGATGATCTATCGCCATGGAGACGAGGTAAAGTTATAGGTCGAGTTGTTAATGTTGTTTTTCTTTAGGTATAAAACAACTTGTAATTCAATAGATTCAAGATACATGGAAGTTTGATGTAAATGTAAATTCCAGACGAAGCAGAAACATTTCTATGGAGACAAGCAGGTGCCAGATGTCACATAGTGCACCTTTAACGCGCAAGTTTACCTTACGAGTTAACCTTACGCCTGAGTCCTAACAAAGGCGATACATAACAGTTTCAAAATAAAGGGTCAGGCGTCGCAATAAAAAAAACAAACACCTGAAGGCCTTTGGGATTGGGCCCAGTGGCAAATGGGCCGTGAATGAGACTGACAGAGGAGATAATTACTGACTATCTACTAACAATTATATCCCCAAATGAACCCAAGACCCTAGGCCTTTATCATGACACTGATAGATTTACAGCCCAGGCCTGACCTAATCAATTCAGCACAACATTACCCGGAAATATGTAGTGCCCAAACATTTCCATGCCATAGTTATGTTTATGTTTCTTATGAAAAACAAAATCCAACATAGCCATTTTTTGGCTAATGTACAAAAATAACATTTGCACAAGAATGTCAGAAATGTGTATGTAAATCAAACTAAATGCACAATTTTCATGGTTGGACCGTCGCCGCACTATAATTTTATATATACTTCTCCCTCGTTTCTACCAATCTGATCCTTTATTTTTTTTAAATATAAATGACCTTTTTTATATATAGTAAGTGAACCCCTTTCATCATGGCCAGTCCCATGGGGACTCATATTTTTTGTCACAGATGCCCTTCCACTAAATGTGCAGACAATGTGTGTGTACCTGGAGGAAGGAGGAAGACAAATTGCATCAATTTATTGAGATTTCTTTCTGGTTTGAAAACGTTGCCCTACAGTTCAAATCATTTTCACCTTTAGTGTTTGTCATTTCACAAGTCATTTGTTAAGGTTATGCCTGTACGCAAGAGAAAGAACATGATGTGACCTTAAAAATGTTATTGAATAAGATGTAAGGGTTCTAATTCAATACAAATGGAGGGCTTTATCACAACTGAAACGAGGTGATTCCAGTTCAGAAACAATTCATTCTTTGGCTGTATTCACTCTGAGATGCAATCACCATATATCTATATCTTAAATTGAATAAAGAAAAATGTACACCTTGATAACTGCTGCTACCATTAGCCAAATATTCCGTGTCCCTAAATGGCATTCTTCCCAGGAGTGTCATAGCCCGTCTCATACCAACACTTCAGCAGGTCTCTCCCGGAGGTCCCAGAATCTGTGCAGGCTGTGAATGGCGATCCTGGTGGCCTTGACTCTCCCCCGCACCCTCCTGCCAAGGATTATTTAATGTTTCATCCATGTTTTTGTTCTTCATGTCAATTACCCAGACAGTTTGCGGACTTGATCTCCTCTGTTGTTGAGGAACGCCCATGTACAAGAGGTTAGAGGGGAGTTCTGGGGGCACTGGCTGTGTGCTGGATGAAGTTATGGTGAGTATGGGACATAGAATCAAACATAAGCCATTTTGAAAGCCATTGTGTCTAATCCTATTAGTCTTAAAAAGCTTTTCATTTGAAGAAGAGGAGGTCAAGGAAAACACCTCTGTGAGAACCTCTAATAACTACATCCACTCAAATGGATTTAAATAACACTGTGATGATGAAAAAAGCTACTGTGATAATCCTGGGATTAAAGAACTATATAATATTATAGTCATTTATTTCACACATTAAAATATATCATATAAATCATTTTATTGTTCTTATTGAAGAAGACGCAACTTGTAGATTTGTGTTATTATTATTGTTGAAAATGTCCCTGTGCTGCCTGGTGGTGGAGTGGTTATGGCACAGCACACGTATGCCAGGCTTGAAGTGCAGTGTTGTGAGTTTGATTCCTGAGCAGACCCCATTTCACACCACATTCCTGTCAATAAAGCCTACGGGCACAAAATCTGAAAGAAACATGTACCCCTACATTTTTTACCCATGGTAATTCCCTCTCTTGCCAGTAGATGCTAACACCAAATCCTGATGGGGGAACGCTGGTAGAAAATCATAGGTTTCAATCTATTTATAATTGTTAATTTCTTAAACATGAGATGTCAAAGTATGTTTAAAGGACAATAATGCACACAATGCAGAATATGCGTCCTTTAGAGCTTGTTTTATTTTTTTGTTTGTTTTTTTTGTATTTTTTTTTGTATTATTTTTTTTGGCAGTCAAGTAATGGGGAGGCTGTGGCTCAGTTTACCGGTTCAATCTCAGCTCCAACTAGAGCTTGAATTGTCATTGTGTCCTCGGGCAAATCCCTACACTGATGCACCTTGACTTAAATTTTGTTGTAGTTTTTTCGTAGAAACACTTCATCAATCCAAGCAGAAGTGGCCAACAACAAGGGTATATGAAGTGAATGTATAATCAATGTAACTGTAATGCAACATTTGAAATGTTTTTGTTTTTTTAGCGTAATCATAAAATGTGAAATCCCAACCACAAATACAAAGCAAAAAATTACGAGCTTGTTCATAAAATGACTCCAAAAATCTATTCAATTTACCTAATTACTTTTGCCCAAACTCTGTGACTGTCTGGGCATAATGTTATTTTAAGGATGACCTGAGGTGAATTAACAAACAGAGAAACGATTGTGTTCCTCCATGTGTTAATGAGCTCTCTATGCCAAGGCTTAACAAACCGCCTTAACAGTACACTGCTTATGTATACTTCTCTTTTAGGAGTAAGAAGAAGAAAAAAGTGAGTCACAGGGAAAACAGGGTCTTATTTGATTAGCTAATTAAATTTACAACGTAATGTGTAAATCAGATACAGGGTCAGACAGCAGAGTAATACGGGGGAAAAAACTCTTGAATGAAATATATGCATTTTGTAGGGACGTAATCAGGAGATGGTATCAGTTCTAGTCTTAGTGGGAGTTACGAGCATGATTACTGCTGTGCAGTTGATTAAAAAATGGTATGGACTGAATAATTTAGGAATAGTAATCAGTCGTAAAAATACTGGACTAAAGTACATTTTCAATGATAATGTTGAATAAACATGTGCAATTGATTAAATAAAAAGACATTTACATCCATTTTGTAATAAGTCAACTTTTTTAAGGACAAGACAAACCTAAAAAAAAGTATCAATATCGGTATCGCAACTGAAAAAGCTGGATCGTTGCATCCTTGCCTTTCACAACTTTAAGAGGCCAGAGCAGCGTTTGGACATCGACCCAAAGCTACAACAACTGGCCAGTGTTACTTCCTGGTTCTCGGGCAATACAAATTCTCGATAATTAGATGCAAACAGCACACAGTGGTTTCATTTGGACCCTGTTCATTTGGACCCTATTTACAATATGTGTCTGGGGAAACTAATTTGATTTTATTTTATGAAAAAACAGCCCCTTAAAGTAAGTAAAATGACATAAATGTTGTCAGGTAATCATGAAGTGGTCACAGGCTTATGTAGCCTGCTATTTGAGCCAGTATCAAGCTTAGCTAAAACAATTTCTTTTAGCAGCAGCTATCCAACAATAAAACAAATATGCCATATTAATACGGACATGGTCACCGCAATCTGGGATACGCAATACGGTTCTGAAAAATAGCAATACCAGAAACTATTCGATACTACATGGTCACATTTATACATTCAGGCCCTCAACGTGCTTTATGTCAAGGAACCAGGCACCCGTTCACACACCAGTGTACGCAGACACTGGGGGTGAGGGAAGTGTCTTGCCCAAGGTCACAACAACAGTATTCATCTATGGGAGCTGGAATTGCACCACCACCTTTTGGATCTGACTGCTCTACCAAGGCCTTTTTTTTGGTCGGGAACGGGATTCAAACTGTCAATCCTTGGAGAGGACGACCACTCCACCAACTGCTACTGTTGCCTCATGTATTGATTGGCCGAGTATCAATTGTTTCTTGAACTCAAACGATTTCAAAAGCTGTATGACCAAATTGTGGTACAAAATATTATAGTATTGGTTAGTGATATTAAATAATATTATATTCAATAATGCATTTAAGAAAAAGGTAAATAAACTTGGAGTTACCAAGGCACCAAAACATAAATGCATCTAATGTTAATTAAAAGTGTATTATCTAAAAACACTGGTCTAGGAGAAATGCATCTTGAAATAGAAAAGCAGAAAATAACAACTCCTTTTGGTGCCTTGTAATTAAAGAAATCGTGGTGCAGAACCTTAGGAATGAGGGGGATTAGAGAAAGACGGCATTTGGACATGATTTATGATCTTGTTGCCAGTGACAGACAGTGTGTTTGTATTGGCATATCTCTGCAGCAGCACCATACTTCATCTGAGGATTATTACAGTAGACTCCAGCCTGTCTGCAGCCCTCCACTCAGCCATGCCTCTCCAGTCCAAGTCCAGTCCAGGCACTGTGCCAGTCCTAATGGGTGGTCCGGACCAATCAAGACTCTGGTCCACAAATGCTCATATCCCTGCCACTTCCTCTGCTTCAATCATGTCTCAATTGTAGCTGTTTCATTCAATTTTGTATTACTGTGATTCCACTTTTATGATAACAAGATGTTATTGCATTGCCTGGAAAGTACAGTATGGCATTACTAAACTTAAGATGATGATTTGCAATGAAAGTTGTGTATTGCGGGTCTTACAGTGAGACAGGGACAAAAACCAAACTTTGAACCAGCGTACGAACCAAAGACGAGCTTATATCAATCCAGTCTGGTATTATGTAGTCTTGGTGGCAGAGTGAGCCCTCCTCTTGCTGCACTTACAATCAGTCTCTGTCACCAAGAGTAAACGCAAGCGCTCCTCAAAGTAACAGCAGAAGAGCGGTGGTAAGAAATCTTCAAAATTTCTCTTTCATTTAACAACTCATAATATAACGGATAAAAGCACTGACAACATGTAGCGCTAGCCACATCAAACCTCTAAATCTCCGGTGCCAGTTATTGGCTCAGACAAACTTTGGTCACGATAATAACGTAGTGTGATGTGCTGTCGAAAGAAATGCAATGTACGCCAGGTTCTACCTTGCATTTATTCAATTACAGGAGATTTCCACAGAAATTACTTGTAACTTTGCCTGCTGGGCTCCATGGAGATAGATACAACGTACTATGGAACATTCAAGGTAAAGCAATTAGATTTAGATTTTTCAAAATTAAAAAACACAAAATAAATAAACTCAAAACAAACAAGACAGGACTAGAGAGAAAAAAAGTAAAGTTGAAAATAAAGCATCCAAAAGTTTAAATCACATTTAATCCAGTTTCTGTCAAATGTTTTCATTTCCAAGTTGAGTCCTTATGTGATTTCTTTTCCCCTTCATTTTCTGTATGTCAGTTATGGTGTCAGTCCAGTCCTTAATCATTGGCACAGTTTGATTCATCCATTTCTTTGGGATGGCCTTATTTCCAGCCACCAGAAGTATTTTCCAAAGGTATCCATTTATTGTGTCCATGGCAGGAGTTTTGAGGCCCCAATACATAGTTCTGAAATTGAGTGGGATGGTGTGGTCAAAAATGTTGTCTGCAATGTTCTGTTAATTCGCAGTCGCAGAACACATGATAATGGTGTGCCTTCTGGCAAAAACAGTTTCTCAGTAAGATTTTCATAGTGCATCATTAAAGGCCCTTCTTGAAAAACTGTATGATAAAGTTGCATGTCAATATATAATTGGATAATCCTGTCCCTGTGCATCCAGCAACTTCTACCTCCCCTTCGTCTCTTCTTCCCTTCCCTCCTCCTGCTCAGAGCTGGTGAACCTTGGGGCAGGTATTGACTCATAAACAGAGGCACATGCACCGGCGCAGCTTTAGCACATGAAAGGCCCCCTACTGATGTGAAAAAACATAGTGCAACAATGCTTTGAAGTCTATCACTCATCCATCTAATGTAGGGATGTTTTCTGTTCCTCCATCTAACAGTCTGGTTCTGCCTCAAAGCCTGAGAGACAACTGCTTCTGAACTGGGAGTCCTTTGGAAGCTTTTGAAAAAAATAGCCTCAAATATGCTATACGCATCCAACATATTTAAAATTCAACCCTGCTTTGACACCAAAGCAGAAAAATACATCTGACTTATGAATCCCAAAGGATCTTTGCAATCTCAGAGCAATCCATAAAAACATCTCATCCATGCAAGAGGCGCATAAATAGACAATGTTTGCAGGCATGAGTCACAGTAATTGTAGCAGCCAGAGTGCATTCTTTCTAATTGTCAATTGTTTGTGAAGAAAAAAAATGTAAACAAAAACTTTCAAATTACAAAAAGAACACTTCTAGATTTAGAAAGGAACCCCTATATTATGCAATTGTTTTCCAGTTTAAAAATGCAGGTAACAAAATAGCGTTATTGTCATATATGTTTATTTTATTCAGTATGGTTGCTAGGTAACAGTTATGGAATTACCTGTACTTATGATGCGTTCCAATTATTGAATTTTCTGATTGTCCTTTTATCTTGGAATTCCTACTTGGCAACCCTGAACATTTCAGAACCTGAAAATCCAACATTGCTGACCCCTGCGTTTGGTGAAAGAAAAAATCTGACAGTTCAAATATTGATAGTACTTGTGTTATCTTCCCTTAAACTGCTGTTGCTGTCCACCCGCTGTCTGTGAACCTGTTGAGTCTCTGCAGTTATAAATGTGCGGTTACGCTCTGTTTTGCTGAAGAAAATTATGCTTAAAAAATTGATGGTATGATGACAGTCCAGTCCTTAATTGTCGGAGCCAGAAGTACGCTCCAAAGATATCAGTCCATTATGGTCATGGCGGGGGTTTTGAGGCCCAAATACATTGTTCCGAAATAAAGTGAGATGGTGATGTCAAAAATAGTTGGCAATGCCCTGTTAATTTGTGCCCAATATTTCCGCACAATGGAAAAAAATCACATCTGGACTCAATTTGAAAATGGACAAATTCAATAAACAATGGACAAAATGGGACTTCTATTTTGGATTTAGTATGCTTTAACCCATTTTTTTATTTTCTAATTTTAATGTTTACTTATCTTGTGTTCCCCCTGGTGTTTGTTTAATGTTTGTTTTTGTTGTTCAATGTTTAAAAAATAAATAGGGGGAAAAATCTGGATTACAGACTTCAGCACTTTTCTGATTCATTACAGTCCATAATCTGTAATGTACTGCTTATTGTTTACTTATTGAAGCTACGGTTTTTAGAAAAACCTTAAATATAATTATGTTGACAATGTTTTAGTGAAATGGGTTGTCACTTTAAATTCAGGATTGCCACATTGTATAAGCAATTTGGCTGAACAAAGATGTCTCAATCCTCAAGACACGATTCCTCAAAAATGACCCCAAAAACAGAGACCTCATTCAAATCTTTGTCATTGAAAAAAATACTCACAGCAACAATATTCACAGTCTGTAGAATGAAACCAATTGTATGAGGCTGGAAGTAGACTCTGGAACACAAATATTAATAGACTGAGCAGAGCACAAGCGAGCCTCTGTCATAAAATACTGTGTGGAAGCTATAAACACAGTGGAAATATCTGTTGCATGAGTGTTTTGCAACATCAGTTTTGTGTTTGTACGTCATTAAAAGTAGAGTACAGTATATAGAACTAACGACTAGAGGTTGGAGCTATATATATATATTTTCTTTAAAGAACAATATCGCAATTGTCGTTTTGGAGATATGCAAAATTTGAATAATTAAAACTATTAAAAATGACCGCAAAAAGAGAGAGAAAAGTCTTGTGGAATCTTCCAAACAAGGGTATAATGTATCATTATCTGGACTATGAACCACTTCAAAACATACCATGTGATGAGAAAAGAGGTTTTATGGCTCAGACAAAGCTAGAATGACATCAAAATGACAGGAAAATGTGTCTGCAAGTATATTTGATTAAGATGTCCTCAAGCGACATTACTTTAGATTTATCTGGGTAAAATTTGGTTTAAAACAAGTCAGCTAATCAAAAGAATAATCACTAGATTAATCGAATAGCAATATGATGCAGCCCTATAAAGTTCTGCCTTTTTTTGGTTAATTGTATGGTTTGTTCACGTTTTGTGCATGACGTGAACCTAAACCAAGACATTTGCAGGCACATTTTAGCACATTCCTGATGGATTGTGTAAAAATGTTCTGAAAATCGTCATTGAGACACACCCTTACTGACTACTGTTACTACTAGTCCTACTACTATATACTACAAAGCAGAGGTAATTAAATGTCAGAGAATCCATTCTTGACTGTAACACATCACTGACTGACAGCAATGTGTCCTGGATGTTGTTTACTTGGCAGTTCCAGCAGGTGGGCTGTGTTTACGACCCCTCTGTGTTTCATATTTATGCAGCCTGTTGTATTCCATGGTGCACCGTAATTAAAAAGGTGACATTTTTCTAAGATTTACAAGAGCGTAATTAGACCTGTGATGCTAAAGAGGTCATTAGTGTAGATTAACCCAGTGTGGGGCTGTTTATGAAAAGGGGATTGGTGCTGAGACCTTTAGACCTTTCAGTGCTGTGCTGATGGTTGTATTAGAAACAATGGTGCCATAAAGGAAACTGCTTTTCAATTATACCACACTAAAATTTGAAAATCAGTTACCAGAAATAAAATGACCAAACAGGGGGGACAATTTACCTATCTAAAGAGAATCCTTCATTTAAAAACTTAAAATACTAACAATTTCACAAAGTTGAAAGAAGATGGCAGGACAAAATCAGGGCTTGTTATCAAAGTGAAAGTAACGTAAAATGAGCTCTCAGAATATTTGCAAATATATTTAATCTGCCTGACGCAAAAAATAAATAATACACAAAAAAACACTGTTTGAGATTGAAATCTCAGGCAAAAAGCAGTCCGTTTTAAATTTTACATGAAATCAAAAAATGAAATAGTGTGCTCAGTCAGATTTTATTCATATTCATTACAGAAAAAGCAGACTTTTTTTCCATCCAGACGCCAGATTCATGTGACCTGCGGCAAGGAGAAAGTACAAAGCCAAGTGGGAATCTCTCTGAATCTGAATTAGATTCCTAGATTATCTTTAGTAAATATGAAGAGGAGTGAAGAGGCTGTTGGAGGTGTGGACTGAAGACAGTAGATTCGGCATTTCTTGGGTGTTGACTATTCCTTTTTCAAATCTGAAGCTAATTTTACTAAAAATGACATTTAGGGACTTGTAATAAATAAAAAGGTTTAGGTGGAACGCCTATAAAAGGCCTATTCATTTTTTATTTTATTTTTTTAAGCTTTTTTTTCAATTTGACAAACTGTCCGTGATTATTCCCAGAATTGTTGGATTGACTTGAAAATAAGTGGTTTATGGCTTTCTTCTTCTATTTCACCTTCCCAGGAGCTTGATAGTTATTTTTAATCAGATGGTGGACGAAAGGGAATAAATGCAGAAAATGTACAGGTACACCGGGATTTTAAGGGTTTAACTGACACCAGATCAATATACAAATGGTTTGAAGTCTTTATAACAAAACAAAACAACAATTTTGAATTTCCTGGGTAAATCGAGAGAACAAATACCATTTTCTAGCCTTAATCTGTTTAGGCTTCACAAAAGTATAATTTGTGGTAAACTATGCAATATATCTGTAGATAAAATGAAAAAGCATTTTGGAAAGTATTTATACTCATGATTTTGCCTTGTAAGTATCTAATATAGTCTCCCATAAATAAACAAAACATTTAAATACAATGTAATATGTAGTTTAAATTTCTTTAAACTTTCATATATATACAGTTTCTTCATTGAAATCACATTATGTTCCACTCCACTTTTGCCTCAACTATGGAACTTAGACAGTTTTAGTTTACACACTTTTAAAGAGTCTATAAATTATGTTAGACTTAAATTACATAAAAAGCACTATAAAAACAAAAACTAATTCAGCCTTTACAACCCTTTTCTGTGCCCTGGCCTCATAGTTTGTATACACATAGTATAGTTTGTATTGATAGTGTGACAGCCTACCTTCCACATGTAGGGCGCCTGTCTCATCCACCCTGGATAATGCCTTCTTGTATAGGGAGTATTTGGGGCCCATCCTAGGCCTGGGTGGTGGATGGTGGCGTTGCCCTGAAGCGGGGGAACTTGTGGCCAAGTGTGCGAAAGTGCCCCATAAAATTCCTGGTCCCTCTCAGTTATCATCCATGGATCGCCTGTACCGCTGGACTGGAACATACTTGACCGCTCCAAACAAGATCTGGACAGTGACAAGGAGATTGATTTAATTGTATATATTGTCTTATTTCTCAGTGAATATTTGGTTAGAGGGGGATTGTGTCCATGTGACCGCTGTTTCTAAGAGCTAAAGTTCCATAACGCATTATTACTTTGCCTTTTTTAAGAACGTATATAATAGTTTTTGTTGTATTGTGTGCTATTTTGTGCATTTGTTATATGCATAGATTTGTTATTTCACATTTTTGTTCCTTGTTAAATGTTACTAAACAGTGAAATTGTTAAAACTTACTTGTTACTAAACATGTTTTCTATTTTGAGTATTTTATTTTCACGGGTTCCTATTTTAATACAGGCACTCCCCAACTTCATTTTAATTTGGACAAAAATATATGTTGACAGTAAACATTTTTGTCTATCCTTTGAAACGACAATATTGTGTGTATTGTTACTCTCACAGTTACTAGTTTTACTTAAATAATTAGTTAATAATAGTTACTATAATTTCTTCTTCATTCATATTTTACTTGATTAATGTGCAAATGGATCATCTGGATTAGATTGAGCACTCAAGAAAAAAAATATTACAATAATCAACCTGGGCACAGGGATTCAAATGCGGGTTCTCTGTGGATTGAAGCAGTTGAAATCATTTGCTTTAAAGAGATGTTTGAGTGGTGAACACGTGTAAATGGTATGGTAGTCATTTATATTTATATCGATTTTCTACCTTCAAGTGTGTGTACTGTACACCACACACACATTGCAGGCACTGAGGGACATTTAAAGTGTCTTTCCCACGAACACAACGGCACAATTTGAACCACCGCCCTTCGGATCAGAGGACGCGCACTCTACCGCTGAGCTTCTGCCGCCCCTTTTGGCTCTCTCATAATTTACACACGTCTCACAGAAAAACATACATCTTTTTTAAAGACATTATCTTCCAAAACAAGCCGTTTAGGCACCTTTACTTGGTATAAGGTGTATAGCAGTAAAACAGTGGAGAGCTGTGTGGGTTTTGATCAGATACAGAGGGAGGAGGAGCTGCTGGGACACGGCTGAGAAGAGCAGATGCACAGAGTCAGGAGGAGAGACTTTAGTCAAATAAATGATCAAAATATATAAAATGCACAAGCTGGTGAAAATGAAAGATGATGATTGTATGTCTAATAGCCTGTTTGTAGTATATATCCTAAACAAGATTAGGTTAAGTTTGAGACACCATTATTTATTATTTTCAATAAAATTAAAAAATCTGAGCAAATAAAAAAAAAAACTCATGCCTTATTTGCCTTTAGACTTCATTGATACATATTGCAATTTATTAAAAAGTTCAGATTTTGGCAACAACAAAAAATTCGAAATAATTTCAGAAATCGTCACCCACGTATCGAGAATCGTGACAAAACGGTATTGCCCCATCCTTAACGACGTCTTTTATATCAATCTCGCCAGTTGATGCCACATAATTATCAACACAACAAACACTGCACAGCAAAAAGCACACTCATTAATCAATCTCGGAAGTGTAGACTTCACTGGCGCATTCTTGAGCTCATATTTTGGGACTAAATTCCTTTAACCATTCTATATCAATGGACTTTGATGTTCTAATTGGTGAAAAGCAACATTTTCCGATATTTTATGTGAAAGAAAATGATTGAGCCAACTTGCTTTTAGTGTGACTTGCGTAGACCAGATCAAAGCATTGCACAGTCTGACCAGTGACCACACATCTTTACAAGAGTCAGTTGAGAAAGGACCAAAAAAAATTCCCATTTGACATGAAAACATTTCTGCCTTTCATTCACATGTGATTCAAGTGAATATAAAAGATTTGAGCTAAAATAATGTTGATTATCATTAGCAGGTTGCCTTTTCCAAATCAAAAAGTTTGTCAGATAAATTGGAATAATTAGTTTGAGTTACTTTTTAATACGGCTGTACTTGAAGCCTGAACACTCACTCATGCCTTAAACTAAACATACCAATTACTCCTTTTGTTACAAGCTGAAATGAAGACGATGGCCACAGTTGGATAGCACAGCGGAGACTTGGCTATAACTGCATTAAGGCCAGCTAAGCTCAAATCAACAATAGCTGATGGTCCCGAGGGGGGCACAAGGGGCGCAAATGCAAGGAGCTAAGTAAGTACTTCATATCCAAATTATAATATTTGAGTGCAAATTAGCTGTCACTGCCTTTGGAGTACTAATAGAGACTACACACAAAAGAGGGACTTGTACAACTGCTGCTACAATGCGGAACTGATTGAACACAAAGAGAAACTAAGTGAGACAGAGGCAGAGAGGGTGCGATTATAATCTTTTTTCCTTCTCCCCTCTTCATATAGAGGAGGTTAATTGGCAAATCCAGCTGTCCGAGCAAGTAGCAGCCACTATTTAATTGCCTGTATTCGGACCACAAACTTTGCAGACTTTATTATAAGTTCTATTGTTAATCATGCTTTTTTGTCTCCCACAAATACCAAAATAAACTCCATTATATATTAATACTAGCCACATTTTAATCATATTGTGATGAAATGGGTTGCAGATTTTGATCCTGTGCAATCCTGTGAGGATAGGCAATATTGGAATTATCTGGATATTGATATTCAGGCAATATTTTGTGCTAAAATGTGCCTGTAAATGTCTTGGTTCAAGTTCAAGTATTGAACCATACATAATAACAGGGTAGAAATATCATCTACACCCTTGTTTGGAAGATTATATTAGATGTTTCTGGAAATGTTCTTTTTAATCAGCTCTTTTTGCGGTCATTTTTAATAGTTTTACTCTTATACTGTTTAGTATATTATCTTTCAATATAGCTCCCATACACTGCTATTTCTGAATACTTCTGATTTGTACTCAATTAAAGGGCACTGACTAGTTTGAATCCTGATCTGTGATTTATGTGTAGGCCGTAGCACTATTAACATTATTATGAAGCATGTTTGTAATTATTATAAAGGCAATTTTTTTGTAATATAAATTCTGACCACAAAAAAAGAAAAGATGATGTCCATAATATCTAATGAAGTTTTTAGACTTAAGATCAAAGGTGTATTTAAAAAAAAAAGAAAAAAAGAAGAAAAAAAAAAGGTGTATTTACAAACTAACCATAAATTAATTATTAAGTATTATAACAGTAATTTTAAAGTGTTGCGTTAAAAAATTGCAGAAAACAACAACTTTGCACTTATGATGTGAATTTCCAATCGGGCTATGCATAAAATGTAAGGATGGTGTGGACTACGTTCTTGTGAGATAAGCAGAAAAGGTTTTTGTCCATCTGGCAGCATTTTTTCACTGAGACTCACAGCAGACAAGTGCTGTGTCTGTCTGTGTGTTCAGCCCGAGTCTTTGTTTAGGGTTAGAGAGCCCCTCTGTCTGCCCATGAGCAAAGCATCTCTCCAAAAGAAAGGCAAGACTAGTATGAAGTATGCCCAAGTTTCTTGGAATGCCACACAACATCTTAATAAATACATTGTTCAGGCTAAATTCCACCAAGGGCCTGTTGTGTTCAGGATTCGTCATCAGCAAAATAGTTTGAATGATTAAAGGTATGATGTAGTCTTTGTATTTCTTGTTCAATTTAATAATAATTATGTGTCTTGGAAATACCTCAAAGCCTCAGACATGAAATCTACAAAAATGGAAGAATAGACAGTACTGTATCTGCTGGGGCAGAAGTAGTAGTCAGACTTGAACTTTAACAGCCATATCAAATCAATTACATCAGCAGTTTTTTACCATCTAAAAAAATCAAAGGAGTCTAAACCAGAGAGACTTGTCCATGGCTTACAGAATAGACTTTAAAGGATTATGCAAAATTTAGTTAACCCTGTGCTAACATTGTTCCCTTATCAAAAAATACCTGGAGTTGCATTTAGGCAAGGCAAGGCAAGTTTATTTGTAGAGCACAATTCGTACACAAGGTTATTCAAAGTGCTTCACACAACAGGAAAAAAAAATCACAAAGACATGACAGAAATCACAAAACATTTTAAAACATAAAAGTGCGAAGGTAATCATTTCAGTCATATGCACAGCTAAACAAAACTGTTTTTAGCTTAGATTTGAACATTGCCAGAGTAGCGGCCTGTCTCACATCTTTAGGAAGACTGTTCCAGATTTTAGCTGCATAAAACTGAAACGCAGATTCCCCATGTTTAGTCCTGACTCTGGGCACCAGCAGGAGGCCGGTCGTCACCCTGAGGTCCTCAGAGTCCGAGATGGTTCATATGGCACAAACATGTCCGAGATGTACTTTGGTGCTAGGCCATGGAGAGACTTGTATACAAGCAGAGCTGCTTTAAAGTCTATTTTCTGAGCCACAGGGGCAGTGCAGAGACCTGAACACAGGACTAATGTGATCGTACTTTCTGGTTGTAATGCAGCTGTTTTACAGCTCGTTTGGAGAGGCCAGTGAGCAGGCCGTTACAGTAGTATTTGTCAATATTTTTTAGATGGTAAAAAGCTGCTAATGTTTTTGATTTTACGTGGCTGTTAAAATTGGAGCCATTATTACCCCCAGATTTCTAACTTGATTTGTAGGTTTTAGAGCGAGACTCTGGAGGTGACTGCAAACACTTTCTCTTTGTTTCTGCGGACCAAAGACGATGATTTCAGTCTTGTCTGAGTTCAGCTGCAGCTGGTTGCATCCACACACTGATCTGTTGGATGCAGTGACAGAGTGAATCCACTGGTCCGTATTCACCTGCCGTCAGTGAAACATAGATTTGAGTGTCGTCTGCATAATTGTGATAGGACACATTTTCACTGCATACCAACTGACCCAATGGCAGCATGTAGAGGTTGAACAGAAGGGGTCCCAGGATTGACCCTTGGGGCACCCCACAGGTCAGGGGAATGTGGTCTGAGACACGGTTACCAATTTCAACAAAGTACTTCCTGTCTTTCTGATAGGACCTTAACCAATTTAGGGCAGTGCCGGGGATGCCCAGCCAGCCCTCTAGTCTCTGTAAGAGGATCTTATAATCAGCAAAGATCAAATCAACTGTTTCACCTAAACTAGCAAAGCTGGAGTTCCACAAGGATCACCTTTAGCACCAACCCTATTCGGAAACTTGGAGTTACACTAGGGGTGCGTGATATTTACAAAAATCATTATCTAAATTTTTTTAAGTGTCCCGCTAATAACGTTTAGATCAATCCAACAGAAATGTGTTAGTTGAAGTTTAAGTATCAGACAAATATTAAATGTCTATAGAAAATAATCTCACTTCTTTAGTAGCATTTTTTACTATTAGCTATATACTCAATATGCTTTTTTTTTGGAACCAAAAATCGAGGTTCCAAAGCAGATCTTTTTACTCTGTAGATTTACCTTTTATGTGCGTGACATTCAAAGCAAGCAGGAGACCTACTTGTCAAACTCTACAAATTCTATATTCGTCCTTACTTTGAAACTGCTGCTCCTTCCTGGTCATCACTGTCTGCCATCCAAATTGAACTCAAGGAGAAGCTGCAAAGACGTGCTATACGCATCATTTTGGGATACAGCTAAAATCCTAATTAAATTAGACTACGCAGTTTTGTCACTCAAACATAGGAGACATTTTTCTTATGCCTAATAAGAATACAAATTGCTTCACTGTACATTGCCAAGAGCTCGGGGAGCTGGGGAGCTGTTACTTTCCTGAAGTCCACGATCATTTCCACTGTCTTCTGGGCATTGAACTCCAGGTTGTTACCACTGCACCAGGACACCAGCCAGTCCAACTCCCTCTAGAGCTTGACCTGGAGCAGAGCAGGGAGGATGGCATTGAATGCAGAGCTGAAGTCCACAAACAAGATCCTGGCATAGGTTCCCGGGGAGCCCAGATGCTGCAAGATTAAGTAGAGTGCCAGGTTGATGGTGTCGTCTCAATCAATTGAACTCCTCAAATTTTCACTGTGGAGCGACATATGACATCCAATTGTGCCATGACCTTTTGTTTAACTTTTTAACTGCTCATGATAAATCTTTTTTTTAAGTAGGGTTAAGCAGAAACAATTGATTTTGAAGCGCTTTCTTTGTCACCTTGAAGTAGGTAAAAGGAATGAAAGTGTGGGCCACAAACTGATATGCTCTGTGCATATTTGTCTATTTCACAACTATTTGACTTTTTTGGAACTTAAACTATGAAACTTTTCTGGAGGATGGTCTGACACCTGCTTATTGTTAGTGTTTTGTCTGGTATATATGGCATTACAACACCGCTCACACAAGAGGAACCACTCACCCGTTCACACCCGTCCACACATTATACATATAAGCATTATATTTATTAGACAATAATGTATCCATTCATTATGATTCATAATTTAATTGTGGTATGTTCTATCAATACATACACTAAAATAGTGTGTGTACAAATGAGGAATGGGTGATATATCGGTTCCAGTAACAGTTCTGCAGTGATTTGTGATCTTTACTTCAGATATTGGGAATAGCAGCAATCCAAATAACAAAAACCATCTCTGGTGCAAATAATGACCAGTTTAAAAAATTAAAGAAAAACTAGTTGGCAGTTGCATTACCCAAACTCCCTGTCTGTTTACTTTATGTAGATTATGCAAATGTACGCTTGCCCACCTGCCCATAATGCCCTTTAACTGTCTGAATGTATTTTTTCCTCTCGAGCCATAAGTTCAAGCATTATCATCAGCCCTTGTGTCTTATAGCGCTTTTGTCGATGAGCTGCCATCTATGAAGCACCTATTTATTTGTCTCTTTACCGTTAATTCTGTCCTTTCAGTTCCACCCCTGCTTTGTGTAGCGCCGGGGAAAAGGGCAGGCAGCATGTTTTAGACCGCTGTGGTCATGATGTGAGTCAGTGAGCACAGATAATGAAGAGGAGCTCAGAGTACACAAGAAAAATCCTTGTCCGAGAGCAATAACACATTTGATAGCTATAATATGAGGCACAGTTGACATTCAGCTGCAGGGTTTCAATGAAAACACAAATTTAACAGTGATTATACTATAATTGGTTTGGATGCTGATTTAGCTTATGTCGGGTTTCGTCAACCATGGTACAACCAAAATATCTTTACATTTGATAACATTTCAGGGATGAGACAAGCCTGCTCATTCAGATCATGACAACCGGGACTAAACCAGATCTAAATGAGCTCAAAACCTGAATTCATCTGTTTTGATTCCCTCCCTACAGTATATTGTAAAGAGGAGCATACTGAGAGACTGTCCATGTCTGATTATAAAACAGTTTATGAATCACAAACTTGATATATTTAATGCATGTGAATACTAGCAATGTGCCAAAGAGTCTGTGAAAGCAAGGAATAAGTTTTAGTTGCGTGTAACAACGTTTTGAATATAAGGTAATCCAACTTCAACGGCAATTTAAAATATGTATTTATTTATTTATTTATTTCAGGGACAGTGCATGTTAATAAACATTTCTGTAAATATGCCAGAATTACTATTACTATTACAGAATTACTATTACTTATTAGTTACAGTCAGCCTAAAACGGAATAAAAAAACAAAACAATAAAGCAAAGATTTTAAATAGAAGTTACAAATATATACAATATTTACATGATATGACACAGACACATCAATCATCTAGTTACAGCCCAACAGACACATAAGAGAGCAGATACACATCCTATAGAAAACAAACACGCACAAATTGACACATCAAGCCCAAGTCTTTTCCACAGAGCAGCCGTCATCAAGCGTCCAATGCTTTATGGCCTCTTTAAAGCTGGAAACACACGCATATTATGTTTAATAATATCCCTAGCATTACACTGTAGGGGAAAATTACTGTGTAAGAATTTATAGACCTTGTCCAGTTTTGGCTCAGAAAAGTTTAACCAATTTGTCATTCCTCTCCCAGCTGTCTCATTATTTGGTTCAGTCACAGAGCAGTTTATATGGGGCCATTGTTATTAATAAAGGCTGTGAAATTTGTTATTTTCTGTTGTTTTCTTTCTACATCGGCTCAAATACAATTAAAAGCAGATGGTTGAAAGTGTCGCAAATCTACAATCGCTTGAAGCCAAAGCAGATTGAAGACCACAGCCAACAATGGTCTCAAAAGTTGTAAAAATGTATACGAAGATTATACTACAGCAGTAATACACTCAGGGATTCTAGAACAAGATACAATTTAACTGATTATATACAGCACTTGACGATATAATTGTCAATATAATTAATGCTAGAAATAATACTTAACGGTGGCATCTAAATAAATTTGTACATGTACTTGTTTAAAGCTATTTAGTTCTGCTTTCACTTCTCACGTCCTTTATCAGTCATTATTAGTCTTTTTAGGTTCTGCAGAGCCTCCACAGTCAGTGTTATTATTTCTTATGGAGTTAGAAGTCCAAATTAGCTGCAATCTCTGTCTCTGTCTCCCTTTACTACTGTGAGGAAAATGAGCTGCAGTGTATGTAGAATTATATACTGCCCGAAAGTAAATGATCATATACGTGCAGTGGTCACTCTCCGCCATTATCAATACAATATCAAGTGATGAAAAATAATGCAAATAAATCTTGCAGAAGCTCATTGAAAAGGCGGTCCTAGCAAATATTAGAGCCTCTCCTTTCCCTTGCTTGGAGATTCAATATTATTAGCCAAAAATATCCAAAATGCAGATCTGACCTCATAATATGCAAATAAAGAGGGCTGGGTACTGTTAAAATGTTCTTTCCGTAAAAAGTAGTACCAATAAAAGTACTTTTGAAAGTGTAATCAGGTTTTATAATATTTTCAAATTCTCAAAACTTTCAAAGCTTTCAATGACTAGCTTTGAAAATGTTTTTACCGTATTACACTGACTGGTACTACAGATACCAAATAAAAGATAAAAAAATACAGTTTACAATTTAATATTATTATGAAATTATGGAAATAATCAACATAATTGTATAAAAAATAGAAAAATAAGGTACTTTTTTTTTTTTTTTTTTTAATAACGGTTACTATTATTCAAGAACAGGCCTTTTGTAAGTAAGGCTGAAAACATTTAAAGGTACCCAGCCCTACTTGTACGCGATAACTAATATCCCATAAGCATAACAACCGCGATAGACTACACTGACTTTGCAGCGCTTCAAAGAGTTGCAGACACAGGAAGAGTCTGCAGACCGTGATGAGCATTCACTCGCTTCACCCCTCACCAGAGTGCACCGCAAAGGGGAGAGAAAGACACTAGACTGGACTGGACCACTTTGAAGTCAGCACCTGGACCAGACCAAGTTTACCGCCTCCGCACCAGATCACTCTACATATGTCTGAAGCACTCTGACAGCTAGTGGAGGTAATATCGCCCAAACATGACGCTAAAATGACAGTCCAACTTTAGAAACGAATTTACCTCAGTAGTTCTGTTCTTAATATTATTTCAGTTGTAAAATGTAATGGTTAGAAAATATATATTTAATAGTATTACATAAACATATGTCACAGATTGAACAATTACTGCATTGTGATATATTTACGGCTGTGGAAATAAAGGTTGAAAAGAAAAGTGCTCAAATTGAAGCATTTTCAGATATCCATGAGTTTCAGCTTCCTGTTCTCAGCAACATTTTGAGAACTTCATCCCATTCAAATGATTTAATATTTTGATTAAAACTGTTAATCGTTATTCAACGGTCCTACTTCCTCACCCTTCTGAAACGCATAGGCTAGTAAATCAGGTCTAAAATAAGAACAAACCATGGATAAGGTAGTTCTAAATAAGGCTTAACCTAATCAGGGCAAAAACAAGAATAGATTTGTCTCTAAATAAAATTAATACTGATAAACTCTGGGCTCGGAAATTCTCAGCTCCTTAACATGTTCAGGAGACAACTCAAGTGTAAACCTAACATTGGCCACAAGATGGTGCTCATGTGAATTAGTGGAAGACCGTTGTGTGCCTTGTGGCTTTGATCACTTCTCTAAATCTGAGTCATTTTTATGTTGCTCAATTTAAACATGTCCTTGAGCAAAACTTTTCCCGTTCGCACTGCACATGTTTTTGCACCCTGCTCTTCATTCAGTTATTCTTAAATGCATATTTCTTTCACACAATCAACTTCTCCATTGTCTGCACACTTCACTTAGGTCCTTACACACCACTCCATCAGAGGAGACAGCCAAATGCATCAGGGCAAAAATAGTGCGGTTAAATCTTATAGTATTAGTAAGTACTATATAGTGAAGGACGACTGCTGATGTGCGCTCCACTACTCAGGACATAAGAGCGGAGATGATACTGAAAAGCATTCAATTATACAAAAAAAATGAAATATGATGACTTTGAGGGTCCAAAAGCAGTGTGTTTTAAACATTATTTTGTATCATTTGCCCGCAAGGGATGATTAATTTAGTTGCAGACAAGGCTTTTTAAATACATTAGAAATACATTATCAACCAAAAAAAAGGTTGAAATAATGTGTGAATTAGTATGTATTTTTTGTCGTTTTGATTTAATAATGTTACTGTCTTTGTTATAAAAATATCTTTATGTATGTGTTTTAGAGTCTGTACAGTCCAGATAATGGTTACGATGATCAATATACAACAATATTGTTTTTTTTATTTTCGATTTGTCAAACAATTATTTACACTTTTTAAATACATTATCAACCAAATAAAGGTTGAAACATTTTGACGAGAATATATATATATATATATTTTAATTTTTTTAATCATTTTGGTTAAATAATGTTGCCGTTTTTGTTAAAAAGCCTTTTCATATGTGTCTTGCATTGTTTATAGTCCAGATAAGGATTAGGACTAAGTTATATTTCGTAGTCGACTAGTCACGATTAATCATACCCTAATCATAAACATGGTGCTGGTTTCAGACAGCTTTCACACTTGCACAATCACAACCTCAAAAGTGGGACTAAACCTGAAACTAAACCTGGACTTGACCATGGATAATCCAGGACCAGGGTTGCCAGATTTTCAGAGCGCAACAAGCAACCAAGGCTGTGAAAAAAAAAAAAGCCTAAAATGTGTGATCCAACACCCACAAAAACGATCCCAAAAAATAAGCAACTTGTTAAACGTTGTGTGTCTCCTCTGAAGGAGCGCCAAGGAGATGTTTGTATTTTTCATATTTTACATCAATAACAGCTTTAAAACATAAACGGCTTATAATTCAGTCAATATTAAGACTATTTTAGGTTAAGGTTATGGTACACTCTGACCCATCCTTCAATGCTGTTGGGGCATCTGCTGGGGCATCTCAGGAACAGTGCTGATCTTTGTACTAGGCTTGGTCAAGTCCTTCGCTGGAGAATTTTACCTATAGTGCATGTGTTTGGTTGGTGTGGGAAACCGGAGCACCCGGAGGAAACCAACCCAGACACGGGAAGGAGCATGTAAACCCACAAAATATCTATATATAAACAAACATAAAATATATTATTTGAATGTTATTGAGTCAATCCTTGACAATGAGATTTGACACGTCAAACATGCAAATGAACATGAACTGTCCTGTGACTGTCTTTACGTATGTCCCAACTCTGACAGTGGTTTTCGCCCGGCCATAAAACCGGCACACAACCCACTTTGAGGTCCCCGTCCCGTGATGAGCATGCACAATTGAAGAAGTTCATCGGGTTTTCTTGGACAGATTGTAAATATTATCAGATGACTGCAAATAAGGAAGTGCCCAATAGGGAAACTGTCCTGCTGTGTCATTGTGATCTAGTCAAACATTCAAACATGCGATGACATGTTCAAATGGACGGCCGGAGATATGCCAAGACAAAAGGACTCAGTCATATGTAAGTTTGCTCATGGAGGGTCTGCTACCTGCTTGTCTCCATGGAGATGTTCCACAGTACGGCATTAAACTTATCTACCTCACCAAGCCAAGTTACAGGTCAGATCTGAGGAGAGGAGACCCCACTCACAGTCACAAGCACATTTTCCAAGGTACTTTTGAGCAATATAAATAACTGTAATTGAACATCTCCATGGTAACAGACCTCCAACACAACAACAAACTTATATTGTGCAGCATTAAATGTCACTTTTTGATGTTTGGTCCAAGCACTACATGTTAAAAACTTAAATGAGGCACAATAATGTAAACTATTGGGCTAATTTCCTATCGTTGACCTCACCTCTTTGTAAATCTGTATTTTTCTATATATTGATAACATGAGCTGCAAACTATGACAACTGGGAAACAGCCGCATATATTACATTTAGTCTGCGAGAGGTTTAAGTACGAGCACAGAAGTATGAGCATGTGCTGGACTGTGCGGTCACATCAAATATTAAGTACAAATAAATGAAAATAAAAGCAAATGATGGGTTGCTCTTGTCCTTTTCCGGGTGAGTTGTATAAGAAACATATGTAGTCAATATTCAGCCATTATAATTATTTAAAACAAATCTAAACTGAACAATACAATGTTATAGTTAAACAAGAAAATGTATTGCATAATATGTATAAGGTGGAGGAAGAAAGATTAGTCTTCATTTACTCTTTGTAAAAATAAATAATAACAATAAAATGTATTTCTGTTTAATAATATAATAACGATTATTATTATTATTATTATTATTCATAATAATATAATAAATAAATAAAGCATAACACTAGAGCCATCCAAACAGTCATTACCTTTGGAATGTGGTGTTGCAAATAAATGAACTAAAATGCAGGTTTAAAAATATAGACACAAAAAACAAACATAAGGCTTTATGTTTAAATTTCAGATAATAAAATGTCAGTTACCTGTCGGTCGTGAGGTTTGCGCAGCTGATCTGACACGGTGTTTTAGGTTTAGTTTAGGCTCAATCTAAACAAGATGTTGATGTTTCAGTACAGAGCTCAGCATTCCTGGACACATGGGCAAGTGAAAGGCCTCAGATTTAAACCGACTGACGTTCCTCTTTTTGAGTGCCCACGAGCGGGGTGCAAAGACAAAGGCAAGCATTTTGTCATGTTTTCCTTTTTCTAAGACTTTAAGCGATTACAAACACGAAATATGTGCAGAATATTTGTAGCTTCAGCTATGTTACAATCGCAATGGCAAACAAAAATATTGAAAAGAACTGTTGAATTAAAAACAGATGTATTGAATAAAATCCCAATTTTTTCAAGCCCTTAGATACTTGAATAACAGCGGATTGGTCATAGGGCTTTAATAAAAATGTTGAATAATGCAACAACAAGCTCAAGTATTGTTGTAAATATATTCACCAAAAACGCTTGATTTAAGTGTAACTTGTGTCTAATTCCTATTCTTTTCTCTTGCTTTTTCTCCATAATCCTACACTTCAGTTGTAAGTACAAAACAATGTGTTTTGGGCCAGGCTTGAACAATGACATTTCAATGCTAAAGCAAAAGGGGACTTGCCCGTAATCTGCATAATAACAATGATGAACAGGCCATCAGGGACAGTTTGAGAGAGAGAAGGACGCGTGATCCACTCTAGATGCATGCTGATTGTGTTTATTCAATGCAGTTAGGTTGATGAGGGAGCAATATGGAGGAGGCTGGATGGACACTTGTTACGCGTTAACCGTTAGAATAGCAGACGTCTCTCCAGTCCACAAAGAACAAACAGCAAAGACCGGCAAAAATCAAGGCTCCTGCTGCAGCTCTCGTCTATGTAAATTCGAAAGCTCTTCATTACTCGTCTTTTCCGTGCAATCTTGTGTCTGAGAGACTGAACTAAGTGGTTAATCAAGCTGAAGACCAAAGTCTGTCTGAGGGGCACAAGAGGAGACACCCCGGCTGACTGTAGTGTGGACTCAGTATCACATCTAAGTGTAGGAACGGTCCATATGTTTACAAAGGATGCACTTTTTTTCAGCCAATACCAATATATTCTCAAATTGTTGCAAAATTGAAGTAAAGTACACAGATTAGCACATTTCTAAATGAATTTAAAGTCCGTGGATGGCAAATTTCATAAATCTAACAAGATTTATTCACTTAAATCTAGACAAAACAAACGCTAAATAAGTAAGATATGATCTTATTTCAAGAATTCTTTATGAGTAAAATGTACTTACTGCAACAGCAGATAATAACTAATTTAATGGACATTTTTGTGTAATTTTTCTGAATTAAAACTAAAAGCGTTTGAGAAGTGGCAGTTTGTGAAAAAAGTTTAATTAAGAAAGTGTAAAAAAAATACTATATATATATTATATATATATACAGGAGGTAGACAAATACAAACCTGATTAAACTAATAACTAGTAAACACTGTTGTAACAGGGTTAAAAGCTCATTCAAGTTGATTTAGCATAACGTGTCCTTATACATAACTATGTAGAGCCACCACTCTTTAGGTTAGGTTAAAATAGGTTTCAACAGTTTTAGCCTAATGAAGTTTGTAATGCAATTGAGGTGCAAAGGCATGTGAAAAGAGCTGTTACATTCTCTAGTTTTAACTGATTATAACAAATGTTAACCTTTCATTCAGATAATTTGGAGACTGTATGTGTGAGAGAGCTGCTGTGAGCTGCTGTATTAGACTTATTAGAATCATTTTCTCCTTATACTATTTACTGTGGGTTAAATTCAATGTAACTCTGAATAACTTAGAGTAAACCTTAATGCGGTGTAGTCAGCAGGTATTTAAGAGTATTAACTCGGCAAGTTACAATGAACTGATGTAGTTTCAAAGATCGCAAACCCCAATACATCATCTCATACCGATACACGTAAATCTATCAATGTATTAGTGCAGTATTGATATTTGAGTACAGCATGATCTGTAGCTTATCTAGTACTGAACTTATTGTTACTAGACTAGACTTACTAATAATTATTTTGATATGAACACTTAATAATTTCATAGTAAATAATAAAATAATGAATAATCTTGGAGCAACTCTACGGAAACCCCGCCCTGCCTCCTGCTGACTATATTTTCTTATGACGTGATGGTCCTTCTCAGGATCTTGTTGTTGTCTGAGAGGCATGTGAGGAATCCAAATGTGTGAGTGAACTAAGTTTCTTACACTCGGCAAAAATGTAGGATTCAGAGATGAAAACTGTGGGCACTATCAGAATCAGAATCAGAATCCGAAAAGGTTTATTGCAATTGTCAATGAACAAACATAGGAACTTGCTTTGATGATTTGATGATGACATACAACGGTGAACAATAATAAAAGCAACATATATGAAATATATGAAAAAGGGCATGTATTAAAGAAAAAAAATTGAATGTACTATAGGATCAAAAAAATAGACTTATTATGACACAAAAATGTACAGTTACATTTACAGATGTAGTGCAGAGTGATTGATTAAATTGTAGTTAAAAGTGACAGTTGTTTAGAAGTGTTCATGAGTCCAACGGCAGAGGGAAGAAACTATTCTTGGGGCGGAAGTTCTGGTCCGGATGGACCATAGCCTCCTGCCTGAAGGAGTGGTTCAAATAGTCCATGTTCAGGGTAGGAAGAGTCAGCTGTTATCCGACCTGCTCGTCCCAGAGCCCTGGAGACGTACAGGTCCTGCAGAGATGGAAGTCTGCAGCCGATCACCTTCTCAGCAGAACGCCAATGCGCTGTAGTCTCTGTTGTCCCTGGCTGTGGCTCCAGCGTACCACACCGTGATGGAGGAGGTGAAGGATGGACTCAATGATGGCCGTGTAGAACTGCACCATCATCTGCGACTGGCAGCTTGGCTTTCCTCAGCTGCCGCAGGAAGTACATCCTCTGCTGGGCCTACTTGATGTGGGAGCTGATGGTGGGCTCTCCACTTTGAGGTCCTGGGTGATGGTGGTGCCCAGAGGAAGTGGAAGGAGTCCACGGTGGTGATGGGGGAGTCTGTCATGGTGACGGGGGCCGGGGGCTGTAACTTTTCTGAATTCCACGATCATCTCCACTGTCTTCTGGCATTGAACTGCCAGATTATTACCGCTGCACCAGGACACAGCCGGTCCACCTCCCTCCTGTAGCAAACTCATCCCCGTCCGAGATAGAGCCCGATGAGGTGGTGTCATCCGCTAATCAGTTTTACGGAGTCATGGCTGGAGGTGCAGCTGTTCGTGTACAGGAGAAGAGACAAAGGAGAAAGTACACAGCCCTGTGGTAACCCCCTCTGGTGATAGTCCGAGTGTCTGAGACATCTTCCCCAGCCGCACGCACTTCCTCCGATCCGTCAGGAAGTCAATGGCCACCTGCAGATGGAGTCAGGCACGTTGAGCTGGGAGAGCTTGTCCTGGAGCAGAGCAGGGAGGATGGTGTTGAACGCAGAGCTGAAGTCCACAAACAGGATCCTGGCATAGGTTCCCGGGGAGTCCAGATGCTGCAGGATAAGTGGAGTGCCAGGTTGAATGGCGTTGTCTACAGACCTCGGCTCTGTAGGCGAACCACAGGAGGTCCAGCAGGGAGGGTGAAGGACTTGAGTGGGCAAGACCAGGCGCTCAATACTTCATGACTACAGACGTCAGTGCCAGAGGGCTGTAGTCATTAAGTCATGATCCGGGCTTCTTTGGACAAGAAAATTATGGACAACTTAAGCAGGCTGGACGTGGCATGACTCAAGGAGGTGTTTAAAAATTTCTGTGAAGACGGGGGTCAGTTCGCCTGCACAGCGTCATACAGTGGAGGAGAGACACGGTCTGGTCCAGCAGCTTTTCGGGGTTGGATTTCCAAAATAGTCTGTTTACATTCTGTCTCTGAACTGAGTGAGTGGTGGGGGACGTGGGGTGTTGGCAGAGGTGGCCACTATGGCAGGAACTGTAAAACATCTTTAATTCCTCTGACCGTTTGGACTACCAATTGAACTAAAATTCAGCCAAGATAAATTTTGGGAATTTTGGGAGGAATTTTGCTTAAAATTATGAACATCATCCTAGAATAGCAAATTTTCAGTTTATAATTTCACTTCCTGTTTGTAGTTGATTACATCACACTAGGAAATTACCCAGCAAACACTGGCAGAAACAATTTTTTTATTTAACAAATACAAATGATGGTATCAATATTAAGGACAGCTCAGGCTACAAATTCTTCTTTGTTCACATTAATTCTTCTTCAAATAAAGTAAATCTACAAGTCTGACCTGTAATCGATAGATCACGATAAGTACATGATCAGAAAAAGTTACAAATAAACAACCAGATAATCAGATAATCAAACATTAGATTTTTTTTGGGGTGTGTTTACTTTAAAAAATATGATCATAAAAAACATTGTCAGTTATTTTTTTGCATTTTTAGAGTAATTACTGAATTTGGAAGACAAAAGTACAATCAATATTATAATATCTCTCATCTTTAACATTTTGTGTTTTTGTCCTAATTTTCCTTATCAAAACCTGCACAGGTTGGAACGGTAGAAAAAATGAGATTTGGCTACTCAGATGTAACTGTTTGCATGACTTTTCAAGAATCTAACATGTTTGGGAGCATTCAATTGTGGGAGAAAAGTTGTGGCAAAACAATGGGATAATTTTTGTTTGTTAATGTCAATGTTTATTTATTATTTATTTTTTGATTTGTTAAAGAAATTCTAAAACTTGAAATGACCAAAAAATATGATAACTAACTAAGAAAATCAAATAAACATCAAATTTTGTTGTGCGTGTAAACATAGCTATTGGCTTTTTCCATAGATATGTTATTGCTTTGCCTAAAATGTTTCACAGTGTGGCATTGAAACTTAGAGCCCCACTCACAGTAAGATAGATATATCCATTTAATGCCAGACTGTGGAACATTCCTGACAAAGTGCTGCACAGTTGATTGAAGAAAACAAAAAAACACTTGTACAAAATGTTAAAAAAATAATAATAATTAACATCCAAAACCATGAATAAAAATACAACACATTTAAAACTAAATTTACATAAAAGATACAGAAGACCACACAACTCACATGATATTAAAGCCAGAGAATAAAAGTGGGTCTAAAGACGATACTGAAAAGTAGAAAAGTTACAAACTTATACAATCATTGCTTTTTTTTATTATTTTTTTTATGCTTAAGCTAAGGTGGTAGAAGAGGAACTGAGAAAAACCCAGGACAAAAAAGTAGAGAAATAAAAAAGTGTTTGATCTCTGCGGGATATGCACATTTTTACTTCCCAGAATCAGAAACGCATTATAACTTCAGCTAATGGAGATTGGACACTACTCTCATATATTTATTTGTGCCAATCCATTTCCCTTACTTTGCACACTGGCCTATGATTGCTCCCACTTTTCTCTTTCAAATGCTGTGCTGAAAAAAGTCACCTAATTCCACTGCCTTTGTCCAAAGGTTTGCCTTAAGTGGCTATCTCTGTGTGTGTCCATGCTTGATTTGCCAATGCCCTCATCTTTTCCTTTTCTTCTAATTGATGGCACTCTGAGATTTTTTTTTCCTTCCAAATACAAGCCTAAAAAAATCATTTAAAACGTATCTTTTTCAGTGGCGTTTTGGTACTGTATATGGTGTGGTGTCTTTGTCTGGCTTGCGTCTGGGGCTTTGATCATGGCAGCGTGTGACCATGTTTGATTCCTGAGGTACTTTGACAGGTTTCTCGCTGGTAAATGGTCTGTCCGTCTGTGAAGGTAGATCTGAAGACAGAGCAGACGCCCAGCTGAGACGGGATCAGAGGAGACACAAACTTTAGTGAGAGAGAGAGCTATTGTGAGGGATACAGCTGCACCTGGCAACATCACTTTTGTGTTTGTCTTTTGTGTCGCTATTTTGTGATGATTACTATTACAGTAGATCATTTGTTTTCAAGATGTTCACACCAAGTTCAAACTCACAAAAAACAAGTACTTTTAGCTTACACACCTAAAGATGTAAGCAGAAAAGTCACATTTTCACCTAATTCAATATCGCAAGTCACTTTGATGGTTAAATATGTTTAACCATCGGGGTTAATTTTCGGGGTGATTGAAGTGTCAGTCGTCGCCCCCTAATGCCTCTGGGCAGAAAACAACTTGCAACATTTACGGGCAACAACCCGAAGACAACTCGGCTGAGAAACCCGGCCTCTTTTTTTTACATTTGTCAATATCTTTTTATGGTAAAGAAAGAAAAGAAATAAAAAGCTTTTGAATCTATTTTCACAAGGGAGCTACAGGGGGCGCTCTATTGCCAGAGTTACTTAGTTCTGCTTTAAACCAGGACTAATCTACTCCAGAACCTGGACAAGACATCCACCACACGACTAAGAGTAAAGCGGAAATAAAACTGCTTTGTTTTTATTTTTCATCTGGTGTTTGTTTGTTTTTAAGGGATTTATTTTGTCCCGTAGGCTTTATTAGACAGGACAGAATAGCATGAAATGGGGAAAAGACTGAGGAAGGACATGCAGCAAACTGTCAAGAGTTTGATGCATCAACAACACTCTGGACGGTGCTGTTTGTTCACATAGAGTGCACGTGTGCTATCCACTCTGCCACCGATAGGCACAGCCCTGGTGATTCTAAGAAAAAATATGGGCATACGACCTATTTTTTCCTCTTTATTGAGGTCCTTAACATTTTGCTTATACAGTAATGTAAATTTATTTTAAAAAGGTAGTTATCTGGTTTTCAAAATCAAGATTGTAAAGATTTGTAAATTGTGTTATTTGTTCTGGTTTGAATCCAGACTTCATATATGCTACAGAAAAGTCATATTGAGGGAAACTATGCCTTAAGCCTACGAAGCACCAAATTAAGATAACAGTAAATTGATAAATTAATTAAATGCATAATCCACATGATTGTTAGTCTATACATACTCTGAGCTAATTAACCTACGTTTGCATGTACCAAGTATGTAGCCTATTATGAAACTACCATGCTCACTACAGGTGTGGCGATGGTGCCCTCTAGTGTTCAATATTGAGAACAGCAGAATGAGAGAGTGAGACGGACAAAGGTGGCTCACACTGAGGAAGGCCCGCTCTGTCCGCGATCCAAATTGAGTAGTGGCCACTATGCGGAACTGCAGCCTCCAGGCCCGACCATTTCAACAGTTCAGCCTGTAAAATTACCGAAAGTGCTAAATTCTTTTTAGCCTAAAAATAAAATAGAAGGAATTTCACTCTTTTGCCGTTTCTAAAATACTTAAAAATCACATTTTAACGTCACGGCGAATAACAATCCTGGTGAACGAGCACCAGAAGAGCGCGTGTCGGACGAAAACCAAACAGAAGACGACAGTGGACGAGACTAAAGATACGCGTAAGTTGTGTTTTATGTCATTTCGCACGTTTTCGCACATCATTCAATATTAAGTGTAAATGAACGATTACACAGTTCACACAAGCTAGCACAAGCTAACGCTTAGCTACACAAAAAGATGCATTCAGAACACTATTCCATGAGTTCACGGCTCATGCTTTCTGCAAATAAACCATTATTTTCGCCGTCCAAAATATTATAAGAGACAAATCTTTTTATGTGTGGTGTTTTCTTCAGGTTAAGTTAAACACAGACCAAGGAAAACTAGAGAGAAAGTTTTATGTTTTTTACATGTGCAATTCAAAACAAATGTACAACAGTAATGTTAAAATATAATCTGATGCAATGGGTAATATCTTACGTCTATAAATGTAAACGTATTTAAAGTGACAGTTGGGACTGACATGGGCAGCAGAGACTACATTTGAGGTTGTTTTATAATTTAATAAAGAAGTGTGCTGTGCAAAGCACACGCTTGTTATTCTATAGGAATGTCATGGATTTGCTTTCATGGAAAATGTACAGAGATTTAGCAAACTGTCTTTATGTTCTAACTTCTAAGGTTACACTTTTGAAAAGTAAAACAAATGGTACTGCTATAAAAATACTGGGAAAAAGACGACTTCTGTGTACAGACCAACTGTAAATCTGTCAAACAACATATTCCAGTTTTCTCTTTAAATGCATCTCATCCATCCATTCTCATCCGTCTTCTCCAGAATGAAGCAGCTGTCCAGAGCAGAGCTGACCGTCCTGACCAGTGAGTTTGGTCTCTTCCTCCTGTCTGTGCTGTCCAGAGCCCTGCAGACCACAGCAGACCTGATCACAGCAGACAGTCATCAAGTAAACGCCTGAATAAAAACTCAAAACAAAATATAATAACATGTGCATTGACTAAAATTAAACAGTGGTTAGTTTGTTATGATCATAAAACTAAGTTAAGTGCCCTGAATGCTAACATTTTACCAAATGACTAAACCATTTGAAAATTTCACAACAAATACAGCTTTTCAGTGCAAAAAATGGCCTGTCTTAGTTTAAAGCTCACCACCACGTCAAGTGCAGGGCCACGAGTGAGAACACAAGACAAGGACAAGGACGCGACAAACAGACGGGACCACAGGTAGACAGAAAACATGGAACATGAAAATAACACAACCCTTTTTTATTTATTTTTTTTTTTTAAATGTCTTTTATTTTGGATGTGGACTTAAAGTACATACATAACAAAACACATTTTCTTTTTTTTTGATTTTATTTTTTTTTTAAGGACCACAAGAAAGAACAAAACATTTTATACTGTCCCTTCCAAACAGTTACTTTTACATACATTTTCTGACACAGTGACAAACATCTACATAACGAAAACCGGTTTAAACAAATGCTAAACACAAACAAAACTGAGTTAAAAAAAAAAAATGTTTTGCAGGAAATGCAATTTTAATGTTTAAAACATTTTCAATAAGAAAAAAACATAGGTTAACAGTTTCAGTGAAGTGTTTTGAGTGTGTGGGTTGATGCTGTCACATCCAAACTTGTGCTCAGTGTGTTGCTGTCCTATTCGTTTTAGAGGGATTTGTTAGCTGTTTGCCACCTACAACTTGTGCTCTGTTCATGCAAGCTCCAGTTTCAGTGGAATCAATCAGCATTATAAAAATAAGATAAATCTGCCTCAGTCGAACTCACATAATGAAGCTTTCCGTTTCTGGTATGAAGTGAATAAAACCGATGTGCATTAGTGGTGGTGAAAGTGGATCAACTTCTTAATTTATGTCTAACTATTTGTTTTGTCCATTTCTCTGTTCCTCTCTTAGCCAAATGATGGAGTCGAATGGTGCAGTATATTGAAGTTGCCATTTTCACCAGAAGATGCACATGGTTGTCTTCAACGGTGGTGTCAAACATGTGACTGTGCAGCCCTGGAAACAAAGTCATATCTGCACTGTAATGAAGAACTTTTCCAATGGCAGCAGACAGCCCGTGTCTGTGGAAGTTTGCCTGAGGTTACTTTCAAGATCCGTTGGAAACAACACTCTGCTTCTCTGCAAACTGCAATTATTCCTCTGATGGCTTCTGCAATCCTCCTCGATTCTTCAGGAGAAGAAACAATGGACAGGGGGTCTCCGATGTTATGGCGTCAGTGCAGGGTGTGCAAAGATGTTTTTCCTTGATTTTCTTTACAAAAAATCCTGCGATGTAGTTGAGGGCAGCCTCTTTGTACTTAGAGACAGCATCGACATCCGGACAGAGTGAGCAGTCATGCTCAGACCGGGCTTCCAGAAACAGGCTCCAGGTTGAACCTACGTGTGGTGTTAATTGATGCAGATGTCACCCCTAAGATGTCTGTGTTGTCCAACATTAGACAGTTGACTGTGCCCGTCTTCACCTGTTGCCTGAAGAGAAGACGTTTGTAGGCTACAGTGAACGTGTGGTTGTGGGATTGTTGTTTGAATCCACCACCTGCTCTTGACAGAGGAGAAGAAAAGCTCCAGGTGGTCTTGACAGAGCTTATAGTCAGTAGATAACTGGGCATTCATCCTTTTCCACTAGGTCATGAAAGATTTGTGTACACTTCTGACACAGGGCTATGAGGCCAATAATGCATGTTCTTCTTCTTCCAGTGGTGCACAGGATTCCCATTGTTGTCTCTGAGAGAAATAAGGGTTGACTCTGCTTTTTGAAGGATCACTGCAGTTCGTTTCTTTGTTGGATGCTCTCATGGGTGTCTTGTACCCTTTCCAAATGGATTTCTGCTATTGAGAACATCAAAAAGCAGCAATCAAATTGTTCTCAGGAAGTCTACTGTCTCCTTGCAGCCTCTGAACTGTGGCAAGTGCAGATGTTTGTTGCAGTACTCCAGAGCATCAGCTACACTGCTGCTGAATACCTGTGTTGCCAGCTTCACCTTCATCTTCTGTCTCCCACTTTATATGCGCCATCTTCAACTTTTTTCCTAGTCTCAGTCCCTCTTTTCCTTGGCTCTTGTTCAGCTCTACAAGATACTTCCACTTGATCTTTACCCGTTGAGGTTTGTAGTGTACCTCCGTCAGCAAGTGTATTACGGAGCAGCTTAATCATGCGGTAGACATCTAAAACTACATCGACAGAAGAGTTATCATCAGGATGAGGAAAAGAGGGAACCTGAGTGTATGTCCAAGTTGGCTCCAAGTGTCTTGAGCAATGGAGAATGGCATGATGGGCCATCACAGGTTAATGAAATTATTCTTACTCCAATGCCGTCGTGTAGGCGATGAAGGCATTCCTTCCCTAAGTTTGCACTTATGTCGTCTGACGATTCCACATCCAAGGTCCACATATCCGTGAAATCTCCCAGCGCTGTATTCAATATGTTTTCGAATAGCCATTTCATCAAGCATCAAGGCACAAATGGTCTCCTTGCCTACCTTCTGTCTTTTCTGTACATTCACGCACATAGGAATAGGCTTTTGCGAAATAAAAGTGTAGAGTCATTGCAAAACTCTGCAATTCCTCTGACACTTTTGACTTGTTTCCTTTCTCCATTCTGGTTAGGATTTCCTTGAAGACACCACTGAAGCAATTATCCATCATGTCAGCACATCCAGTGGAAATGAGGCTTTTTTTCTTTCAGCTCTTTGATGACCTCAGAAAGACAGATGACTTGCTTCTGTAATCGGCGGGTCTTGCATTGCTCTGACTTTAGCTTCTTGCGACAGTGGTCCAGTTTCTCCTCAGCAGAGAATATCTGTGTCTCCAACTGGCGCTTAATAGACCTGGGTGATACGAAGAGTGCGTAGTCATGTTCCTCCATACATTTGGGTAAAACATCGGTTGTGGGTTGTGGCTCATCATGTGTGTCACTGCAGTCTGAGGAAGCCTCCAATAGTCCCTCTAACTCAGGATCTGCGGTGAGTGAGTATGCATGGTCCTTACCTTGTATGAGTGGATTGGCTGTCGTACCTTCAGAGTTGTAATGAAACATTGTAGGAATAGCTGTTGACAGTCGCTTTTTACCACCTTTGACAATGAAACACTTCTCTTCAAAATGTAGAGCACACGGCCTGGAGTTCTTGGTGGGAACCCACCTTCCACATTTGATGTTGTCCACCCATCGTGCCAGTCTATCTTTGTCACCCAGCGGAAAACTGAAATAATATTTTATATACATAAATAGGTTAATTGGGTAGAAATCATATTCCTGCAGTATTTTATTATATACTTTTGTAATAAGTGTGGCCTCATTATACATGTTTATTTTGTTTAATGAGTATAGTTAAATCTTTATTTGAATAATGCACCATCATAAATCTTTGTTAATATTAACTCCATTGTTCATGGTAAATACTAAATGAAATGAAAATATTTTTGAAAAGGCCAAAGTCACATCAGTATTTGTCTCGGGGGGCTGATTACTCTCAAATGTGTGTGTGTTAAAAGGAGCAATGGTTGAAAATGAGTTTAAAAAAAATAAAAGTACTGTACGTTTTATGTATCTGTACTTTACTTAATTCAGTGTTACTGTTGATAGCTTTTCCTTTTACATCACTACATCTGAGAGCATGTGTATGTGCATGTTTATGGAGATATTTGCACGTTTTTTGACTTTCAACTACTGCATTTGAAGACACAAAAGTGAGCTGTAAATTATGATAATCAGGACTATCCATCTAGATCACAATTCGAGTCTTTACCTTTCTAAATCTGTGTGAATTACATTTGCTTTTGTACTCTAAATGTTGATATTTACAGGTGTACTTTCATACTTTTCCTTCAGTAGATTTTCAGTACAGTACAATACTTTTTACAGTTTACTTAAATAGTTTGTGCACTTGAGTGCAAAATGAATACTCAGGTGATTTATATCTGTATAAAAATGTTTATCTTATTAATTAATCGTGTGTCGCTGTCTGTAATCATCAAAAAGTATAATTTGCAACGCAATAAAGCCTTGGGCACCATGCGTTGTCTTTTTAAAAAGGCCGGACTATGCTGTCAGATGTCAGTACTTTAATAGTTACCGATCGAAACCAATCGATTTCCCACGCCGTCGCTCCGTTCGGCTGAAGCTCTTGATTGCAAAAATCCGTGTGTGAACAATCCGATCAGGCCAGAGGAGAAACAGGTTGAGCGGGAAGATTTAAAGTTTTGAAGCTTTGTGATTGGCCCAGAAGATAGTGCGTTTCCTGTTTACCAAACGGTCTGCGTCGCGCATGCGGCGTGGTGCAGCTGTCGCATCTTTTAAGAGGTATTGCATTTTTAAATTGTATATTTCATTCAACCTAATGGCATTGTGTATTTGGTTTCGTATTTTCTTATTATTTTAATGTGTGATTGTTTTGTTTTAGAGCACACAGTATGGATTATAGGTGACAGTTACGTCCGGCGAGGCCGCGACTGGGCACTGCAGTCCATCGGGCCTGACCTGGGGCTGTTCTCCCACATACAGTGGTTCGGCAGGGGAGGCCTGCGTTGGAGTGCCCTGCTCCCCTGGTTCCGTCAGGCTGTCCTGCTCATCTGCTGTGGCAGCAACGACCTCGGGAGGTTGAAGAATGTGGAGCTGGTCGCAGCGATGAAGCGGGACCTGTTGGACCTCCATGGGCAGTTGCCCTCCATGACCGTGGTCTTCTCGGCTCTGACGGACCGACGCCTGTGGTGGGACGCCAAGTCGGGGCGGATTAATAAAGCCAAGAAGTTTGTGAACAATGTAATGGGAGATTTTTTGAATGGTCTTGGGGGTTGTATGGTAAATCGTCCCTGGTCTATTTGTAAACTATGGACTTAATTTCTCTAATTTGGGAAATAACATTTTTTAAATGATTTGGCCACAACACTTTGTCAGCGGCTCTAAATTAAATACAAATATGCCAAGGATAATTTCCTTGTGGCAGGATCACTGTGTGTGTGTGTGTGTGTGTGTGTGTGTGTTTTCCATGGATGTATTATATTGTTGTTATCTTATCTTAAATCAGTTTTATGTATTTTACAATGTCAGAATCAGAAAGAGTTTATTGCCATTGTCAATGAACAAAATTCACAAACATAGGAACTTGTCTCGGCCTTAAGGTGCAACATAAAACACTGAGCAATAATAAAACAACATATATTCAATCAAAAAGGGCATGCATTAAAGAACAATTTAAAAATTACTATAAAATAAAAATAAGCATTTCTATGTACACAAGAGTTACAAGTTAGATTTACAGTTTGAGTGCAGAAAGTGACAAGTGCAGTGAGTGATTGAATATTTGCAGTTATTTGATTAAAACATTTTTTTTTTATTTGATCTGTTCATTTTATATATGCAGTTTGTTTTGTCTTGTATCGTTCACACTCAACTTAAATACTGACAAGGAATGACAATAAACAGTACAAAGAAGAAGCCTCCTCTGAATAAGGGAGTGTCCGACATTAGAGCTTTAAAACTCAACTTAAACTATTAATTTCAACTCAGTCATAGCCATTCCATTTACTATTTTAACATTTCCTTGTATTATATTAATTTTCTGTTTGTATGTGGTATTGTTTTTGTTATCTGTCTAAAGGACTGCAGACCAAATTAGAGTTGTAGCTATAATCAGACATATTTATTCAATAAACAAAAGTTTATTTATTCCTATTAAATAAATGATGAAATATGTGTATTGCATTTATTAAAGATCGACATGATACAAAAAGACAATAATACACGAGAAAATGTAATACAATTAAATATTGCATAACTCCATTATGTAACAGAGAATGTTTTCTATTATCTTGCTAGTTTGATATAAATCGCACAGCAAACAGTGGCAAGAAATCAGTGCATATAAGCCAAATTATATTGTGTACATTAATAAATGAAACGTTAATAACAAACAAACATCCAAAACAAAAACAAAGTGATCTGGGTGACGATATTAGAACCTCTAAATGGGCAAATGTAATTTGTTGTCAATTAAATCGGACTTTTCATCTTAACATTTGTTATAATTCTCTTAAATAGCACAGCTTTACAACAGATACCTTTATATTTATGGATATAACAATTCATCATTATACATTTCGTAACCAGACCATTTCAAGACGACAGACTCCAAAAGTCCGTGCTAACTGTTCTCAGTCTTTCACGCATTCTGCAGTCGCCGTGCTCGTTCCTGACGCCAAAGCGAGACGGCGATGTCGTCACAAAGGGGGAGGCGCTAGACTCCCTATTCAGGAAGTAACGCGGAAGTAGAGAACTTTTTTGGAGACATGCGCCAATGAGCACACGCCATAGGCTTGAATTGAACGCCATTTTATTTTCCGGGAGCTTGGTTCGGCCCGGAAGTAGCATCAAGAGAGTTATTATAATAGATCCATGTAATAGATCCATGCAAGAGACGCCGACTCGCGAACCATGTGACCACTCTAACCAATTGCAGTGAGAGCTAGAGCAAAGCAGAGTGAGCCGTAGCCGAAGATTTAAAAAACGATTTTAAGAAAACTGAAGGATTTTGAACCAGAAAAAAAGCCCATGACAAAAAAAATAGGCAAACATCCCCACAAAATCCGCCCTTTTCAAAGCTATAGGTGGCCGGTCAGCCGAACACGAGCATGGAATAAATGCTTTTTGGGCTGCAGAGGATTTTTTTCGCTGCAGTTCCAGTAGACTGGCCCCTGGGGCTGGCAATACACTTTACAGTCATTTAATGGCTCCTTTGTCCAACATGACAGTCCAGGTTGGAGCGAATGGCGCCCTCTGGTGTATCTTAAGTGAATCGCGGGTCGGGCCAGACATGATTAATCGCTCGCAGATGAAAGCTTCTTCACAGACCGCGCCGCGCTGAGCTCTGCATTTGTCTGTTAGTTGCGCTTGGTGCTTGGAGCAATGGCCACAGCAGTGAAACTCAACACCGGGGCTCAAATGCCCATTTTGGGACTAGGAACGTGGAAGGTGCGTGTTTATTTCTAGACTTTTCTGTGTTGATTCAGGGTTAACGTGATGGACAGACGGGGATGGTCCACACTAGCATAACCATCTGAGGGTTACACAACTTTTGGGAATGGCATCACTTATTGCAACTTCAACATATTAGTAGATCTTCAGTCTCTGCAGAGCTCGCAGGAATGGCACTGCTGCACAGTTGTGTGTGTGTTTTGCGTGTGTTTTGCGTGTATTTTGTGTCTTGTGTGTGTAAGGCGGGGGGATAGGTTATGCAAGGGCTTTGGATGTTTTTTTACATGACATTTAGATTTATTGTATTTCCCTGAAGAAAATAATTAGTAGTTGTATGTTAAGTATGTTAAGCCTCTTCATCAGAAGAGTCACGTGTCACATTTCCTGAGGGCCATATTCAGGCCTCAAACTGGTTAGACGGCACTGCAAGGCAAGGCCAAGGCAAGTTTATTTGTAGAGTCAACATTTCGTACACAAGGCAAATCAAAGTGCTTCACACTAACAGGGGGGGAAAAAGCATTAAAATCACAAAGACATGGCAGAAATCACAAAATCTTAATTTAAAAGTGGCCATTTTCCAGGCTATCCGTCAAATAGTTCAAGACATAAAAGAGAAGAGATGCAAAGAAAAAGCATTTCAGGTCATATGCACAGCCAAACAAAACAGTTTTTAGTTTAGATTTGAACATTGCCAAAGTAGAGGGACCTGTTCCTCAACATCCTTCCTAGGAAGACTGTTCCGAGATTTTAGCTGCATAAAACTGAAAGGCAGATTCCCCATGTTTTAGTCCTGACTCTGGGCACCAGCAGGAGGCCCGGTCCCTGAGGTCCTCAGAGTCCGAGATGGTTCATATGGCAATAACATGTCCGAGATGTACTTTGGTGCTAGGCCATGGAGAGACTTGTATACAAGCAGAGCTGCTTTGAAGTCTATTCTCTGAGCCACAGGGGCGAAGTGCAGAGAAACGCTGAGCACAGGACTAATGTGATCGTACTTCCTGGTTCTAGTTCAGCCCCGAGCAGCGGCGTCTGTGATGACTGCAGCTGTTTTACAGCTCGTTTGAGAGGTCAGTGAGCAGGCCGTTACAGTAGTCTAATCTACTAGAGACAAACGCATGGATAAGTCTCTCCAGGTCTGGTTTAGACACTATACTTTTGATTTTGGCAATGTTTTTTAGATGGTAAAAAGCTGCTGATGTGATTGATCTGACGTGGCTGTTAAAATTCAAATCTGAGTCCATTATTACCCCCAGATTTCTAACTTGATGTGTAGGTTTTAGAGCGAGACTCTGGAGGTGACTGTTAACACTTTCTGAGATGGAGGGGTTTTGTTAATCTGTTTACTGTGGCAAACAGGACACGCGAGTTGTTACTGCAGCTTCCAATTATTTCAGAAAAATATCCTTCCCTAGTTCTACATAAAATGAGGTTGTACATGTACAACTTCTCTCTGTTAAAATCTCTTTCTGAACGCTGGAGCTTCGACTTGCGCCATTTTCGTTCGGCCCGGCGGCACTCCCTTTTCTGTGCCCTGACCGAATCATCATTTCTCCATGGCGCCTTCTGCTTATTTTTAACAATTTTAGCCTTCATTGGGGCAATGGATTTCATTGACTGATTTGAATCCTCATTTGTTAAAACTCAGACACTGTTATATAATCCTAAAGTCTGAGTGGTGTTAAATGATGTGTTTATTGTGTTTTAGTCAAATATATTTAGCACAGTATTTTGTTTTCAGTCTCCCCCAGGAAAGGTGGCAGAGGCAGTGAAAGCCGCTATCACAGCCGGATACCGACACATCGACGGCGCGTTCGTTTACCAGAATGAGGCGGAGGTGGGAGAAGGAGTCAACGCCATAATAAAGGACGGCGTGGCCAAGAGAGAGGACCTTTTCATTGTCAGCAAGGTGCAAGATATGAAAGCATGTACAGAAGCATCAAAGGCGATCCATAACATCTCAATGTCTGTCCTCTAGCTGTGGTGCACGTTCCACGAAAAGCCACGCGTGAGAAAAGGTTGTGAGAAGACTCTGAGTGACCTCAAACTGGATTACCTTGACCTCTATTTAGTTCACTGGCCAATGGGGTTCAAGGTGGCTATTGGGACAACCACACTTACTAATATGGACAATGTTTGATTGCCTTTTGTCTTGTTCTAACAAAAGTTTAAATGTTCTACAGTCTGGTGACGAGCTCTTCCCGGTAAATGAAGCCGGCGAGACAATTTCTGACAACACTAGCTTCTTGGAAACCTGGGAGGTAAGTCAATAACAATGAGATGAGAGATATAAAATGATATAAAGAAAATAACTTATTGCATTACTCTACTTGAAGGCTATGGAGGAGCTTGTTGACGCCGGGTTGGTCAAAGCTATCGGCGTCTCCAACTTCAACAAGGATCAAATCGAAGCCATTTTGAACAAACCAGGCCTCAAGTACAAGCCAGCAAACAACCAGGTGAGCAAAACACATGTCTGCATTTCATATCAGGTCAGTTTTGAGTCGTTTCTACTCCTTAACACTGTTTGAACATAATATAACCGAATGGAAAGTTGTCGAGTCACACAGGCATTCAGTTTGAGAACCGAACACGGGATAAAACCAGATTTCAGGAACAGCAGAAAGACTGTAATGCCATTATCTGTCCTCTCTTATCAAGTCACAGGAGTAAATGTCGTTTCCTCCCTCAGGCCACAACCATTAGCTGGTTTGACCTTATGTTTCGGCTGTTTTTTGAAGCCATTTGTGACATTGTGCTGTCGTGTGCGCTGTCCCTATTGGTTGTTTTTTTTTTACACTCGTACTGAACAAGATTATTCATGAAACCAACTGCTAACATGTAAAATTGTATGCTGTAAATGAAGGTATGGTAAATCTACTGGGTTTACATGGAGAGGGGTGGGGCATAGCCAAACTAGATGGCAGCATGTGAGTAAGTGTACTAGACAAATAAATCTGTTTACTCTAGTATAGGGCTGTCACTAATGATTATTCCTATTGTACATTGAGACTTTTAAAATATATTATCAACCAAATAAAGGTTAAAATACGGTGTATTATTTATTCTTTTTGGACATTTTGATCTAATATTTGTTAAAGTTGACTAGTCACAATTAGTCAGTTAAATTTACTATAGAAGTGTATTGTCTTTTTAAACAAAGAAAATACGAAAAAAAATATGTATGTCCAAAAACACACATTTGAAAGAAACTAGCATAAATGGGATTTATTTTTATTTTTATATAGAATCTTGTGTCTTTTAACCTTTCTTTTCTTGAAATGCCTTTTTTTTTTTTTCTCCCCAAAAATTTTATTTTTAAATTGACCCTATTCCGGCCCCACTCTTGTTTTTGTTTTTTGTTTTTTTTCTTTTCTCTAATAAAATAAGAAAAGAAGCTACAAAGAACAAATGGCTATTCTTTTCAAATGCGACACCAGTCCAAGTGCAAATAAATATATTCCTCCTGCCATACCGTTGAAGTTGCTGCTTATTGCCACTAGGTGGAGTGCCATCCTTACCTGACTCAACAGAAGCTGATCGAGTACTGCCACTCAAAGGGCATTTCTGTGACGGCCTACAGCCCCCTGGGCTCCCCCGACAGACCCTGGTCAGTACTGTTAAACTCATGTAAAGGTTTTTAAGTTTTTAGTGGGTCAAATTCAACTAAAACCACTTACATTTGCACTCAGTCCTTTGGTCAGATACTCGGGACTCATGTTCCTCTTTGTGTTTAATAACATGCATCAAATGTTGTAATGATTTGGGAGTTGAGTAATTCTTAGTCCTGTTATTTGGCTGTTTTTTATTATTCATATTTTATCAATGAAGAAGTTTGTGCTGAAGATCAGTGGATCGTTTCATTTCACAGGGCCAAACCAGAGGACCCTTCTCTACTGGAAAACCCTCAAATTAAAGCCATTGCAGAGAAGCACAAGAAAACATCTGCTCAGGTAGAAGTTAAAATTGCTCATGTGACTTCACAATAACCTTCAAGAAAGCAATACACTTCTAACTTTGCACCATGGACTTGTCTGCTCCTGTCAGGTCCTAATCCGCTTCCACGTCCAAAGAAATGTCATTGTTATACCCAAGTCCATCACTCCTCAGAGGATCCAGGAGAATGTTCAAGTAAGCAGCACATGATGGCAACAGGTGTTCAGAAGAAGACGTCTGAATTCTTGTTTTGTTTTTGAAGGTGTTTGACTTTGAACTCAGTGAGGAAGAAATGAAGACCATCCTGGGATTTGACCGCAACTGGAGAGTGTGTCCCATGCAGTGGTGAGACGGTGTAGCCGTGTCCAGATTATTTTGTTGTGTACTACTTCATTTTCCGTGTATTAATATCCCCTTTCCCTTTTTGTAGGAGCACAAAGCACAAGGATTATCCCTTCAGTGCTGAATTCTGAGACTGTTTACATTTCATGGTGCATTGTTTTAGCTTTGTGGTACATTATTCATTCATGGATTAATTCCAGCCGCAAATTTGTTGGCGCTTGATTCCGTGTTCTATACCCTTTCCTATAAATCTTAATCTATATCTTAGATTAAAATACAATACAATAAATACAAAGAACTGTGTGTAATTGTCAGATTTTTGGGTGCATAATTTTCAATGCTCTTCTCTGGGGTTTTTTGTAAACGTACGTATTGGACGTATTTACAGTACTTTTAGCTCTTAGTTGGCCCAGCACTTCCCTTTGTTGTATGTTAGTCATGCTGTTTGAAGTCATGTGTTGTCATGTGTTGCCAAGTGTTGTCATGTGCTTCCATGTGCGTGACAATAGAATATTGGCTTTCACTTCATTCGATATTGTCATTTTTCTAAATATATAATATGAAGCGTTCTTTGGGATGAAGTGTATTGCCAGATATGAGTAGTACTCTTTTCAGAGTAGTTTTCTGATGCCATACTTTTATACTCATACTTGAGTAAAAATTGTGGTTACTGTTATACTGCATGAACGTTAAATACTTCAAACTCCTACACCTTCAGGTAAGATTTGTGTCTGTTCTTTGGAATACCAGAATATGTGCTTTGTTTGGTTTGTCTGGCCATAAATCATACTTTACATTTTATGTCCAAACTGTTGCTCTGCAACAAATATTTTACTCTTACATGAGTTAGTATTAAGGCCACTACTTTTTACTTTTACTTCAGTAATATTATTTTAAAGTAACATTGAGTACAAAGTTTGACTACTCTACCCTCCTGTTTCTTGCTACAGAACCATACCTATGAGTGGCCACTAGAGGTCATAAAGGCTCAGTTTAAATACTAGTATTTAAATATTAGTACAATTTATGAACAGAATAGTAGTTTCCAAATGAGAGAAAAACTCAGTTCAGCTGATCAGTTGTTCTTTATAATAAACCCGAAGGAAAAACCTAACATGATATTGAAATGTAATTTATTCAAATTAAATTTTAATTACATACAGTAAATGTGTTACTGATCTTAACAAAACAGGGGAGGAAAAAGGACATTTTGTTATATCTGATGAAGAATAGATGTACATCTCAATGGCGGAGAAATGTATCACGTTGAAACTTGAAACGTGCACACTATTCGGGGGGAAATAATGCTGGAGAAACTGTAGTTACCAGGCAGGGCCGTCATGATCAATATTGGACTGAGAATATTCAAGCATTCACATTTAAACAAGCGGCCATACCAACTTGTCATCAGCTCCCAGACGTAAACAGGGATGGGCCTGGTTTGTACTTGAAGGGGCCGCTGGAATGCCAGGTGCCACAGGGGGGCGGTAGTGCGCACTGTTGTGTCCTTGGGCAAATCCAAGTCTGCTGAAATAGTTTGTGGGAGTGAATGCGGGAGGACAGGTGGAAATGAGCCCATGGCTACAATCTGGTGTGTTTACAGCATGTGCATCGTGTATGTTCATCAATATGCATAAAACTCCTGCATTGGAAATAATTGATGGAAACCCTTGGGACGCTCTTAATGGACGTCACAGAATAAACCAACTGTTAAGAACTAGGTGCAAATAACAGTGGAAATTTAGGGGGGAAAAGCAGCGGGGCAGTTAAACATATGCAATACACCAGACCTTAACTGATCATTTAGCTACACTGTTTTTGTTTGTGTTTTCTATTTTATAAGAATCAAAATAGGACAAAAAGAATACAAAAACTTTGTATTATAACAGATTTTGAAACGATGTGATGATGGTCAGTAATCTGTGTTGAAGGGGAAGTCTTTATGCTGCGAGGCCCTGTGGAGAGAAAAATATGCAGGGGTCATGAGCTTAATGGAAACAAAGATTTTGTGTTAGAGTGTGTGTGTGTGTGTGCGTGCGTGCGTGCGTGTGTGTGCCTGCGTGTGTGTGCGTGCCTAAGTCTGGTACAAACAACTTTGATTTTGGTCTTAAAATGCCAATACAATTACAATTGCTCATTGTCTTAGTCCTTAAATAAATTAAAAGTCTTATTTCCTCTGCATCAATCGCCCAACAATAGGTCTTTACGTACCACTCCAGGTCAAACCCTCTCCAGTTCTTGTTGAGGCTCAGCAGACTTTTCATGTCTTCATCACTCAATTTGAAGTCAAAGATCTGAGAGAGGAACGTGGATAGCTAAATAAACAATCTTCTATATCAAATGTTGTCTACATTCTTAATGATTTACACACCTTAATATTCTCCTTTATCCGACTTGGCGTAATGGACTTTGGGATTACAATCACATTTCTCTCAACATGAAATCTTATTAGAACCTGAAGGAAATATGTATTAATTCAAATGTAATAGTACGTGCCCTACAGGCATTTGTGATTAAGCGTAGTATTTGCCAAAGCAAAGAACTATAAAAAGCTATTCACATTGCCTACTTTAATTACATTCACTAATATTACCCCCGTTAGTTTGAAGGAACTGCCCTTAACCATTGAAGCGGAGAATGTTGAGAACATTCTCGTCATATTCAGTATAGTATTGCCTTTTGGACACTCTTTCAGGATAATTGCTTGTATTTTTTTTATCTTACTATCCTCCTTTTGAACACATTTGCTGTCTGTCCTGTTTCTTGCCTGGGCTGGCGTTTTGTTGTGTTTCTTTGCAACAGCCTTAACTACAGGTTCATCGAGAAGAGACACTTCATCTTTTGGAGCCCTGGAAATAGAATACAGTATGTCATAATTGACTTAAATTGTGTTTTCTTTTTTCTTTTTCCACTGTGACACTTTTGTGTTGATATCAGACTTTGCATCTGACTTTCATGTTTACATACAAACTTGATCTGTTCATGACACGTTTATGTTGTTTATTGGTATTTCTCACCAGGGCCGATCAGGAGACCCGAGCGGGCTGTAGGTGGTCACTGTGATGCCTTTTGAGTGACAGTAGCTGATCAGCTTCTCCTGACTCAAGTAAGGGTGGCACTCAATCTAAATAAAAATGCCAAGGAAACATTCAGAAATGCATTCACTTTGTACATTTACATGGCTAGAAGGAATCAAATAATTAGAACAGAATACTAGAATGTGTGTATTTCATTGTATTTCATTAGAGAAATCTGGTAATCAACAACAGTTAGTGACAGATTGACAGGTTTAAATTCTAAACACATTAAAGACAAGAGAGATTAAATTTGTTTCTCCGGAGGAAGACGGACGGAGAGAGTAAGCTTCAGTTAGCTCGTCACTCCGAACACCCGAGTAACATGTTAACCGCCGCCCCTAAAGGGTGGGGGGAACAGATGGCGGCAGTGGACATTTAAATAACCTTTTAACTCTGTTGAACTTTGTTTGAACTTTAGGTTCCCAGCAAGTCGTCTTGAGTGGAATTTCATGTTTATTTTACTGGTCATCAGTTCTAAAGCCCAACAGGCTGCTGGATTATCTCAGCAGTTTACTTCTGCAAAACAGTCTCATAAGCAGTTTATTAAGCACACAAAATCATACAATAATAATAATGTATAAAAGGTAGATACAATCTTTACAATTATTCCAACACAGATAATCAGTGTTTTGTGAGTAACTTTTCAATCTTTAAAATGTTTTCTGTGATGCTTTTTACTTTTACTGTCATAGTTTGCCATTTTCTTTGCACAATTGTCCTGCTCAGGCACATATCAGATTACTCACATCACATGAAACTGTTTACATGACATTTCAATAATCAGATAACTCATTGTACCTGGTGGTTGGCCGGCTTGTATTTGAGTCCTGGCTTGTTGAGAATGGTTTCAATTTGGTCTTTGTTGAAGTTTGAGATTCCTATAGCTTTGACCAGTCCAGCATCCACAAGCTCCTCCATTTTCTACAGAAAGATTAAATGTCATTATTGCCGTTGTTGTTGTTGTTGTTGTTGTTGTTGTTGCTGTTGCTGTTGTTGCTGCTGCGTTGATAATAAAATAACCATTGCTCGGTAATTACCTCCCAAGTGTCCAGGAAATTGCTGTCATCAAAATAAACGTGTCCTGCCTCATCCACTGGAAAGAGTTCATCCCCGGGCTGTCAATGCAAAAACACAATCATATATTTGCACCACTACTCATAATACCCCTTAGAAGGAAAATGCACATACCTCATTAAAGTGCACATGACAGGTTCTCAAGTTTTTCTGATTATGACTTGTTTGGTGGGATAGAATGCGTGGTAAATCATTATCATAGATTTGCATCAGTCAAGTTGCAGTTTGTGAAAGAAAATTGAAAAATAAAGGTGGAAAATTTCAGGAAGTAGAGCTGAGGTCTGCCTATGTCATCAATAAGCGACATTTCAATTTACAAAATTGATAGCATTTTCTGACTGATTTAAGCAATAATTTTTCAAACTAAATGTGTATTATTCGTCAAATCATAACTGTAATTGATATGGATTTTTGCCCTTGTTTACCGTATGGTTGCTTGGTAACAGTTGGGGAATTACCTCTACGGACAACATGTCACATCTGCTGCTCATGTCCAACCAGAAAGTAACTGGCTGTATTATAACAGTAACTGTAGTATTATAAAGTCACCAAAATTGTTAAACTAAGGAAAAAAAAAAAAAAATAATATAATAATTAATAATATAATATAAATATACATATAATATATATTATATATATATATATATATATATATATATATATATGTATGTATATATATATGTATATATATATATATATATATATATTATGTATGTATTACATATATATATGTATGTATATATATATGTATGTGTATATATATTGTATGTATATATATATATATATATACATACATATATATATATATTTATATATATATATACACACACACACACACACATATATACACACACACACATAACACACACAATATATATATACACAAAAAAAGCATCCCCAAAGCATGATTCACAAACACGGCGAGTGGTGTTAAAACCAAACAGTTCAATATTTGTCTCATCTGACACATCACATTCTCCCAATCCTCCTTTGGATCATCCAGATGGTCTTTAGCAAATTTCAGACGGGCCTTTACATGATTTTTGTGTAGTCGGGGAAACCTGTCGGGCAATGCAGGATTTCACCTCATGATTTCACCTAGTGTGTTACTTATTGTCATCTTTTGTGACGGGTGGTCCCAGCCGTCTTCAAATCATTGACCAGTTCCCGCCGTGTAGTGCTGGTCTGATTCCTCACTGTTCTCAGGAACATTTGAACCCCACGAGGTGAGCTCTTGCATGGAGCCCCACTCCGAGGGAGATCGTCAGTGATGTCATACTTCTTCCATTTTCTAATAATGTTTCTCACAAAGTTGTTTACCAATTGCAGTTTGACTCATCCCAGCTTTGTGCAGTTGTACAATTTTATCTCTGGTGTCTTTGGGAAGCTCTCTGGACTTGGTCATGGTGAAGACTGCAGTCTGACAGTTTGAAGGTGTGTGCAGGGGTCTCTTATGCATCTAATCAGTTCAAACAGGTGCCATCCATACTGTAAACAAGTGGAGGCTGGAATAACTTCTTAAAGTCTGGTTTGTGAGGGACAGAAGAGTTGTTTGTTTCTGTCTCTCGCGCTTGATGTGTACCTATGATGAAAATGACAAACCTGTCGTATCTTTGTAAATGGGTGAACTTGCAAAGTTTTAAGTTGCCCAATACTTATTGGCCCCACTGTGTGTGTGTGTGTGTGTGTGTATATATATATATATATAAGTATAATCATGTTCACTGCGTTTTAGTGAAAAGTGTACTCTAACCTGTCCTTTGCACTTTAAGTACAATTTTATAGCATGTAATAATAACATGTAACCCGACCCCTGTAACAATAGGCCCAATACTAAAGTACACTGTCAAATATCAGTGTTACTAAGTTTTTAAAACATTAACTGCCATTCAAATTTTATGATATAGAGTAAAGTTTTCCAGTTTATGTCACCTTGACGCCTACTGGGAAGTGCATGAGGTAGAGGTCCAAATAGTCCAGTTTTAAGTCACTGAGCGTCTTCTCACAACCCTTTCTCACCAGTGACGGAAGATGGAAGGTGTTCCACAACTGTGAACAATACAAACACATATTACTGAACGTTATCCCATGTGATCAAATCGTCAAAAAAAAAAAGTTTATTGATAGCAACGACAGATATTCATGCTGCTGCTATGGAAAGTTACCTTACTAACAACAAACAGGTCCTCTCTCTTGACTAGTCCTTGCTTGATCGTCGCGAGGATGCCTGCTCCAACCTCTTGCTCATTCTGGTACACATAGGCCCCATCTATGTGCCTGTACCCAGCACTGATGGCTACTTGGATGGCTCCTTCACCTTTCCTGGTTCAGACTGGTAACAGTGACTGAAAGGCATTGCTGTGGTTAGGATATATCATTACATCCTTTGAAATAAATAGTCACATGTACAGTACATACACATGGATCACTGTAAACTACACAACAATGCATTTGATGAAAGAAATGTCTGAGCGTCTCCGACATCATCAAATAGGATCAAATATTGTCATACTGTATTCTGTGTCATTAGCCCCAAGTCGATGATGCAATCATTGACATTGCTACTTGGTCCTTTGCCCAAATCAAATTGCAAGTCACTGGAAGTTGGGTGTCACCTTATTAGGGAACGGTTGAAAGGAAAATGTAATTAATGATTGTTGATGATTGACTGAGGTTCAGGAGGTGGACCATGCCTCAACCTCCTCCTCCGCCTCCTCCTCCTGCAACCACTCCTCCACTCTCTAACAACCTCTAACTACCCAGAAGCCCTATTTATACAAGTCTATCCCAGCATCTCTGGTTGTCTCTTCTCTCTCGAACCCACCGCCCCACCTCATGTATCTATCATCTTCACCTTAGCACATCAGCATCCAAGAGGATGTACTTCCTGCTTCAGCTGAGGAAAGCCAAGCTGCCAGCGCAGATGATGGTGCAGTTTTACACGGCCATCATTGAGTCCATCCTCACCTCCTCCATCACGGTGTGGTACGCTGGAGCAACAGCCAGGGACAAACAGAGACTACAGTGCATTGTGAGCTCTGCTGAGAAAGGTGATCGGCTGCAGACTTCCATCTCTGCAGGACCTGTACGTCTCCAGGGCTCTGGGACGAGCAGGTCGGATCACAGCTGACCCTTTTCCCACCCTGGACATGGACTATATGAGCCACTCCCCTCAGGCAGGAGGCTACGGTCCATCCGGACCAGAACCTCCCCCACAAGAACAGCTTATTTCCCTCTGCCGTTGGACTCATGAACACTTCTTAAACACCTCTCACTTTATCTAAAATTTAAATCAACAAACTCATTGCACTGTTCACTTCTGCACTACCCCTGTAAATGTAACTGTAAAATTCTGTACATACGAAATATATTTTTCTCTTATGAGTACATTTAACTTGAAATAATTGTTTTTGTTAAACGCATGCTTTATTTGATATATTTTGCTTTATAATTGTTCATCGTTGTATGTTGCATCAAATCACCAAAGCAAGTTCCTAGCCTGCGAAGTTTTTGTTCAGTGACAATGGCAATAAACCTTTTTTTATGATTTTGATTCTATAGAAAGGGGGGGTTCTGACTCGGCTGGGCTGATTACCTGAGACGGAGCCCCCATCCTTAGTCTCTATCCAGCCAACTCTAATCGATCTATCATCGATGTCATCATAACTATCATCAATAAATATTCCCTCGTATTACATTGTTGTGGCGTGGTCCAAGATTTGAATGTCAGAAGTTCCAAAAGATGATACTGAAACGGCTCTGAGCAAATTATAATGTGCCATAACAGGCTTAAACATTGACCAGCTGCTGGGACACAAGGGCCTAAGGTCAATCAACCTCATGTCTTTATGACTATTTATTTATATACAATAGACCTGCAGCTCAAAAAGAATAGGAATCCCTTGTTATTATGAAGCACATCTGAAGGAATGATAGATTACACCGATTTTTTAATTTCAGAGAGTATCATATTTGTATGTAGAACATTTTGTGGTTGAACCCATTTGAGGTCAACACTGTAATTAAAAAACTAGAGGGAAAAAAAGGAAACTACTTTAAATAATATAGAATAAAACTTTGCAGAATAATATAGATAAAAATACCTACATGTTTGGATTTGGCAGAGATTGCAGGCACTGGCAGGAAGTGATCTGGAAACTGGATTTGGTTTCCTTTAATGACATCAAAAGAAAAGTAAAGATATAAAACATATGCTTGATTTCAAGGCATGACTGGACGGGGTTTAAACTTGACTCCACTGGAATGTTACAAAAATCAAATAATCCAAAATGTTTATTCTAAACTACAGTGAGAATACCTGTGTTGATTCCTGCACACTTCAGGCTCAGGGCATCCCCTGGTGGTGCTTCACTGCAGTGTGGATGATACCATGGACAGCGCCTCATAACAAACACTCCTGCCTGAAAATTCTTCCTTATTGAAGTTAAAAAGAAGCATTTTATTCATTCAAAATGTGTTGTAAACTACCCACCGGGACATGAAGGATCTTTTCTGACTCCAACCTTAAAGTACACTTGTTATTATGTAAATAAAATAAAAATACAAAAATACAACATTAACAGGAGAAATAGGGAGTGTCCCACAAGTCAATGGACAAACCCAAATCTGCACATGATATGTTTAATTACAAAGTCAAAGTTCAAACTCCAGAGAAACTACGGGAGCAAAGTTACATTAAAGTACAAATACATGTGTTCATTTGTACACTATTCCTATATTGTATTCCTAAAAACACAAGAACAGGAGACTCAGGGAGTGTCCCACCGACTGTCGAGTCAGTGGACAAACCCAAAGCTGCACATTTTGTAAAAAAATAAAAATAAAAGTACAATCTCCACAGAGACTGTTTACAGGAACAACAAACATTACGGACATACATTGAATTACAACAAAGAAAATCCCAACAAGACATAAAAATAAAACTAAGGCACACAAACACCATAATAAATGTCCCAATTAGTCCGGAGTCCATCAAATTTGTCCATTTTCAAATTAAGTCTAAATTGAATCTTCTCCATATTCCGTATGTTCGTTGTCTGTGCAGATTTCGCCATCAATTTTGTTCTTTCCTGCAGCCAGGAGTAAGGAGTACGCTCCAAAGATATCCATTGATTGTGTTTTTGTGAATAATGTGAGGTTTGACAGTTGAAGGGCAGAACAGCGATTTTTTTTGGTTCTCCAATGAGATGTGCATATATTTCGACTAAATATTTCAATTCTTTCAATTCAAAATAAAATAGTAGATAGTAATAAGATAAAAACATGACAAAAGGAGGGGCTCTCTCCACCAACCCCAAACATTGGTAGATGACCCTTGACCTGGTCTGCAGTTAACCCTCCTATGCCCAGAGTAGAAAGCTAGGTGTACTATGTAGGACATGGTGACTGGCTGGAGTTCTCATCTTAAATGCACTTTATCAATTACAATCTAGTTACAGATTACATAAACTATGTATCACACAATCCTGCGTCATATTCCTAGCTTTCACTTTTTGTGTAACCATGCATAGAAAAGTGAAAATAGATCAACATAAAAACTATTTACAGGAGATGAAATGGGTGGAGCTGAAGGTATTAAATGCTGCCCATTTGGTGTTGCCACACCGAGTCTCAGAGACTGAACTCTGTCATTGTCTGTCTCAAGAGTCTTGGAGCAGGTGGGCAGATGTCCCGGAGAGTTGGGGCTGACCGCTGGAAAATGGATCTCACCAGCCAGCCCAAAACTCCTCTGGAGGCATACACTGGTCATGCTCTTCTCCCTCCACATCCACCTCTTCATCTGAGAGGGAGGAGGGGGAGGGGCTGGCTGGCAGGCAGGCAGGCAGATATGGCTTGGAGCCGTCACAACAACAAAACAAAGTTGGAGCTCCCTCTGCTAGCGAACAAACAAATTACATCCTTACATCCACCCCCTGCTTGTTTGATGGACATCACAAACTTATCACAATAAAATCACCCCCAACCACAAAAAACAAACGTCAAACCAAAGTGCGAGTTATAACTTCTAACTAAATCGGATCTTTGTGTGAATGTGGTGTATGTATTTTAGTTTCTGCTCAGTAAATTCAGTCTATCTTTCGTCCCTTTGCCATATGCGCTGACCCCGATCAATCTTTTTTTGAGCTGTTTCACAGTGCATGGTTCTCAACTGATAAGACAGTCTTTTTGGTGGCCGTCTCATTCTAGGAGGACTTTTCTTGATAACTTCCTGTGGTTCAAGTGGTGTGACCCTTAACTGAACCGAGAAATCTTCTTCTACGCAGGTGGCCTCCAGGGCTCCAAGCTCAGCCTGTTGTCCATCACTTTCATTATCTCCCATGTTCACCAGTTCATTCTTTTCCTGATCCTCCTCCTCCCTTTCCTTCTTTGAATCGTCACCATCAGACTCATTACTTGAAATATTGCCACTATCAGTCTCATCTGCACCATTTTCTGGATTAATTGGAAAAAACATGCAGTGGGTGAGAAGGTTTCCGTTCTAACCGAAGTTCTACCGAATTACATTAATTGGACCCCACCTGTCACCCAACTTCTGATGACCTTCAACAGCACAGACTTTGATGAAGACGCGGTCCAAAAGTAAGACTCTTCTTTACGCTGAGGTCGTAGTGTTTCTTTTGCTGCAGCTTGGCTTGCCTGGAACTTTTGTTGGCCAGAGCGTAGGCATACTTCAGGCTGTCTAGAAGGTCTTGAACATAGTCACTGTACATGCCGGGGTCATTATTGGATGCCAGACCAAACACAAGGTCGACTGGAAGTCTTGGATGCCTGCCATACATAAGATTGTAGGGACTGTAGCCCGTTGAATCATGTTGAGTTCAGTTGTATGCATATGTCATGGCAATAACATACTCACTCCAGTAAGGTTTCATGTGAGGATCCAGGGTGCCAAGCATATTCATGAGAGTGTGATTGAACCTTTCATTGGTACCATTTCCCTGAGGATGCTATGGGCTGGGGTCTTGCTGGGAACCCAAACCGACAAAAGAAGTTTCTCCACAGCCCCCTAGCCACCGTGGACGCCTTATGATCTTTTGTTGGGTACGCTTGTGCAAAGCGGAAAAAAGGATGGGTGACCACAAGCACATTCTCTATCTTACCCACAGACTTCAACAGAATCAGTACAAACCAGCTCCATTGGGGCAGAAGTATGTACGCTAACCTGGGGTGCTTTGAGACTGGCGGGAGACGGCAACGCTCACACTGCTCACACCGCAGTTTCACCTCTTGAAACATCCTAGGCCAGAAGAAACGTTCCCTGATGAGGGCGAACTTTCTCTCAATCCCAAGATTGAGGTTTGGAGTTGAGGGCTCTCTAGTGCAGCACGAGTCCCAAGATTGTCCTTCTGGGCCACCCTGATGTCTTGTTTGGTCATTGAAGGGAGGCACTCAGTTCCAGCATCAGTGTAGGGCTCTAGCTGCTGGTCAGGAACGCAGGGCTGGGTTGCCTCACTGGACATTGTCAGTGGGAATGACTGGACTGCCTTGGAAACATCATGACTCGATATCCTAGAGAGCGTGTCTGCATTGGCATTGTTCCTCCATTTACGGTACTGGATGTCAAAATCAACTGCGAAACCCAACGTTATTCAGTGGCATCCAATCTGGCAAGAAGACATAACAAATTTCAGGGTTGTTATCGGTCATAACAGAGAACTTGTGCCCATACAAATGATCAAAAAACTTGTCTGTCACCGCCCACTTAAGAGCCAAAAATTCTATGTTGTGGGCCAGGTAACGAGTTTCGGGAGGGCTGATATGGCTTGGGGCTGTCACAACAACAAAAACAAAGTTAGCTAGGCTCCATGTGAGTTCGAATCCCAACTCTGACAATTTACTGCATGTCCTCCAAGTCCCGCGGAACAAAATGGCGCCCAATTCAAGCCAATGGAGTGTGCTCATTGGCGCATGTCTCCAAAAAAGTTTCCTACTTCCGCATTACTTCCCGTTCACCGTGAAGTCAAAAATGTGATTTTTAAGGATTTTAGACACGGTAAAAAGAGTGAAATTCCTTCTATTTTATTTTTAGACTAAAAGAATTTAGCACTTCCGGTAATTTTAGAGGCCGAGCTCCTGAAATGGTCGGGCTGCAGTTCTGCGGTGCGGCCACTACTCAATTTGGATTGCGGACAGAGTGGGCGTGCCTTATCCAGTTATTATAATAGATCCATTATGTCCTCCCTTCTCTCTCATCCCCCATTTCTCACTCATCGGTCCTGTCTAATAGCACCTGCGTGCCAACATTAAAAAAAATAAAATCTATTAGGCCATATCTAATTCTATATCTATATTTGTACTTGTCTTGCTGCTGCTGAATGTAACAGTGCAGGCCAATAAAGACAGGGAGCAGACAAGGAAAGGCATTCAACACCAGGTACAAAAAAAACCACTGTTGTTTCTGTGCAAACACGGCCCCTGAAAAGATAAATAAAACTTGAATACAGAAACAACAGCGGCCTTCTCAAGTTAGTGGTTTAATAACCGAGACAGAATCAAAGTGTATACTTCATCAGATGTGCTTTCTCAAACAAAATTCATTCAAAATAACAGCAAAAGTAATGCAGCATAATAATGTAATCATTGACAGAAAAATCCCATTTACTATTGAAAATGAAGCCTTATTTATTAACCCTTTGTAAAATATATGTAAATTTATATTTCTTATAAAATATAAATGTACATTTATATTTTACATGACACCTTATATCATGTCCGCAATACTATGACAAAAACAATGCAATTATGTAGACCATTCACCCAGTATAATAAAAGGTATAAATGAAGTAAAAATACTATGTTGGATTATTAAATTGAATTGTCTTGGTGTCGTTGGGTTCTCCTCCTGGCCACAATCATTTGTCGAACATCTTCACGCTCTCTTTATCTCTGTCCATTTCACACTTGAGATCCCCGGCCGGGTGCAGCCCGAACGAGTGACGTGGGGCCGTCCTCCCGTGGACCCACCACCTGCAGGAGGATCTGTAAGGGGCTGGTGCAGAGGGATCGGGGCGGGGTCTCGACGACCGGCTCCCCGGACACCGGACAGAGACTCGCTGGGGGGGAAAGAGCCTGAGCTTGTGCGGGGAGGTTGAACGGTTCCGACTAGATATAGTCGGCCTCACGTCCACGCACAGTTTGGGCACTGGAACCCATCCTCTCGAGAGGGGCTGGACGCTCCACTTCTCTGGTGTTTGCCTGCGGGGAGAGGCGGCGGGCTGGCGTGGGCTTGCGTATTGCCCCACAGCTCAGCCGCCATGTGTTGGAGTTTACCCCAGTGAACGAGAGGGTCGCGTCCCTACGCCTTCGGGTTGGGGACAGGTCTCTCACTGTGGTGTCGGACCTATGGGCCGAACAACGGTGCTGAATACCCGGCCTTCTTGGAGTCCCTGGGAGGGGTACTGGACAGTGCACCGACCGGGGACTCCGTTGTTCTACTGGGGGACTTCAACGCCCACGTGGGCAACGACGACAGTGACACCTGGAGAAGGGTGATTGGGAAGAACGGCCTCTTCGGCGGGCCAGGCGTGCCGCAGCTCGTGCTGTCACAGAGACATGTAGGAGGACTATCGGTCGGCCCCAAAGAAATTCTGGCAAACCGTCTGGCACCTCAGGAGGGGGAAGCAGTGTTCCACCAACACCGTTTACAGTGCGGGTGGGGACCTGCTGACCTCGACTGGGGATGTCGTCGGACGGTGGAAGGAGTACTTTGAGGACCTCCTAAATCCCACTGTCATGTCTTCCGAAGAGGAAGTAGAGACTGAAGGACTCGGAGGCTGACTCATCTATCACCCAAGCCGAAGTCATGGAGGTTGTTGGCAAACTCCTCGGTGGCAGAGCTCCGGGGGTGGAGATACGCCCCGAGTACCTGAAGTCTCTGGATGTTGCAGGACTGTCTTGGTTGACACGTCTCTGCAACATCGCGTGGCGGTCGGGGACGGTGCCTCTGGACTGGCAGACTTGGGTGGTGGTCCCTCTGTTCAAGAAGGGGACCGTAGGGTGTGTTCCAACTATGGAGGGATCACACTCCTCAGCCTCCCTGGTAAGGTTTATTCCAGGGTACTGGAGAGGAGAATCCGACCGATAGTCGAACCTCGGATTCAGGAGGAGCAGAGTGGTTTTTGTCCTGGTCGTGGAACACTGGACCAGCTCTATACTCTCCATCGGGTGCTCGAGGGTTCATGGGAGTTTGCCCAACCAGTCCACATGTGCTTTGTGGATCTGGAGAAGGCTTTCGACCGTGTCCCACGGGGTGCCCTTTGGGGGCTGCTGCGAGAGTACGGGGTCCGGGGCTCTTTGCTCAGGGCTGTCCGGTCCCTGTATGACCGGAGCAGGAGCTGTGTTCGCATTGCCGGCAGTAAGTCAGACCTGTTCCCAGTGCGTGTTGGACTCCGCCAGGGCTGTCCTTTGTCACCGGTTCTGTTCATTGTTTTTTATGGACAGAATTTCTAGGCGCAGTCAGGGGTCGGAGTGGGTCCGGTTTGGAGAACACAGGATCTCATCTCTGCTGTTTGCAGATGATGTTGTCCTGATGTTGCTCCATCAAACCTGGACCTGCAACATGCACTGGGACGGTTTGCAGCCGAGTGTGAAGCAGCTGGGATGAGAATCAGCACTCTAAATCAGAGGCCATGGTTCTCAACCGTAAAAAGGTGGCTTGTCCTCTCCAGGTGGGTGGGGAGTCCTTGCCCAAGTGGAGGAGTTCAAGTATCTCGGGGTCTTGTTCACGAGTGAGGGAAGGATGGAGCGTGAGATTGACAGGCGGATCGGTGCAGCGTCCGCAGTGATGCGGTCGCTGCATCGGACTGTTGTGGTAAAGAAGGAGCGGAGTCGAAAGACAAAGCTCTCGATTTACCGCTCAATCTACGTTCCTACCCTCACCTATGGTCATGAGCTTTGGGTAGTGACCGAAAGGACAAGAGTGTCTGGGGATAAGGAAGTCTGGGAGTCCCTGCTTAGGACTGCTGCCCCCGCGACCCGGCCCCGGATAAAGTGGAAGAAGATGGATGGATGGATGGAGGTCAAGTGAGAATGAGTGATGACAGACTTACCAAGAACTGGTGTTTTATTTTCCATTGTTTTGCAACATATTTCACATCATTAGCACATGATAAACCATCAGATTTTCTACATGTATTGATTTTCTTAATATGGACAAAACAAATATGAGGAATAAGTTTAAATTATTGTTTTTTTTATAACCAATAGTATAAGACGTGTAGTATTTAACAAACAGTAGTATTAAAAGATAGGTAGATAGCGGCCGCGCTAAAAAAAACATATAGCACTAAAAGTTAACTACTTAGTGATTGATTGATTGATTGATTGATTAATGATTGGACAACATTAAAATTGAGACGATTAGAATTCGTCTGATCGTCGACATGTCCTGACAAGTTGTCAGATTGCAGATTTGTTGATTTGGTTCATATCCCTGTAATTCCTTGGCCTATCCACATGAAACTTTTTCACTATAACTTATGAAAGTGGGGCCATTTCTCAACCCCAAAGGCATGATTCTTGTCAGTTAAAAAGGTCTTCTAGTCATGAGAATATTATGACTTTGTGCAGGTTGGTGCAGCCATAAATTAAAGGTTCAATGTTTGTGGTTTATAGAAAGGACTGTTGATTGAATTTATTGAAAGTAAATCATTTGTCTTACCCTATTCAGTCCACTGTTGACTCAGTTTAAGAAATATAAATGTTGTAAAGGATTAGATTAGAAAGACCAGAGACATATCTGGAATGGATACACTGGAAACACAAATTCAATTAGCTTAGTTTTTTGTAGATATATGTTTACTACATTCAAAACAAAACAAATCATTCTGGTCTTTGTATTGATTCTTAAGTTGGCATGTTGAAGTACATTTTAAATATATTAATAACTGCATATTTTTATATAATGTTGCTTTAATATGGGTATAAATAACATTGCGAAAGAATAAATTCAGCCATTAAAAAACAGTTTATAAATAAATGAAATACTTGAGATGATAGTTTTACTTTTTTATTCTTATTCTCCAAACCACATTCATAACACTCTCACACTCACACAAAGTGCAGCTCGTACAATGACATTAGACCAATGCCACTGAGACAACAGGCAACATGAAACATGAACATATTGCACTGATTTAAAGTGAATAATAATAACAATTTGGATCTACCACGCTGTTTAACAGAAATGACAAAAATATTTCTAGATATTTGATATTGAGGATAGTCCCTAACTGATGAGGTAACAGAAATGACATGCAAGTGCTGTTTTTTTTTTTTTTGCAAAGGAGCAACAAATGAGCAACTATGCATGGGCAAGAAAAATTATCTGGAGAGTAATTAAGCTATATTAATAAATGGAAATTATCCAATTGCCTCTACTCACCAAATGGGATAACTTAAGCTTTGGCGATTGCTGAGACAAATATGAAACCATACAACTAGGTGCTGTAATTGCAAGTAAACATGAGAAGTTAAACCGTGAAACATAACAATAACATTGAGGTATTTTATAGTCCAATTATTGCTGTGTTCTGTAATGTGTGTAAAGTTATTGCTTTAGTCCCATAAAATCAAAATGTTGTTCTTGAAGGCAACATATTCCAAATCACATTCTAAATATTTTCCTATCAAATCCACCATGTGATAAAATAGCGTTTCAAATTTCCTAAGCACAGTTGAACCCAGCAGTATCATCAGTGCCCTCCAGAGGACACTGTTGTCTGAGCTAGTGTAAACTCAGGAGCAGTCAGTGAAGGTGGTCACCATGTTGCCCCTGCGCTGGGTCACTGTCCGGCAGTGCCGTTCACCCGAGTCCTGGAAGCCCCTCTCACTCCTAGAAGTGTGTGCATTAAAGGAGAACATCTTCTCCAAGTCCTCAAGCACATCGTCAAACAGTCCCCCTCCAAAGGAGCTCTTCTGCCGCTTCAAGGCCTCCTGGTGTGCTTGGAAGTGGCTGTTGAAGTGCCGCCTTTGATGGGCTTGGGAGTTGGAGTGCAAGTTGTGGTGAAATTGTTTATGACCAAATGGGTCAGAGTCTTTGAACATGTCATCAAAGTTAAAGTTAAAGGACTGGTAGTTCTGTCCTGACGGGCCAAACTGGTCGTACTCTCGTCTCCTCTTGTCATCTGACAACGTCTCATAAGCTGAAACAACCAGATCAAAGTCATGAATAAGCTGCTGGTGACAGTCCAAGTAACATGGATATTCAACTACAAAAGCAGATTTTAAGTAGCCTACAGGAAAAAGAAACATAACACATCCACGATAGCAATAGTTCAAATGTAAAATGTTACAATTACAACCCATTCCCACAAGATCTCTATGTTTTTCAGCCGCTTTGGTGATACATAGTTTGAGTGACATAACTGAAAGTCACCCTCATTTGCATGTTAGAGCAGGCGTGGGTAAAACACGTAAACCACAGCAGCTAAAGCATTACGGTCACTGCCCTGAAGGGAAAACTCACCTTCTGCAATTTCTCCGAACTTTGCTTCAGCATCTGCGCCCCTGTTCCTGTCAGGGTGGTATTTCAGGGCCAGCTTGTGAAAAGCTTTCTTGATCTGACGCTCGGTGGCATCTCTGGGCACCCCCAGTATGTCGTAGAAGTCCCTTTTGGCCAAAATGAATTCTGAAACCAGCAGAATATGAACTGCCAGGAGTAACATGGACTGTGCAGTGGCCATACTGGAGGCGGGTGGACACTTTTGTAACTGTGGAGGAAAAAAAGGTGCGTTTGACAGCTATTAACGACACGCCACCATTTACAATGACGCTCAGTGATACAAAGCTGTCCAAATAGATGAAATACTGACTAAGTACTGCTATTGATAAGAGATAACTCCCATTTTAAAGTGAAAGAGACTAAGCCGTAGTGCCAGCTCATTCTTTTAAGAGGCGGAGACTATTGCGCCCTTACGTTAGTTTGATCAGCCATGTTTGTCATAATACAGCTTCTAAATCAGATACAAAGTAGAAGAAAAGCAGAAATGGTTCGTACCTGGAGACGAAATGCCAGATAGCCAGGGGACACTACGCTGCCAGCCGCCAAGTGTGCCAGCTGATCGCTATGGAAAGCTTATAATTGTTGACGTCTCGCATTCCTGAGCCGTAACACCACGACTCGAAACGCTATTGGTGTGCGTCATTACGCACTGACTCGCTGCGCTCTGATTGGTGGAAACACTGTGCACATGGAGCACGGTGCCTTCAAGGCACCCTCGGATTGTCTAAAACCAATGTGAAGTCAGGTGGTGGCCGGGAATGGCTGCTAAATTCTAAACATTATTTCGATTTCTCAAGGGTTTGGTGTGGCTTTAGAAATGATCATGAAATGTAGTCTACCTACTCAGACTATGAACGATGTTTTAACCTAGTTTTAGGCCGACATTAGGTTTTTTTTCTAAATCCACAGTAGTCAGTGAATGAGGCATGCAAAGTCGAAAGAATTAAGTTTAAAGAATGAAGTCTAAAGAAGAACATAGCTCTGCCTACAGGGGATGTGAATATAGCAAAAGGACTGGTGAGGTGCAAAAAATTAAAGTCTCCCAAGGTATATCCTATGCGGCGACAGTCAAGAAAGTGCCAAGGAAAGAGGTGAAAGTAGATGCAGTGAGAGACGCCAGCGTTGCTCACAGCCAGTGTGAAGCGCCCAAGATTACTCTGAATACCGTGGTTGTGGGCTAGAATGATTTGGTACTCTAAATTCCCCGTCCGCTGTCATGTTCTGGTGGTTCTAGATAATGTCTAAAGAATTAAGTCTAAAGGATAGAGTCTAAAGAATAAAGTCTAAAGCAGGGGTGTCCAAACTTTTTCCACTGAGGGCCGCATTTTGAAACTTATACGGAGCAGAGGGCCACAGACAACCCGACAATGAAGTGAACCATTCAAAATGTTGCATTTGACATAGTTTTGATGTACCTCCACACCTTTTATTAAGACTTAGAACAATAATTTTAGGTTGGTATAACATAAAATGTTTTGAATGATTCCAATTTTACAGTAAAAAGTACTACTTTTTGTTGTTTGGGCCAACTTAGCAGGAAGCCTGAGGGCCAACAAAAATTGGTCCGAGGGCCGCATTTGGCCCCCGGGCCATAGTTTGGACACCCCTGGTCTAAAGGATAAAGTCTAAGTCTAAAGGATCAACTCTATGGATGAACTCTAAAGGATGAACTCTAAAGGATGAACTCTAAAGGAAGAACTCTAAAGGAACTCTAAAGAACTCTAAGGATGAACTCTAAAGATGAACTCTAAAGAATAAAGTCTAAAGAATGGCGGTAATGTAACACTTGGATACCAACTGTCATAAAACACCTCCGAAGAAGAGGAAGGATGCGCCTTTGCACCAACGACAACTACAGAATGGGGTCTAATGAATACTGTCTAAAGAATGGCGGTAATGTAACATTATGGATACCAACCGCCAATAAAACACCACCAAAGAAGAAGAAGAATTATCTACAAATTGTGCTCCGTATACTTTCACTAAATCTTAGACTACATTTGAGATATTCTTTTTTAAGACTCAATATTAATCTTCATGTAATAATTGAATTTAGTAGGCAACCATCTAGGCCTATGCATTTCAAATCAAATCAAAACAGCAACCTCAACAATAACACCAATATTCTCTTTCAACTCCATGAATGCATTTTCTCATTGCAATCTGTTGTCAATAGATTTACAGTTTGCAGCTGCAATATTGATCTCATGGCTTAAAGTTAATTTAACTGACAACACATCGACAGAGATATGAACCATAATAAGTTCAACAAATCTGCAATCTGACAGTTAAACAGCAAATTCTACTAAAGAGTTCTGACCTGTCTCCAGCTCAAATTTAAATGACAGAGATTCAAGAATGTTGTGATGTCACATGAATAAGTTTAATGGAAGCAACACTGATCTAAAGATTCGTTTTCAAGGCCTGTTTTTCACTCTTGTGGCTTCCCCTGAAAGATAAGCCCTCTGTGAACAACATGCAATTGGACAGTGGTTCCCAAAGTGGAGGTTGCGATATGATTATGACATTGTATTACATCTATTTTTTATTGAAAACAATATGTTTTAGTGATATAATGTCAGATAACATAATTTAGTACTAAAATATATACAAATAAACCAAATATTAAAAGATTTACAACTTTAAATTATTACACATCGATTTAATTTTACTGTGGGGGTCCCGAGTCAGTTTTATGGTAATTTGGGGGGTCTGAAAAGAACACCTACCCCCAGTGAGCACAGAATCACTGACTGCTGTGACATTCGTGGAAACATTAATTACATCATCATTCCCACAAATGTTCTATGCTTTGGAGAGTCAACATTGAGGACTTTCTGTCCATTGCCCAAACAACTTCTTTTGAAACAGACTTTGAGAGTGTAGTGCTAAAGCAGTTGCCACTTTCTGGCAATTGAAGTATATGTGGCCATACCTGCTGGTCAAGGCCCAATCCAAGGAAGAAGGGGCCTGATTAGTGATTGATGTGAGACCAAATGGTACTCTTTCTAAGGCAATATCTTGTAACACTGGTGTACCACAAGGGGCAGTGAGTTCACCTGTGCTTTTTACGCTTTACACAAACTGTTGCCAAAGTAGCCATAGCCATAACAAAATTGTAAAATTCTCAGATGACACAATTATTAAACATTAAACATTATTAACAATTATAATCTAATATCTGCAGCGGACAGTCCATCAGTTTATTTTGATGAGGTGAAAAAATGTGAGGCCTGGTGTGATGACCATTATCTGCTCCTGAACACTTCAAAGACAAAAGAGATCATTTTTGATCCTAGGAATGTAACTATACATGACCCCCTGGTTATTGGCAGCAGGCAGATTGAAGGAGTGAATTCCATTAAGTATTTGGGTATTCACATTGACAACCAGTTCAATTGGAGTGATCATGTCGAGCATCTTTGTGGTAAATTGGCCCAAAGACTTTACTTCTTGAGGAGGCTGAGGTTGTTTGGTGTCAGTTCTAAAAATACTGATCACTTTCTACAATGCTGTGTTGGAGAGCCTAGTGAGGTATGACATGGCTGCTTGGTTTGGTGCATTAACCGTGAGGGACAAAACAAAACTTCTTAAGCACCTCAAGCGATGAAGATTATTGCAACAAGGAACACCCATCTTTGCAGGCAATTTTTGAGGAAACTACACTCAGGCTCGCAAGGAAAATCTCTAGTGACCCTAATCACTTCTTGTTTTCTGAGTTTGAACTCTTGCCTTTGGGTAGACGTTTTAGGTCTATTAAATATAAAACAAACCGCTACAGATTCTCCTTTGTCCCTACTGCAGTAGCACTTTTAAACAAGAATAGTTGATCCTTGTTGGTGTAAACTAACATTTGTGCTTGTGATTTAATTTATTAAATGGCTGTATGGGTGTAAATGCATAAATACTCTCTTTTAGTAAATACTTTACTGCTGTTGTAATGATGGGGACTCATAGTATTTTAATAAAATTCTACTGATAATGGATGTACAAATAGTAACTTATTGATATTATCATTGTATTTATACATGTGTGCTGTACTGCGTTTAGGTGGTGACAGGCTCATGAACCATAGAGGTGTGCAGTATTTTCATCTTTTTGGTAGTTGCTATTGTATATGCTGGTATATGGATTGAATTATGATTGTATGTAATATACTGAATGATTGTATCGTGGTACTGTAGCCCAAGACAAATTTCCTCTTGGGGACAATAAAGTTTACCTTACATTGTCGAAAAAGATTCAGTTGTAGTCATCTGGACTCTGTTTTAGAAAAACAGGAACACTTCCTGGACGAATGAGGGATTACACCGACATTTACCTTACATTAACTTACCAAACCAGAACACCAGTGAGGCAGCAGTGGCTCTGGTGGACACTGTTGTTTTTTGTGTAATTGTGTCCAAAGACAACACATTACCTTGTTAGTATGACTGTGTGACTGATTGTTGGTGGTGGGAGAGGCCAATGTTGCAGATTCTGTCCCAGGGCTGCTGCAGTTGTTGCTTACCTCTCTCAACTTTAACATCCTTAGTTGAGTGGTCATATCCCGACGAATGAACCTGCCTCACGCTCAGTGTCTACGCCCAGCCGTCAGCGTCCACTGATGTATGAATGTGTGTTGTGAATGGGTTCGCTGATGTAAAGAACTTTGAGTGCCTTGAAGATAGAAAAGCCGTTGTATTTGAGATATTAACTCACAAATTACCCCCAACTGACTGTTGCCAGTTTAGAAGAACTGACAGACCTATCATTAGATTTATATTTTGAAGATAATTCAATTGAAGGACAAAACATGAAATAATGTACAACATCTGGTATTTTAAATGATGGACAATTCACCCCTTATCAAGAGGGGCTATTTTTCCTCCTTTAGACTCTGTAGTTTTGGCTTCTGTTGTCTGATTTACTTCCAGTGGTCACAAACTCCGCACAGAGGAAAATCACATTTCAAATCCTGCCTATATCCTGCCTACATCCTACATATAAAGTGGAGTAAAGCTGCTGTTGGAGGTACTGTATGGGCTGTATAGGCATTTGTTGGGTTTTGAAGCTAAAGCGTCAAGAACCAAAGCTAAAGCATATATCATTAAGATTTATGGAATGAAGGGGATTTTAGAGACTTGATAATTGATTGTTTTAAATGCCCAGGGATAGTTCTTTTATCAGATGGTGGACAAAAAACAAAATCATATTTGATTGTAAGGCTACGTTCACACTGCAGGGTATGATGCCCAATTCGGATTTTTTGTTTAAATCAGAATTTTTTATGTGTTTGTTCACATTACAAAAAAAATTCGATTGCCGTTTGTGTCCGGTGTGAATGGAATGCAGCTCGATGTGTCCCGCATGTGCGCAAAAGAACAAAACTTCACACGCGTGGTCACACGGAGGTAGAAAGGGCAAGTTACCTGGCCGCGTCATGGTAACTTGATGTCCTTACTTTCTTTAAAGTTCGCACAAATGCTTTTTATTTCCGCTGTCATTGAAGCCAGGAGCGCTTAATCCCTTGCTCTGCCAACTCCTTCGAAATCTCCTCAAATACCACCAAATTACTGTACAAACCCTCCTATTTTTGTCTGAATTGATTTGTTACCCCATATATTGATTCGTTCACAAACCCCTTCCTTCTTCCACTGTTTTCAGAATCAGAATCGGAATCAGAAAAAAGGTTTATTGCCATTGCCAATTAACAGAATCCAAAAACATAGGAACTTGCTTTGGTGATTCGGTGCAACATAGAACAATGAACAATGATAAAACAGCATATATGAAATCAGAAGGGCATGCGTTAAAGAAACAATTTCAATCTACTAAAGGATAAAAATAATAATAAAAATAGACTTACTAAGTACACCGTTTTTACAGTAAGATTTACAGTTGTAGTGAAGAAAGTGAACAGTGCAGTGAGTGATTGATTAAAGTTAAAGTGGCAGGTGTTTAAGAAGTGTTCATGAGTCCAACGGCAGAGGGAAGAAAAACTGTTCTTGTGGCGGGAGGTCTGGTCCGGATGGACCGCGTAGCCTCCTGCCTGAGGGAAGTGGTTCAAATAGTCTTGTGTCCAGGGTGAGGAGGGTCAGCAGTGATCCGACCTGCTCGTCCCAGAGCCCTAGAGACGTACAGGTCCTGCAGCAGAACGCACAATGCGCTGTCTCTGTTTGTCCCTGGCTGTGGCTCCAGCGTACCACATGGTGATGGAGGAGGTGAGGGTGGACTCAATGATGGCCTCATGATGCCTCATGATGGCCTCATGTGGTAAATGGCCTCAACTGCCAATGCCATCATCATCATCTGCGCTGGAGCTTGGCTTTCCTCAAACCTAGCGTAGAAGGCGTTAAATTGCTCAGACAGTTTCCGGTCATCTGCAGCATGGGGGGCTCTGGGCTTGTAGTTGGTGAGAAGCTGGAGCCACTCCACACAGAGGCGGGGTTGTTGTCAGAGAACTGCTGCTTCAGACACGTATTGTATTGTCAGGACACGTTATGAATTTGTATTGTGATCTAAAATGTATGACGTCACAATGTATGACGTCACAGTGCCCGTGTACTCACCCAAACTATCTGTGGCACCTCCCAGTCTGTAATGTGTAAACACGCGCGTATCTCCACCACTGCCTCACTGCTGGACTTCTTAGAGTCAAACTACAGGTTTGGAGAGCGTCAGCCTGTCTGTACGTGGGATCGGGTGATCCATGACGTGGTCTTGATGAGCCCACAGCTGCGCAAAAGTCGTTGCTGACTGTTGTGTAACCGTGATCCAACGTATTCTGCTCTCTGGTCGGGACTTTAATAAACAATCTGTAATTTGGTAGTACGTGGCTGACATTCCCCTTGTCAAAATTACCAGGATAATACACAAAGAGTCCGGGAAGATCTGCTCCACACTCAGAATCTGGCCCGTGCGCTGTGACTCCTGCACGTTCGCGCTCATTCTGCTCATTTCTGCCATTTCTCTCCACTTTCATTCAGAATTGTGACAGATGTTACCTATTGATTACGTTCAGATCGGATGAACGGGACCTGAGCGTTCAGACTGAAGTGGCATTCTAAAAGTACGGATACTTATCAGATTTATTTCCACATACGAAATGTGCCTAGTTTGGATTTGAAAAAATCAGGTGTGTGCTGTACAAATCGGATTCAGGTCACAAATGGGCAAAAAAATCTGATTTGACCTGCAGTTTAGAAACACAAATATAAAACTTATATTGTCCACATACAAATCATTTGTCACTTGTACTCACGTGGTGTTTTGTAAAACTGTACCTTTTTACTCAAGCAGGAGTAAAAGTATGGTGTTTTTTTGTTTTAGTTACTGGAGTAAATGTACATGAGTATATGGTCTATATCTCTGGCCATGAAGCTTTACTGATCAGTGCTTTGTGGTTTAAAGCTTTTTTCTACACCGTTTTGTCTCCTTGTAACTCTCTCTAAAAGCCTATAATGATCGTGTTCTTGGTTGTTATTTTGGGTCAGTGGACTTAATTCTGCAGTGTTTGCTGGTAATTCTGCTTCTATCAGCTGTATGTTTAATTACGGATAAGATCCAAAACACGATATCTCTCCATGGGTTATTTCTCATAATAAGTCATGTTAACTAGTTTCTAAATAAATTAAGCTTATATACAGTAAATAAGGGAAAACATAAAATTGAAATGGATGAACAGTAAATTGGGCTGCAAAAAACAATTGTCGTTGATTAGTCAAACGATCATTTCTATTGTACATTGAGACTATTGTAAATTGAGACATACATTTTTAAACATGTAAAGGTTTAAATATGCAGTGACTGGAGTCTTATAGATAATCTTTACAAATTATGTGTATTAAATAAAATCATTCATTCCTTATTAAATCCAAATATTTAAAAAGCTTGCAGCACAATTTGAGTATCGTAAGAATACTAGCCACAATAAATGAATAAATAAAACACTTAACTGTGACTTTAACAATCTCCACTTCTATGTTTGAACAAACTGAACGGAAAAAGGGAAACGGTAGACGCTTTTTATTTGTACATATACATATTTATACGTACCAAATATATTATATACAATACAATTACAACTCTGTGTTTTTTAATGAAGTATCAGTAGCCTATTGCCAAAGTGTCATATTGACCTGTTGATTTAGATTAGACGGGATTTCTTAAATTAATTAAAATGTGAATGTAATATACAGTAGATGTGTTTAGGTATGGATTGCTGCATGGCTGCAAGACTTAGGCTGTCATATATATATATATATATATATATATATATATATATTATATTTTTATTTTTTTTTTCACATTTATTTATATTTGACTCATGCAACCAAGACAACAATTATATACTCTGAAACTAACTGCACAAACTCCCCATTATTTCATCACACTACTTTACCACACACTTACACTCAATTATGTTTTGCCAATTAAATATAGAGATAAACAAGACAATATACATATGTAAATAGTAGTCATAGTAAAATTGAAACTGTTACTGTTATCCAGGTTTTCACCTTCAGCTGTAGTAAATGTATATCCATGGATTTGTGCAGCTGTTGAGACTGGCCAGCAGCATAATAATGACAAAAATTGGACCTGCAAAGAGAGAGGGATGTTGATTAAAGGAAGAAATCGGATCATTAAACACTAAATATGTAAGTTCAAACCTTCAGTTGGAGCAGTGCTTGGGCTCCATGCTGACCATAATTGGACAATAAAAAATGGACTCCAGCACACGGTGTATGCCATGATAATTACAAATGTCATTTTGACGGTTTTCAGCATGGCATTGGACATCCCCTTCTGACCTGCGTGCAGGGGTCGCGCTCGGAGCGCCTTTTTTTTCATGTTGAAGTAAATTGTTGTACTTATTCTCATCTGACAGAAGAGTAAGATGACAGCAGGCAATGCAAACACTGACACTGTGATCCAGCTGATGTATATCTGCCGCCCCCATGGCTCTATAAAGGTGGCCCAGCAGTCAAACTGATTCTCCTCGACCTCCTGCAGTGAGAAGATGAAGATCTGAGGCGCGCTAAACCCCAACGAGATCAACCACGCGGCGCCTATAGAGAGATATCTCTTAAATGAGCCCTTAAAGAAAGACACCATGGGTTTGCAAACGGCATGGTAGCGATCTACGGTCATAGCCACTATCATGTAAGCAGAAGCAAACATCCCAACCACCTGCAGGTATTTCACGGAACGGCAAACAAAGTCAGTGCCTTTAAATCTGTGCGTAATTTCCATGGATAACTGAGGCAACACTTGAAAAAAAGCAACAACCAAGTCCGCAAAACACAAATGCAAGAGAAATTGTTGAGTTTTCGTGCCCTTTTTCCTCTTCTTCCAAAGTGTGAACAAAAAGAAGAAATTACTACAAGCAGCTAAAAGAAACACCAAACCCAAAACTCCAGCTCGGATGAGCGCGAAACGTTCGTACTCCTTGGTATCCTCATCCGCACCTGTCGCCTTTTGAGAGCTGGTTTCCATTTGCTGAAAATGTCACTGCATCAATATTTCAAGACTTAATAACTGTCTCTAAAAACTGAAAAAGTAAATGCGCGCATCTGACATTCGTGTTCTTTTGACGCACGACGCAGTGTGCGTACAGTGTGGTTCAGTGTGCGGGAGACCACTAAAGATGTACAAACCTTACATCCTGCCATTGGAAAATTTCGTGCACGTGAAAAAACAAGGTTTCCCCTCTAGTAGGCTATTGGGTATGACGCACTTGTGAGGCTGTTTTGGGGGCGTTGCTTCTTTGGGGCGTTGCACTTAAAATCGTCATGAAAGCTTTGACATTTATGAACATTGCGTAAAAATGCTCTTCTAGGCTAAACTACATAGGCTACTCTTCCAACATGTATTCCTGCTGTGCCCTCTTGACTGTTTCTTCCTCTCCCCTTAAAAATACTGTCTATATCGTCTACTCTCCATGCCACGTCCACTAATTATAGGCCTATGTACTTACAGAAGCTGAACAAAAGCTTTCAACTTTCAAAGCACAATAGTTTTCTCTTGACTGAAGGCGAATTGTCTTCTCAAGACAGTACAGCCCCTGCGTAAGTAACAAACTGGCCGTCGTGAGGCTCTCAGATCAATGCTGTCATATAGTAATAAGGTAGCATAAATATAGCCCACATGTTTCGTAATAGACAGAGTATGAAAAAAGTGCAAATAAAAAACAACCTTTACAGAAACTGCCTAGAGCTGGCTTTTAATTACGCACATTCTACAAAGATATTCTACACAAAATAATAATGCACCATCCGTTTCCTACTCTAGGTTCTGTATGGGCTACAAAAGGGGCACTTCAGAGTGAATTAACGACTCCAAACAAACAAGAACTTTGTTTGCCTCCCTGCATAAAGGGGGGCTTGATACAGTTGCTCTCCATGGTGCTGAACTCCCTCACGTTTAACTTGACACAGGCTTGAAAAAGACTGCGGTGTTTATTTGAGTTCGCAGAGCGTGATACTCCACATCCTCCGATTTACAGTTGTATTTTATATTCACACACTGATATCAGCAGAACTACACCAAACCCTTTAGCCCCACCTCGCGGCCATCTCGTGGTACTGGACACAATCAGGAATAGCGTCACTTCCGGCTGTCTTCCTGTTTGTTTTCAGCAGCATCCAAACTGATCCACACTTTCCGAGTGAACCACTGACAACTGAATGAAACACTAGGCTATTATAAAGGTAATATAGATTTACTATCATCAAGCCTGTTAGTTTAGCATTCCTTTACTAGGATCACTTTTCTATACTACCTACTTAACCCGTCTGTTTTCTGATAAGATAGCCGACTAAAACACTGATAGTGAAGGCTATGAGGTACCGTTTGGACCAAAAACAAGTCGATGGTCGATGTAGTTGTTTGGTGTTGCATGATGACCTATGACGACAACAACAACAAGTTGGAGTAAACGCAAATTACTTCGCAAATTGAAGCGCTGTAAACCCTGTACAAGACCAAACAACTACATCGACCATCAGTCAACATAGGAGCAACGACCATCGACTTGTGTTTGGTGCTACCGGTACGAAAACAATACTGTGTTTACATAACGTTGTGTTTCATTGTTCACTTCACCAAAGTCCTCGTTATGACACGTTGAGCCTAATGCTAGCATAATTCTCCATGTTTATTATGAAGGCGCACTGTCCATTGCCCCTGCTCCGGTCTCCGTCTCCGTCCAAAGGTCCTGCACGGTTTTGCGTAACAATATCTTACTCTCGATAACATCTTGCAGCCACTTCTCCCTGAAAAGCCCGCTGTCCGCCTTGTGCACCAGCCTGTTGGACTCTATCGCGTACCGCACGTCCACCGGCTGCGTGTCGGGCTCGACTGTGCTCACGGTGAAGTACACGCTGGCGGTTCCCACGACGGGGCTCTGCGCGGTCGGCGTGCTAAAGCGGGCCCGGTAGTGATGCACGGTTAAACACTCTTCTTTAGTAACGCCCTGGTAATCTAAACTATACAGCCAAGATGAAGGGAGCTCCCACGTCTTGATAAAGTCGTGAATTTGCCTCTGTCCATCTTCCACAGTGAAATCCTTGCTTTGAGTCCAGGCAATGTTTTTGACCGCGGGGTTTTCACTTGGCCCCTGGTTCTTCGCCGCGGGGTCGTGAGGGTCCATTAAGGTTTCCACAAGACGAGCTGACTCCGGTGCTAAGTCATTAGAGTTTAAAGTGCGATGATGCGCTGTCTTTTTTCTACCAGCCTCAAAGCAAATAGATGTCATTAAGCCAGCTTCTGTTTAGTTGTGTGCCGTTGCTATGACTACCTGCAGGTGTATGGGAAGTGTCATGTGTTGGTGCTCTTCAGCCGTGTCAATATGAGTTAGTTAAAGTGCCTCTGACAGGTTGGACTGCTCATTGAACTAAAATGCAGTTAAGATAAATATATTTAAAATTTAGCTCAAAATTAGAAACATTTTATCACAGAATAGCAAATTTTTTAGGTTTATAATTTCATTTCCTGTTTGTATTTTGATGACGTCACACTAGGAATGATCTAATATCACAATTATTTTTATTCGACAAATACAAATATATGAAAGCACTTGTATTTTGTTGAATTCATAATTGAATGTACAACAGGTAAAAATACACCAAATAAAGTCAAAATTAGAAAATCTTAAATCCTGTCCTACGCACTTTAGGAGACATGCTTTTATTATGTTAAACTACAACATAAGTAGATCCTCATTTTGCATTTTGTTCATTGTAAACTGCAATAGGCCACGCCATATGCCACTACATCGATTAATCGTACAATAAATCATCGTCGGAGTAATACTGTGAACACTTTGTCTTTGCACCAGTGGGGAAAGTTCTGTTGTACAATGTGAGCAGTAAAGGGTTCGAGTAAGTAACTCATTATAGCTACTGACTACTGTTTCATTCTACTTTGAATTTGTTGTAGGTTTTTTAATTATGTATATTTCGAAAAGGGTTATTATCCTGCTTTGAAGTTATTGTGTCATTGGCTTAAAGTAATGTCAAAATTATTGTGGTATTTTCTGCAGCTATGTATCACACTTAAAAATATGTTGTCATGGCGTTCTCTTTTAGTCAACTGATTGATGCACAGGGCATGTGAAATGATTTTAGGTGGTCCCCAGATTATAGAAAGAATAGAAATGTTTTGCAATATATTCAAACAAGGCTTGATACCCTTCAAATGCTGTGGTAAATGTAGATTTTATTTGTTGGACTACCAAATTATTGTTTTTAGGCCTACGTCCTGAAAATAAAATCAAGCATTAGAATTAACCATCATTTTGCGAGTAGCCTATTTTGTGTGTTTGATTGTTTTTATGGGGGTTGCAACTGAAAAAAACCATTGGACTAAAGGACTCCTACACAAATTGAGACTGCTTTGCCTAGAATGTTCCATCGGCATTAAACTTCTATCTCCTTGGAGACAAGCAGGCGATGCCACCAGGCTTGGGTCAGATCTATGGACAGGCAAGCCTGCTCACAGAAAATGATCAAAAAGCATCTCAAATTAAATAAATGCAAGAGTGATGAGTTTAATGCCATACAGTGGAACATTCCAGGCAAAGCAATAACCTCTTCATGGAGACCAGCAGGTGGGGGAAAGTTACACAGTGCACATTTAAGCTACAAAGATGTAAAATTACTTCAGATACTGAATTCATGCATTTGTTCTGTCTTTATTTTCCTAGAAAAAAGAAAGAAACAACTCTTGAAATGGCTGTAGATTTCTATAACTAACAGAGCCTGGCCCAGCAGAATGGTGCACCGTCTTCTACAACAACATCCCAAGTCCTGCTGAAGAAACCAGTTTTCCGTTCACGACTACTGCCCCCTTTTGTCCAGCTAAACGCATGTCGCGAATCAGGACCACTATCGACAGTGTCACAAAGGCTGTGGGGAGCGCAGATTTCATGTCCAGATTTTCACGGCTTAAACCTGGAAGTTTAGGCACGGACAGCCCTCAGGTTGAAAAGGTTTTAGTCAGTGCAGAAACGGTAACAAAATCAAATGATGCTGAAGAAGGCACCCCATCAAAACCGGAGGCCAAAATGAAAGAAGAGGAGGGCGAGAAAGACAGGGTTTGCCTTGAAGAGCAAAAGCAAAACATCTCAGAAAAACCTTTTGTTGCCAGCAAGAAAACCGCAACAATTTTAGCATCAGGTGCAAGTGCAACTGTGCCAAGTTCCTCTACAAACGTGGCCAAGCAAACTCTACAGATTTTCCACCCAACTGGATTTTCAAGTAACATGGATGAGACGTACAAGACACTGGCAACCCATATCAATAGTTATTTCGGGAGCAACGCGGAGGCAGACGAGGGCGTTGGCCCAGAACACAAAAAGCCTTTCGAAAAGCCTGTTGTTCATGTTGCGTTTCAGCCAACCAAAGAGGCGATACCTGTTATGTCACCAGTGGCACAAAGTAAAAGCGTCGAGATTAGTACAACCCCGCAGCTCCCTGAAAATCAAAGTTTATCTAAAGACGTTGCAACTCCACCTTCGCCTGCCCCTGTCCAAGCGGCGCCATCAAAGAAAGGCTTTACTCACTATTTGTCCTACCCCAGGCCGAGCGTTCAGGCTTTCGTTGGCAGCTACATAACACCCCTGGTCCCGAAATTCAGAAGCGAAAATAAAGTCGCAGCGGCGGAGAAAGAGACTGCGTCCATTGCGTCCACTGAACAGAAACCAGGAGAGAAGATCGAAAGTGAAAAGGAGAAAGAAGAGCAGGCCAAGCAACTCCTCATAAGTCAAAGAGAGAAGGTACTCCATTCTCTTCAGTTGTGGCTGCTTTTATACTGTCTTTATACTGTTTATACTATTGATATTTACGATAGTCAATTATCGTCCGTATTATGTCAAGCGGAAAGAAATGTGTTAAAACGTGTCTTTAGGCGTATTAGTTAAGGTTTAATGATCAGACCAATGTCAAATGTCTGTAAAACGAATCACAAAAATGCTGAAACATCACCTTACACCTCTTAAAGTTTACACCACTTTTTCTTTCATTTTTATTTTTAATCAGCCTATTTGTACTACGAACATTATAATCAACATACAAATGTTCAATATCTTTTAAAAACTTAAACAACCTCTTCTTAACCTCTTCTTAATGGCATTAATGTTTATGGGTTGTTGGTTTACGTTAGCTTATGACCCATAAACTAAACATTAATTACACGTGTCATTTTAAAGGCGCACTGTGTCATTTTATAGGCGCACTGTGTCATTTTAAAGGCGCACTGTGTCATTTTCCAGTGGACAGTCCATCATCTGTGAAAATGTCATTGCTTTGACCGGAATGTTCCACACTATGGTATCTTTTATTCATTTGCAGCCACTTTTGGGGGTTTGTAGGATTCATTTGCTTGTCTCCATGGAGATTGCTCAATTTTCTGCCATTTTGTAAAACATTCCAAGCAAAATGATAACATCTCTGTGGCGAAAAGACGGTTTTGGACCCTCAATTTAAAAACGTACATACTGCCTCTTTAATCGTTTTAAAATACTTTGTAAGATTTAAATCAAGATGCAGGCTATGATTTACTCCTAACCTCCACTTCAGAACTGCATTTAAATTGTACATTTTCCTTTTGTTTTGGTTGTTTCCCTCCAGATAATAGCGAGAGTGAGCGTGGACAACAGGACCAGAGCGTTGGTGAAGGGTTTACAGAGAGTCACAGACGTTAACCTTCTCACCACTCGAGTCGAGGAGCTCAGCTTTCATCTCCTCGAGTTCCCAGAGACACGAGGCGTTGCTATCAAGGTTGGCGTGATGTTTTATGTCATATCCATCTGATATTAGGAGTATTTAGTTTTTCTCTGTTTTTCTGTCAATGATGCTCGATTCAACATGGAGAGAAGCAAAAGTTGGGAAAACTCATCATACTGGTTAAAAATGTTCAGAGTTCATTTGTAAAAACAGAAATCCCCATTTACAAAATGTATCACACAGTTATTTCTTTTTTATTCCATCTTCTACACATATTGTCAAGAACATTTACTCAAGAAGGGATGGAATTATATATATTTTTTGCACTAAAATAGACCGGACGTTTGAAAACACTGCTCGACAAAGGGTAAAATGTAAGCCTTTGAGATTGTTTTTTCAAATGATACAATTTGCAAATGAATTCTTCACGTATTTATCTGCAGAACACTGTAAATTTAGAGATTAAGAGCGCGTTTACCTTCACACTTGTCCTTATTTGGTCCTAAACTGAGCTCCTTTCAGTCCTGACGTAGACGTGGTTTGGTGCTGTTCTAGTCTTTGTTTAGTCCGGATCTGGTCCAGGTTTAGTTCTGATTTAGTCCCAATTTTGATCAGTGAAGAAGTCCTTATTTCTGAAGACCGTAACCAATGTGTAATAAAGCTTGACATTGACTGAATACAAAGATGAACTCTCTGATAATGTATTTGAATGTGTGTTTGTGTTGGAAAAAAAGAATTTGGCCATTACCTTTGCATTGATTGTTTTGTATTGCTTTTCCATTCATGATATATAAAAAGTGACCATTGTTTTAGGCGAGCGTGCTGCCCACCCTGCTGCGACTGCGCCAGGCAAAGGACCTCCCTCTGCAGTCGGCCGTGAGGGAGGCTCTGGCTCTGGTCGGGTACACTGACCCCGTGAAAGGTCGAGGCATCCGAGTGCTGTCTATCGACGGAGGAGGCACCAGGTACAGTTACTACGGCAACATCAGCTACGGTCACATTTAGGGCTGGGCCATAGTGACAAAAATGTATATCGCGTTCCTTTTTTGCAGCAGATTAAGAATATTAATTTATACCCTTGTTTGAGAGATTACTCTAGATGTTTCTGTTCATTTTATTAATCAGCTTTTTTAGACTTTTAATCATAAGCACAGTATTCCAATTGTGCATATTTTTTAATTCACAATGTCAAATTTTAATATAGAAACCAATATTATTGTCATGCTTGCTCTGCCCACAGACCCTTGATTGAATTCTTAAATATTATTTTACTTTTAAATGTGTATTATCAGCGAGATCTTTATCTACATCACAAACTCTGACATCACAGATCAGAGAGAGTACTGTCAGGGCTTTCTAAAACTGCTTTTAGTTATAGTTTCTGGCAACATGTGACGTTCATTCTTATTGGGTAATACATTTTGAGAAATGCTTCTACATCATGTAAAATGGTTTTGTAGTTAAAGCAACACTGCAATACAATTAAAACTGACTGCAAATATAAAATAAACAATCAATAAACATAAACATTAACATTTCAAGTAAAGACCTTATCCTTATTTATTTGTCTTTGGTGGTATTTTTATATTTATTATGCCTTAAAATTGGTAGTATTCACCTCATTTGTAAAGTTTTTAATATGTTGTCAGTGATTCTTTTATTTAATTTTCTAAGGAAGTCCCACTGAGATTCAGAATCTCTTTTGGAAGAGACCTGGCCAAGTCAACACAATCAGCACAGTACAGAAACGTCACTGAATATTACACTGGAAAAAAACAACTCTCAAAACATAAACAATCCTCTGTCACCACACATTTTATAATTGGAAAAAACTGACAAGTATCAAGACACACTACAGATTCCAATTTAAGAGACCAATGAAATACACAATCAAACAAGCACAACTCGCTGCACACACTGTGAGATATATTTCTACAGGAAGTAGTGACGCTAAGAGTGAGCTAGCCGAGCGCTGTTGTGCACAGCCAATTATCTGTAAAAGTAATATTTGTTTTGAACATATTTACTTTATATTTGGAGCACAAAAAAAATATAGCTTTTAAATATGAAATAAAACTCCTTTTAATTCTGACTTACCTCATTTCTATATAATTATAAAACTACAAATTAACCCCTACATTGTCTGTACCCCCAGAGGTCTCCTGACACTACAGACTCTCAATAAACTTGAGAATCTCACTGGTAAAAGAGTCCATGAGCTGTTTGACTACATCTGCGGAGTCAGCACCGGTACGTACCCCATTTTCCGCCACTTCAGCATTAGTAAAATCATCTCTCTTGTTGACACCTGCTGTTTCCTCTTTGTAGGTGCCATTCTGGCGTTCATGTTGGGCATCTTTCAGATCCCTCTGGACGAGTGCGAGCAGATGTACAGGAAGCTGGGCTCAGATGTTTTTAACCAGAACGTCATTGTTGGGACAGTGAAAATGAGCTGGAGCCACGCTTTTTATGACAGTGAAATGTGGGAGAGCATCCTCAAGTTAGTTTCTCAACACTTTTTTTTTTTTTTGGTCTCTGTTATTTGTTTGTTTTTCATCATTGGTCCGTTCTGTTTTTATCATTGGTCCGTTCTGTTTTTATCATTGGTCCGTTCTGTTGTTTTTATCATTGGTCCGTTCTGTTTTCATCATCGGTCCGTTCTGTTTTCATTCTGTTTTCATCATCGGTCCGTTCTGTTATATTCACAGGGAAAGAATGGGTGAAGGAAGTATGATTGAGAGTGCCAGGGATCCGCGCTGTCCAAAAGTAAGTTACGTGGCAGTTTTAGTATTTCTTGTTGTTAGTATTTCTACTGTGAGTTTTGCATTTAGATTTGCAATATATTGATTGAATTCCAGATTCATTTCACAGCACACATTCATGAGCATTCACACAGCAGAGCCCGCAACAGAACATCTAAACTGCAGGATTCCAAATGGATGGATAAATACATAAGTAGGTGATACGTTTCCATGGTGACCGGATGCTTTTTGATGAAGAACATGACGTTACCAAGTAATTGCAACCTTTTGCGACTTGCCTCAGATTGTGAATTTTATTGGACACATTTTTTTCTGCTCTACTAGAATTATGTGTAAGAATTAATTGCAAGAGATGGTTGAATTAAGTCCACTTGAGAACGTTTTTAGAATGATGAAACATTTTAATTATAAAAATAAAAATACGGAAATATCAGCCCAAAAAGCACAAATAATTACATACAAATATTCTCGTCCCTTGGCAAAAGAAGGTTATACATTACATTAAGTAGAGTCTGTATTAAACTTTGTCTCCACTAGGTGTCAGCAGTCAGCACCATTGTGAACAGGGGCTTGCCACTGAAAGCCCATGTGTTCAGGAACTACCGGCTCATGCCTGGAGTGAGATCCCACTACCTTGGAGACTGCAAACACAAAATGTGGCAGGCCATCAGGGCCTCCTCCGCCGCCCCGGGATACTTCCAGGAATTTGTCCTTGGAAAAGACCTCCATCAGGTATGACAGGCACATGAGAAAACTGCTAGAGATGCTTTATACAGTTCAGCTAATATTTGTGTCTGCGTTTTTGAGAGGTGAGAGCAGTCAGGCCATAATATCTGAAAGACAAAGGGAACATGCTGTGTCGGTCTGTTTGATTATTTATTGCATGTGAAATTACTTTAATTTCCACTGATTTACAGAATTACAGTTAATGCAACTGTTTTGAATAGGATATCTAGAGTGATAAAAATGTATCCTGTTTTTTGTTTTCATAGTATTTAACAAAACAACATGATGAAAAGTGCTCAAGACCAAAACGGTTCCAGAAGTAAATTTCACATTCATTTTTCCCATAGTCTATCTGAAATAAAAAGTATATTAAAAGTGACATGTGATAACACAGAAAACATTTACACAACGGTACAATTTAACCTAAAAGTTCCGTTCTTTAAAACCCTAAAATTGGCTCCAGTTTGAGGGTGGCCTGAGCCTGTTCGCCTCCATTGTGTCTTTAAACTCTTCAATAATTGAGTTTTTCTTAACACCTATGTTGAAAATGAATAGAATTTTACTTCCGGAACGTGTTTTGAAGTGGGCGGGACTGATGAGCTCCATTAACAGGAAGCTGAGATAATAATACCTATAAATAATATTAAAATAATAATAAATAAATTATTGAAAACAGTTACAACAACTTCACTTTAAAACAGCTGTGCAATCTAATATCAAGTACAGAGGTATGATGCCATGTTTCATCAATCACCAACACTTTTTAAAAAGGCAGTTAATAGAAAACCTTTAATCAATCAATATAAAAGAACTCTACACTCATTCATGTCATAAATCAAAAGCACAGAGTCATCCAAGTTGACAAAGTAACTACTTTAACCTTCAGTTATGTGGAATGATACTATGAACTATGAACTATTCCTTATTGTCCTTATATTCTGCTTTATCAGTGGTAAATGACTGCTAATAGTGAACTGTGTCATTAATGTTAGTCATGTGTATTAACGCCATCACCCCTTTTTATGAATAACTCTCAGCGTTTATAACTTACAATCACACAGATTTATGAGAAAGCACAATTGAACTAGTAATCTACTTTGAATTAAATCGTTCAAATGTCAGTCATAGAATATCACCGGTAAAAAGTTCTGTGTAAATAAGAGGATTGTGGCCATGTCTGTATTAGAATTCTCCTCTGGTCTCTCCGTTGTTGCTCAGGCTAATGGTTTTACGGTGCTAATGTGTTAAGTGCATGCTCTTGTTATTGAGATATTGGAAACATAATGGTTTATTGAATGAAAATCTGTCCATCAGAGTTAGTATTCAGACCAATATTGTACTTTCCCATTTGCACACATTGTTCAGACGGCTCTGTGGAGACTGGACTCACAGATGTATGTTATTACATGAAGAAAGATTATTAGGCCAGATATCTTTAGCTGGTCCTCACGGGCTGCAATTTAGCTTGCGGCTTTAGCCTAATAAGTTTAAATTCCGATAACCTACTTAGAAGAAATTAGCTTTGTCCCCTTTAACTATTAGTTGTCCCTTGTTGTTTCCTATGACATAGCCCTGACGTGCAGCAGATCAATGTGTTTATTATGTGTTTATTTCTTATTGTCCGCACCTCAGCATGTTTTGACAAGAAATAATATGTAAAAAGGCAACTTTAATGTCTTCAAAGTGTATTTAAAGGTGCACTATGTCACTTTCCTGGTGGTGGACGGACAAATGTTGACCTTTCCTGAACAGTTTTAGAAGGATCTCTTGAGCTTTATCTGAACTAATATAAGACCACAAGGTTTGATCAAGAAAGTACTATCATTATTTGCGTTGGAAATGACAGTTTATTTTATTATCGAGTTTGAAATACCGGTATTAGTGTCGTGACTAAACACAAAATGTGAATAATTCTGACTCAAACACTATAACTAAAGAGGAATCCACGTACTTCCAGAAAGATGACACCAGCGACCCAAAGTTAGCACGAGAAGGGCCACATATAGTTTGTCAATTTTACTGTTATGTTACATTTTTTCTATATTGCCGTCACATATATTTTAGGTCAAATGTTATTATTGTTTCTCTTTATGCTTTTGAGTGTGTGTGTGTGTGTGTGTGTTGTTCCTTCCATTCACCTTGGAGATGAGCTTTAATGGACACTTTACAGCGGTCACACTCCACCTCGAGTTTTCAGCACTGACAGCGGTATTTCTCAGGAGAATTACGCTGTTCGAGCAAAACTAAAATACCTGAATACTTAAACAGAAACTAGAATGGAAAACATTTGATTATGTTTGCTACTTTACTTGGTTCGTGCGGTGAAGAAAAAGAAGACGTATCGTAAAGTCTTTAGAGGTTTCCTACAGTGTCAGACTTTGCTTTTGGTAGAATGAGTTTCAAGTGTGAAAGACTGTAGTTCAGCTTAGAGGTAAAGCTGGGTAATTAACCTGCTTTTGTAGTTTTTTGAATCCACTTTAGGGTAGAATGTTAAGAATAGGTATTTTTGGATCGCCCTTGTAATTTTCTGATGACGACTGGTACTGTTTAGTATTCATGTTTGCAGCTGTTGTTTGAGCACAAAGTTACCACCCAACACTTGGTTCTGGAAGTACATTTCTCATGGAATTTTCCATAAAGTTTCTGAGGGGGAATTATTTAAAATTTGAAATGCTTGCTCAGGGCTAATCAGCTAATTTTAAGTTTTAAATGTGTTTTGGGGAATGAAAACGGTTGCAATAGGGACAGTAGTTACCAAGTTACTTCGAAGTGGGCGGGACTGATGAGCTCTGTTGAATTAAGTGCCGTTTTAAAGTGACGGTTGTGTGTTTTAAGTTTCCTGTGTGTGGCTACGGTATATTAGGGCTGCTTGTTTTAATCATGCTTGGAGTCGCAATTATTCAAAATATTATTCGTGTTGATAGAGGGCAGTGCATCAGTATGATTGAGTTTAAATGAAGAGGAAAGGATTCAATTAATGTAGCAAGTATCTTGCGCAAAAAAGTTGTAGAACACAAGTTATTCTCAATGATCAATTATTTTGATTAATTGCACAGCCTTAATAAATATTATGAAAATTCACTATTTACAAAATGGCTATACAAGGTTTTTTTTAAGGTTTTTTAATTGATAATTGCCATCATGCCAGCTGTTTTGATCATATGAGGAACCTTAACCTCTTAAGTTAAAGGAGCTGTACCTGATTTTACTGTCTTAAAAAGAGGAAAAACAGAAGTAATTCACTCTAAATTGTTTACAGCAGTCAAACTGATTCCTCACTTTCTTAAAAAATCCCCAGCGTCCCAATTATTCACCATGGTGAGTTTCTAAGGATGTTTCACCAGAGAAAAGTTTGGTCTGTTGAACAGTGCACCAGTGGAGGATAAAAATACTTTTTATCAACCACGAAAGAACACTCTTCAGTTAATAGTTAATAATGAGTAAATAATTAGATGCAGAAGACACACAGCGGTCTTATTTTGCTTTTACAATATATATTACATTCAATAAATTGGGTACAGTTCCTAAATTTTGTTTAAACACTTTCTTTATTGTTGGCATTGTGGCTTGACTTTTTTAGTTTTACTTAATATTTGACTACTTAGTACAACAAAAGTCACATTTCTGGGAAGGTTAATTCACTTTGTGTGTACAGTAACTACTTTACATTCAGAAATCCGAGCTCCACACATTAATACACCATTAAGGCATTACAGCAGTGGTCTGACGTGGTCTGACGTGGTCTGATGGTGGCAGGAGCTTTCCTCCTGGTTCAGGCCTAAATGAACCGGGCTTTCTGCCAGAATAGCACATCTTCTCCTTTCTCCGCTCTAATCCTTGCTTCTCTGGGACAGCACTCCAAGTCACCTCATTTGTCCCTTGTGGGCACATTTTCACTGCCGCTTCGACAAATTTATTACAAGCAGATTCCTTTAACGAGATACAGACAGCACATACTTACTTGGTCAACCATAATGGATGACGTTTTTCCTGTTTTACTTTTCCAATATCTTTCAAGCCACAGAAGTTTCACGTTCTTGAATTTGACCATAAGTAACTATTCAAAACAAATGTTTATATCTTTGGAATGAGAAATGGCAACTATAAACAGGACTATGAAACTCATGAATATAACTCTATGGGAGAGAAGAGGTTTTTCCAGAGAAAATGTTGAACTTTGTGCCTTTTTTGTTTCATGTGGATGGGGGATATTGTTATAATGCTGTCATATTTGTCGCTCTAGGATGGGGGCCTTTTAATAAACAACCCTACCGCCTTGGCCATCCACGAGTGTAAAAATCTGTGGCCCAACACGCCTGTTCAGTGCGTCTTGTCTCTGGGAACGGGACGCTACGTAGAAGGAGTGAGGAACAGCGCCACCTACACCAGCCTCAAGACCAAGTTAACGCACGTCATCAGCAGCGCTACTGATACAGAAGGTGAGATCTGTTTCACTGTAATAAAAGAAAATACTTGTCATTTTGTTGATTCCTTGTTTTGAGACACTTTTTCTCTTATTACAATTGACACTGTTGCATGATAAGGTGAGTTCCTTTCTTGAGTGAAATGGCCTAAAATAAAAGAAAACATTTGAATTTAGACTAAGTTGCACTGGCTTTGTCCCATACAAAGACCAAAAACCAGACATTTGACAGATTTGAAACTTAGATAGTCCGATTAGGTTAATTAGGTCTTCATTTTAATAGCTTTAGGCTTCACTCCGCCGCTATCCTCAGAAATGTCACGTGGTGTTACTATGCGTCTGGGCAGAAGATTTTAAAAGATTTTGGCGCCGTCTTCCTCCCTGGAGCAGTAGGACGACAGCGCCATCTGCAGTCCGACTTCTTTAGAACCGTATCCCAGGTGTGAGAAAGTCAGTTCGCCCCCTCATCCCGATTTACAGTCTGGCAGTTTGGCGGAAGAAAAACCACTGAACAGTCCACGAACAAACACGACATCAGCACAATTACGGCAGTTGTTTGTACATCCCAAGGACAGAATAGATTTAGAAGAACACAAATGCAATGTCTTATACAAAATCCCCTGTTTGTCGGCAACAAAATGTACACAGGGGAAATGGGAATAGCATTCAACACTCCAAAACATCGAAGGGAATGACGCACATAAGCCATTAAGTGACAAGCAGGCTCAAGTCTGCCTGTTCTGACCACAGCGAGCCGGAGAACCACCTTAGATAGATAGATTGGAACAACACTAATTCCATTGTTACAGAGAGCAAAAAGAAATCCTACTGTAAATTGGGATGAGAGACAACGCCATAATCTTTTTAAATCAGCTATTGAAACAAGAAAATAAAACTTCTATTTGTCTTCTGCTGCTATGTAAAAGGTAAAGCTTCTGTGCAGTTTATCTCATTTAAAAATACCGCAACAAAAATGTAAACACTGTATACATCTCCTTGTGTTTCTAGAGGTACACACCATGCTGGACGCCCTCCTGCCTCCGGACACCTATTTCCGCTTCAACCCGTACATGAGCGAGGACATCCCGCTGAACGAGAGCCGCAAAGAAAAATTAAACTTTCTAAAAAGCGAGGCGGAGACTTACCTGCAGCGCAATGAAGCAAAACTCAAGAAGGCTGCTGTAGTTTTGGGTCAGGAGAAGGGTCCCATCCAAAGAGTGGCGGAGTGGGCCAAGCTTAAAGCGGACATGTACGAGGGGCTACCTTTTATGTCCAAGCTGTAAGTACCTCAGAAGTAGTGTTTAGAGATAATTAAGGATCATTGTTTACCCTGTTAACAGATATAAACATGTGATAATAATTTTATAACATATAAAGGAATTCAGGTGTGTGTCAGTATGTGCCTCTGAAAGACATGGAGCTCAACAATTCTGCCCACCTTAAAGCTTGCTCTGCTTACAGAAGTGCTATTTTCCTTCATTTTTTCATTAGACTTTTTAAAAAATGACAATATTAAAAGTGCTGTACCTGATTTTTACCGGCTTAAAAAAGGAAAACAATGGGTGACATCACCTCATGTTGCAGAATGATAATGCATGGCCCCATGTTGCAAAAATCTGTACACGATTCCTGGAAAATGAAAACATTCTAGTTCTTGCTCGGCCAGCACACTCACATGTCACCCACTGAGCTTGTTTGGATGCTCTGGATCGGCGCACACGACAGCCTGTTCTAGTTCCTGCCAATATCCAGACAGTTCAGTGGCCATTTTAGTGGTCACTCCAGATATTGACTGGTTTTCTGACCCTCCCAGTTTTGAACAATATTTGAGAGAAATTGGTTTGCTTTAGTTTCAAAAAGTTCACTTCGTGAAAAATGGGTGCAAAAACTAAAGTGTTTATACCTTTGTTCAGCGTATAACATTTTAGAGTATAAAGTCTTATGGTTGTGTGTTACCATGATACACTTGGAGCAGGCTTTAAAGTGGGTGGCACTGCTGAGTTTCATTTGAGTTGATAGTTTAAAGATACACTGTCACTTTTCTGGTGAGTTGGCAGACCTTCCACCAGAAAATTGCATATTGCAACTTAAAATGCAACAATTTTTGAAACGGGTTTGGCATTGGTTGAAGCACAGAAAATGTAGTATAATGTGATATAGCAGAAATGCCCCCTTTTGGTCTAGCATAGCTGTAAAAAAAATAAATAAAAAAAGAGCATGTTTATTAGATATTTAATTCAAGATTAGATTCACACTTGACTTTATGGGAGTTTAATTGTAGATGTGTGTAAAGATGTGCTTGAGAAAGACATTAGAGTTGTTGGTATACATTTTTATTGAATGAATAATGAAAGTATTTGGTATCGGTTGGACCACAAAAATATTTTATTATGGCCGAGCTCTGTAACACATTTATTATTACCTAAACTGATTTATTTAAAAATACAGTGGGGCCAATAAGTATTGGGCAACATAAAAATTTGCAAGTTCACCCATTTAAAAAGATAAGAAAGGTTTGTAATTTTCATCATAGGTACACATCAAGCGTGAGAGACGACAATGTAGAAAAAAAAATCCAGGAAATCACATTGTATGATTTTTAAACAATTTATTTGTGAAAATGGATGGCCATTCTTGATCAGGTCTACACACACTTTAGTTGGTATTTTGGCCCACTCCTCTGCACAGATCTTCTCTAGAGCGGTGATGTTTGAGGGCTGTCACTTGGCACAGAGTTTCAACTCCCTCCACAGGGTTTATTTTGGCCCACTCCTCTGATTTCTCTAGGGTTGAGGTCTGGAGACTCCCTCCACAGGGTTTCTTGGGTTGAGGCTGGAGACACTCCAGAACCTTGATATGCTTTTTACAGAGCCACTCCTTGGTTTTTCTGGCTGTGCTTTGGATCGTTATCGTGCTGGAAGACCCAGCCACGTTTCATCTTCAATTCTCTGACCGAGGGAAGGAGGTTTTTACCCAAAATGTCTCAATGCATGGCCCCATTCATCTTGCCATTTCTACGGACCAGTCTTCCTGTCTCTTTTGCAGAAAAGCATCCCCGCAGCATGATGTTCCCCCCCCCATGCTTCACAGTAGGTCTGGTGTTCTTGGGATGCAACTCAGCATTCTTCTTCCTCCAAACACGGCGAGTGGTGTTTAAACCAAACAGTTCAATATTTGTCTCATCTGACACATCACATTCTCCCAATCCTCCTTTGGATCGTCCAGATGGTCTTTAGCAAATTTCAGACGGGCCTTTACATGATTTTTGTGTAGTCGGGGAACCTTTCGGGCAATGCAGGATTTCACCTCATGACGACGTAGTGTGTTACTTATTGTTATTTTTATGACGGGTGGTCCCATCCGTCTTCAAATCATTGACCAGTTCCCGCCGTGTAGTGCTGGTCTGATTCCTCACTGTTCTCAGGATCATTTGAACCCCACGAGGTGAGCTCTTGCATGGAGCCCCACTCCGAGGGAGATTGTCAGTGATGTCATACTTCTTCCATTTTTTCAACTGTTCATCTTTTCTCACAAAGCTGTTTACCAATTGCAGTTTGACTCATCCCAGCTTTGTGCAGTTGTACAATTTTATCTCTGGTGTCTTTGGGAAGACAGTCTGACAGTTTGAAGGTGGTGCAGGGGTCTCTTATGCATCTAATCAGTTCAAACAGGTGCCATTCATACTGTGAACGAGTGGAGGCCGGAATAACTTCTTAAAGAGCAAGTGACTGGTCTGTGAGGGACAGAAGAGTTGTTTGTTGTCTAGCTGCCCAATACTTATTGGCCACCTATTTTCACAAATAAATTGTTTGAAATTGTTTAAAAAGCATGCAATGTGATTTCCTGTCTCACGCTTGATGTGTACCTATGATGAAAATTGCAAACCTCTTATCTTTTTAAATGTGTGAACTTGCAAAGTTTTAAATTGCCCAATACTTATTGGCCCCACTGTAAATACATATGACAAAATTGAATCTTTTAAGAGACACGTTTAGTCAGACTAATCGTTTTTTTAAATTCATAAAATTCAGGGGTGTGTCAGAATGTGCCTCAAAAATCATGTATCGTGCATTTTAAGTTGACTCATGGTAATAAATAGGTTTAGATTGGACCATTGCAGTATTGCCACTGGTTGGTCAATTAAAATAATAATCCTCATTTCAGCTTGAATAGTTCTAGATATTATACTTGACTGCACAGTGACTATGGCTGCCTATTTTTAAGCACTTTTAAAATGTTCTTAATGTGTAAGAAAATAATTGATTTATTAATAATTGACCCATGGTGTGGTCTTGTTAAATGGTACACAGCATGTTTTATTCCTGGTCTGTGATTAGCTGCACATTGTGGCCTAGTTTGCACTTCTCCAGTCTGAGTCCATTCAAACATCTGTGGTGGGTCTGAACACTCAATAAAGTACTTTACCTCAACCCATCGTTTACCGTTTGTTTGACCATGTTCATATCTAGGCTTTAGCTGTGCATACCGTATGTCTGAAAGAATTGCTCTTCACTTTTAAAGTAAATTTAAGCATTTTTATGTTTTTATCTGTTATCTTTTCCTGTTCATGTTGTTTGTTTCCTGTCATGTATAGCACTTTGAATTTTTTTGTGTGCAAATAAACTTGCCTTGCCTTCAACAATTAACATATTAAAGCTATATTTAAAGGGACTGCATGTAGCCTGCTAAAATAGGAACGAGAATCACAACTGAGCTTACTGATCTGCAGAAGCTGCACTAGCACTGATCCATGATTGATTCAGGAGCTGGGCTTTAGGTAGTGACTTTCAGATCAGAGAGAGGACACAACAGAGCTTTAAAACAACTGGATTTAAGCTTTGGAACTGGCAACACAAACGAGAGACTCGTGAGGCTCATTCTAGTTTCTTATTGGATAATCAATAACTTGGGCATCATGTCTAATTTTCTAACTGTCAGACCTGTATTTTAGTGTCTAAAATGTCTGACTAAAAGAAATCCAAAAGATCTAATGCTTCTAGCGGGGGTCCACCTCCTGCTTGTCTCCAAGTATTAAGTCTCCAAGTATTAAGTTACATTTATGCATTGCTTCAATTACACATATTTTATTGTTCAATAATACCATTAAAACGAGCGGGCTTGCCACTGCACAGAACTGACCTGGAACTTTGACTGGTATCGTCACCTGCTTGCCAACGGGTCACCAAAGGAGACCGCGCCTTTTCAGTAAGTACCCCCTCCCTCTGGAACTCTCTCCCCCTTGACATCAGACAGATTAATTGCCTTTTGACTTTTAAGAAACATTTGAAAACGTTATTTTAAAAGAAAGCGTTTAACATTGTGCAGTAGATTGTCTATCTGATTTTTTATTCTTTCTAACCTGTGCTGTGTGAAGCGCTTTGGAACTTGGAAAAGCACTAGACAAATATTTATTTGAATTATTGTCTCCATGGAGATGTAAGATTAATGCCATGCTGTGGAACATTTGCATGGAGGACCCTCCGCCAGAAAAATCATACACCACATTTTAATTCCAAAATTAGGGACATTGAGATAATTTTGTTTGATTATTTTATAGTGATAACAAAACAGTTTCTTAATTATATAACAGTTAAACAACATTGAATTGGACTCTTAATTGCTTTAGTTTGGTTTTCCATTCTTTCCAGACCCTTGCCACACAGACCCATGCAGAGCACACACAGGAGCATTGTCACGGCATCACAGAGGAATGCACGGGGTCTTTAAATGATGAATTGCTCTTCTTCCAATCGCATTGTTGTCCTTCCGTTGTTTTGATCCCATTGATGATTCTTTCAGATCACATTCCGTTCATTCCTTAAACCTCTGCCGCATCACCCCAAACAGCTAAATCACAATGATTCAATGGAGTGGCTCCCAAAGGTTAAAACAGTAAAGAGTTATGGGACAGCTGCTATTGATGACATGACTGAGGGCATTTAATCATACCAAACGGCAGTTGATCAGAATTTATTGTTAAATTTAACTTCAAAGGTGAAAAACATCTCATTTTAAACATGTACTTATTTTTTAATGACTAATGATCTTCAGTATTTCCCTAAACAAATCTCCCAAGCCACTGCCTTAAAAAAAAAAAAAAAAAAGACCAAATAATTCAATTTACATTGATCATCACAGAAAGGTCTTTAAATAAATTAAAGAGAGAAGTTGGAATTAAACATACTATTTATAATTTTGGATTACAGTCAAATACACAATGTTGTATACATTTATTAGCCTATTTGAATTATTTGGTTTTGGCATTACATATGCCGCTCTAGCTTCTCATTCTCCTGGGTCTAGTATGGATCTTTCTTTTTTTTTTCTCCTTTTTTTTAATACAGTTTTTGCTTTATTATTCAGGGCAGAACAGTGTGAAATGGGATGAGAGAGAGAGGGAGGACATGCAGTTTGATTTTCTTACAGAAGAAATCTAATATTTCCCCTCAAAAACAGTAACTCATATTTGTATAATAATAAGGATATCCTCGTAAACAAGCCAATTTTTCCCCCCTAATTTGGTATGTTACAGCCTTATTCCAAAATGGATTAAATTCATTATTGACCTCAAAATTCAACAAACAATACCCCGTAATGACAACGTGGAAGAAGGTTGTTTGAACCTTGAAACAAAACAAGCACTTGTACATAAGTATTCAAAGCCTTTGCTCAATACTTTGTTTAAGCACCTTTGGCACTAATTACAGCCTCAAGTCTTTTTGCATATAATGCTACAAGCTTGGCACACCTATTTATGGACAGTCTCTCCTATTCTTCTTTGCAGAATCGCTCAAGCACCATCAGGTTGGATGGTGAGCTTCGGTCCACAGCCATTTTCAGATCTCTCCAGAGATGTTCAATTGGGTTCATGCTGGGCTCTGGGTGGGCCACTCAAGGACATTCACAGAGTTGTCCTGTAGCCACTCCTTTTGTTATCCTGGCTGTGTGCTTAGGGTCATTGTCTTGTTGGAAGATAAACCTTCGCCCCAGCCTGAGGATCAAGGATGTCTCTGTACACTGAATACTTTCCGGATGCCCTGCAGAGATGTTGAGTGTCATCCTACAAGAAGAACATTTCAGTAAATGATTACAGCGTTAAAGGCATCACTCTAAAATCATACATTGCAATAGACCAGTCAACAGACAAACCTCAGACTTGAACATGGATCTTAGACTTGGACTCCGAGTGCCCCCGCCTCAGAGCCACTGGGCTTTTGGATGAACACGCTAAGGCTTTAGAGACAGTTGATGCTGGAAATACCTCGTCTGCCAACAGCCTGCAGAGAAAGGGTTTGTTTACTTTACCAAACCTTAAGAACAAATGCTGCGGTCATGACCTTCGCACTTCCTGGCCATATTCATCTTGTTGGCAATTTCCCTCAAGGTCAAGGGTCGAAGTGCAAAGTCAAGCAAGGCCTGCCTGGACGTGTTTATATTAATTATGGGATATTTAACAGCATGGGTTCATGTATCAATGTGAAATGACTTGTTATGGTAAAAGCTGTCTCTTCTCCTCAGGGCAAAGCAGGGTTGGATCGTCTGGTTTGATGGTGTTCCTAAGCAACAGTCCCCTTCCTCAGGCACAATATTTTTGAAGAATCTACGCCCACATCTCTTCAAAATGCCCATCATCTATAGAAATGGCGTACGCAATCAGCCTATATGTTTTATTTTACTGAAAAGATTTTCCCTAATGCAAAGACAGGATTTCTTTTCTTTTTATTTATTTTTTATGAACGGTTTGGAATGATTGAAATAGAAAGTGAACAAAATAAGTGTTTTGGTTTTTTTTATCCTAAAAGCCCTATAAATACACAATGACAAATTGATTTGTCTTGCATTAGAAATGAATCATTAAATCAAGAAAAATAATATGGGAAGTAATTTAGTAAATTTTTCCTTATGATTCTGGAACCTATGCAATTATAAATAATTCATGAATTGCTGTATATTACAGACATCATGGGTGGATTGTTCAGATGAAGCGTTTTGGGCTTTGACCAGAAGTGCAGAGTTAAGAGCCTCAATTAACGGAAAGAAAGTTAAATGACCTCTCGTCTCTGACCAATTTACGAAGTGCAAAATCCAAGCAATGGTCAAAATTCCACATTATTGTATCAAGTGAAGTAGCCCTGTTAAATATACACCTTCTCACCTTCATGATCAAATGTTTATGACTGGACTTCTGGTTTATTTTTCATTTAACCTCGGTTTTGTCCAGGTTTAATTTCGACTTTGGGTTTTGTCATGTATGGTACTGCTCAGGTTCTGGCTTTGCCCTGGTTTTGAAATAAATTTGTTCTCTGGTTTATTTTTTAGTTTATTGCTGCTTTTTTCATAATTAATCTCAGATAAATCCTGATTAAATCAAAATTTGGACTAAACTGGCACTCAACCCAGAGCTGAACCGGGACCAGAACAAGACCAAACCAAGGATATGTTCACACTTACACATCTTGCATCAAGACTAAACCTGGAACTAAACTTGGACTGACTAGAACTAAACCAAGACTAGAACAGGACCAAACCAGGATAAATGTGAACATGACGTGGATTTAACCTCAAATTACTGATATACTGAGTTATTTGAGCTGTATACGTGCATCAGAGAGACAAATATATTCTGACTTTACCTTAGACCAGGGGTGTCAAACTCATTTTGGGCCAGGGGCCGCTTTTCGACGATCAGGCTGGGTCGCGGGCCGAACATAATGTAAAAAATAAAACAATAAAAAATATAACAAATGTTATATAGCCTTGTAATAGTTCTATGTGGACACTGTTGCACAAATGTGCAGCAGGAGAAAGTATGAGTCCATATTCATGCAGCAGCAGCAGCAGCAGCAGGAACATGGACGTGTGAGATGATTCTGATATTAAATGTTTGTATCACAGACATGTTAATATTGCTGCACAAACTCAATATGAGCTCACTATTTTTACAGTTTAAGCTTATTTTAGTGACAAATTATTCATGTGGTGAATCAAATGAGAGCTCAAAGCAGCTTCACTCTGTCATGTTCATACTTTATTACACTCTGACCTGTGTTTTTACCTGTGGCTCATGATCTGCCCAGGTTTTGCACTGGTTTGGATGTTTTTCCTCACAGAGTTGTCAGCAAAGAAGTTTGTTTTCTTGTTGTTAGCTTCACATTAGCGCCACTTTTAGCACAGCTCTAACGTCCACAAAACCGCCTCTTTTCTTTATTCCTCGTGTTTCCCATGATCTGCCCTGGGGCAGAGCTCTACAGGTCATCGCTGCCGTTGTGTTCGATTTTAAACCTGCTGTGATGAGTGTCGCTGGTCGCTGTCCCTAGGCACTTGAGCTGGCAGCACACAGCGCGGGGGAGGGGCCGCGGGGAGCAGCGTGGGGGAGGGGCCGCGGCTGCAAAGGATTTTGGGAATTGTAGTTCTAGCGATAAAAACGCGATATATCTATTGGAAATGAATAATTATAAACTAGAAATGTTCGGCGGGCCAGATGAAAACGTCTGGCGGGGCACATCTGGCCCGCGGGCCTTGAGTTTGACACATGTGCCTTAGACACTCCACAAAGCGTGATGGGATGTAAATGGCTCATACAAGTTTTCACACATAAATAGGACATTCAGGAGGAAGGACATTTATACAGTTTTAGAGGGAAATGTATTGGAAATGTGTTACAAGAGCCTGGGAGTATTTCTCACTAAGTAGTGGTATGTGCAAAATCCTCGTGGAAAAAAAACATTTGTCTGTCATCACGTCTGCTCAGTGAAGATCCACTGCAGCCGTTTGCACAGTTGAGCTGTCTTTGGAGAAGAGTACATACAAGAGGCTTAATCATCTGTAACATTGTCAACACGTTGTTTTAACTTTAAAATCAAGAAAGCAGTCCAGCACAATCATTTTGGATTTGGGTTATGATAAGAACTATTAGATAAGTCCAGTCAAAATATAAAAACGTTTAAAACTACAAATCACTGTTAGTCTGTAAATTTAGATAATACATTTCCTACACATCACATTTGACTGGGTGGGCCAACATCGTTTCAATACCCTTCAGTTTATTTACTGTATGTATTTATTAATAGATTTTTTCCTTTTTCTTTCTCTCAGCTATAGTTTGAAATGGGGAGTGAGAGGGTAAGGATTGTCGAGGCCGGGAAGTGAACCCACAACGCCGAGGTGGTACTTATTGGTTGTTATTATGTCACTTTTTTTTTTTTTAGGTTTTTCTGGCTAGAAGGTTTTCTTTGACAGGACAGTTGTCATGAAATGGGTCGAGAGAGTGATAGCAACTACTCATGTGCAACGCTCTTAACCACTGCACCACCAGCGAAGCACTACTGTAAACATTTTTAAATTGATCATCTTAACTTATAAGCTTAACATCAAATGCGAAATGGTGACATATATTTAAATGGGATCAACTTTTCTTTTTTGTGTGTCTGCTTTGGAGTAGAGCGTGTTTTAGGTGGTCAGCTGTTCTGGGCAGCTCCAGATGTAAATGTAAATGACTAATGCATAAATCTGCGAAAGTGATACTGTATATAAAATTAGATTATTATTCTCACACCTAAGTGAATCATAAAAACTTGTCCTACAGTATAAAGACATTTGCAGGATTTTGTACATGCTTAAAGAGTATTCCCCACAGGCTCATCGTACTCACTGGAAGTAACATAACATGACAGAACTGTGAATGCCCCATGGCCTGGTGACTGTTCCAACACTATCCATACATTTAAATCCCCTTTTCTCACTTAAGACCCAACCACGCATCTCAGTTTAAGGCAAGGCAAGGCAAGTTTATTTGTAGAGCACAATTCGTACGCAAGGCATTTCAAAGTGCTTCACACAACAGGAAAAAAATGCATTAAAATCACAAAGACATGAAATTACAAAACCTCAATTTAAAGAAATTAAAAGATGCAATTTTCAGGCTATCCGTCAAATAGTTTAAGACATAAAAGAGAAGAGTGCAAATAAAATAATTTCAGCCATATGCACAGCCAAACAAAACAGTTTTTAGCTTAGATTTGAACATTGCCAGAGTAGCGGCCTGTCTCACATCCTCAGGAAGACTGTTCCAGATTTTAGCTGCATAAAACTGAAATGCAGATTCCCCATGTTTAGTCCTGACTCTGGGCACCAGCAGGAGGCCGGTCCCTGAGGTCTCAGAGTCCGAGATGACTCTAACATGTCCGAGATGTACTTTGGCGCTCGGCCATGGAGAGACTTGAGACCAGAGCTGCTTTGAAGTCTATTCTCTGAGCCACAGGGAGCCAGTGCAGAGACCTGAGCACAGGACTAATGTGATGGTACTTCACCCAATACATGATGACTTGTGTTGAGTGATGTGGACCAAAATCAATGTCTCTGTTTTTTTTTTTGTCGATCCAAGATTTACTAAACTGTGCCTGAATGTTGTGGTTGAGATTCACCACAAATGAAGCAGTAACACACTCCAGCATCCATTTTGTATGTGCTAATGCAAGCAGCTACTTCAAACATGAAAATAATGCGTGGAACAATCATTTTCATCAAATTATTTATAATTTTTTAATAACGTTTTAGCAAGTAGCCGTCCTTGGGTAATTTATTTATTTATTCGGACCACAGTGTGTATAAATTGACTAATTAATAAGCACAACTTGCAGAAATATTCACCACCCAATTAAAAAAATAAATAAAATTATATTATTTAAATCAGGTCTTTTTGATTCACTTTTTCAAAAGGTGCTCTATGTAACTTTTCTGGTGGAGGGTTCGCCATCTGTTTGGAAATATTCCACAATATTGCAAAAAGAAACCACCAAGCAAATTAACAGGTCAGATCTGTGCAGAGGCAGCCACGTTCACAGTAAGCATACATGTTTTCAAGGTGATTTCTAGCAAAATAAACACCCATGATTAAATAAATGAAAGATAGATAGAAGGTAATGCCATGCTGTAGAACATTCCAGGCAAAGCGGAAACATCTATGGGGACAAGCAGAAAAGTTACACAGTGCATTGTATCATGATGGATTGACATTCTAAATGTGCATATCTCCAAACCACAACTGCAATATTATAAATGGTTCTACTTCTGCACATGACTGATACATTTGGAGCTGTGAATTCTCTCTGTAGATTGGGAATGTGTTGGTTCCACTTCAGCAGGTGTGAGGTGGCCCATGTGTGTCATCAGTCATCACGTTGAATGTTGAATGGAGGAGGGTGGTATTGATTTGTTTGAGTAAATGACAAAGCTAATAAAGTGTGAGCGACAAGTTTGGCCTGACCTAGATTAGATATGAGAGATAGAGTGAGATAAGAGGTAGAGTTCAGGGGTAATCCTATGTGCACCGTTCATTCTGAGGTACACCACAGATAAGGCCCTCTATGAGGCCTACTAAAGAAACACTGCAAGAAATAATGTTACATACAGCCTACATTATTTTGATAGATTGAGGAAGATAAGAGAGCGTTCATGTGCACAAAGTCAAATGAGAGGTCTGGACTTATGCTATGGATGTCGTCCTATATTTTACATAGGCCCAAAAGACTAAACACCCAACAATGAGGAATATGTTACTTATAGACCTACATATTTGGGGCGATTTATTACTTAAAGGCACAGTACGTGACTGTTTAGACATTTTAATTATTATTTTGTATGGTTTTTATAGCACAAGAATGTATTTAAAAGCTGTGAGTGAGCTTGCGTCTCAAACCGGACTCTAGCTTGGCCTGGAGGGTGGTCATCACCTTGTTTCCAAGGAAATGTTGTCCCTTTTGCTAAACTATTATAATACATGAAGGCATAAGACATCAATTTCCATGGAGAATGAAAGTATGGTTATGTGTGACTTTCCACCTCCAGAAAGTTACAAAAGGAGATATATTCTGCTTTTTTCTGGATCTGCTTTTTTCTGGATATCTAGTAATAAACTCCAACATATGTAGATGATTAAAAATGTAGTTGATTGTAATGGAAAATGTCCATTGACTTCAAAACTGCAGAACTGAAAGCCTCTTCATAGTGGCATGTCACTGTAACAAGCAGCGAATTTTCATAAAACATTTTAATCATTGAAAAATGGTTACGTGACAAATAATCAAACCAACATGTATGACATGGAGTCTGAATTGTTTCATTAACTGCAAAATTAATACAGAGACGTGGGTAGTGAAAGGGGACGTGAAAACAGACATTTTCTGAGCACTCAAGTCTCAAAATGCAGGCCAATACAGAAGTACTCACAGTAAGAGGGTTCAGGGCCTTTCTGTGCAGAGTCTGCATGTTTCTCCCTGTGTCAGGGTGGGTTTCCTCTGGATTTCCCCCTTCAACCAATTGCAATGGGAAGGAACTTTACCTTACCAAAAGAGAATACATATTTTTTTAAACAAGCAGTAATTTATAGATACATGTATGAGTGAAATCAGATTCCACAATAAATATCACATATTAAAGTCTTATTTATGTCAACAACAGAAGGATATCTGGGCAGTGGTAAGAGCACTGTTTGAACAACTACAAATGAAAACAATAAAAGGGTCAGATTAAGAGTATTATGTGAATACACATGTCATGTGTTCAAAGTGTTACTGATGTGGACATTGTATTGAATTAACTCTCTATTTCTATGGTAATTGTCATCTTATTTATTATTTATGATTATAAAATAGTTTATTTATTTTTCATTTATTCTTTTAAATAGGTCCCCAGGAAGAATAGTGGCAGCTTGCTGCTGCTAATGGGGCTCCTAATAATAAACAAGACAAACAAACCCAAAACATACACCATAGGCAAAATCCTATTATGATTATGATTGTTGTTTGTCATTTGTTATTTCTTTAGGCCTACAATACCCAAATAATCTGCAAAAAACCTCCCCTACTGGTCTAATAGCCTAGATTTAAACCTTCCGGCTACAATATCGTGTCGCTGTGACAGACTGAACAGACCATCATCATCTGAAAACAGAGAGGTCTCACTCTGAAGCGTCGTGTGAGTACCAAAAGCGTGTCCTCCGCGGTGATGGATGTGCGCGGGGCGGGGCCTAGTGACAGCGCTGGACAATTTAGCATGTGTAATCAAATTAAGGTTAGTCCAATCAGTCAATAAATCAATATACCTCCCAGTTTGATACACGTTTATGGCTATTTCTCTGGATTTTTTATCTGCAGGCCGACCTATGCGCATTTCATATTGACTGCAGGCGTGCTGCTTATTTTCCAGCCCACCATGCATGATCTTAAGTAACTCTTCAATAGAGTCCTTAGCCTACATGTGAAAACCAGACTACGTTATCTGAAAAAAGAAGAAGTGTATTTTGGCCTACAGACGATAATATAATAGATCCATGCCTACAGATAACAGCCAAATGTCCCTCGCCAACCAATGATGCCACATGAACTATATAGAGATTTATAAAGAAAACATGATTTAGTAACAAGTAAACAATTGTCCAAAAGCACTTTTTCCAGACGGCAGAAAACAATAACGTACTACCTGCTCTCTCTAATATATATATGTACATATATTTCTCACAAAGAAATCAATAGTTTTGCGTGTTCTGGCTTTCTGGGCTGTAATATTTTGCCCCCCGCCATTCCAATCTCACTCTAGTGGGTAATGTATGACAAAAACTGAAATCAGAAGCTGTTTTTGCAGTTTTCACCTCTTATTCAACCATTTCAACGGCTTTCATTTGCACTCGCTTCCGAGGAGTGCGCTCTCTCGTGGACGCGGAGAGGATCTGTGTGTTGTTCGTATTTGCGGCGCTGGGGGGCGCTGTTCCGTTCCGTTCTGTGTTACTGCTGCTGCTGCTGCTGCTGCTGCTGAGGAGGACGGACGGAGCTGCGCCGTGCGTGAGGACTTCTGCTGCAGCGGCGGAGGGACGCACTCACCGCCCGGGCACTGTCCCCAGACCAGACCCACCACCACCACCACCACCACCACACCACACCTCCTCATCTACGGCATCTCCTCCTTCTCCACACACCCGGACGGAGCAGCGGCGGCGCACGGTAAGTTTGACCACGCTTTCCCCTTGGACACTATATCTTATTTCTGTTGCATTTTTTTTTTCTTCTCTTCTTGTGCGCTTGAGGATAATGCTGCAGTGTGGATGCGCGTTCAGCACGGATTCCCTCGCGCCGGAGATGCTTGGTTACGTTACGCGCAGGGCCAGGTGCACACGCTTTATCTTACAGCATTACGGACGCGCCTGGTTACGTTTGGTTTGTCGCGTTTTTACGGATTCAGCGTCAAAAGGCAGAGCGCGTGAGCCGCATCTTGGGGGGGGATAAAGGCGCACGGTGACGGTCTGCTGTGCTGGAGATGTTCAGAGGCTGCAGCAGCGGGGCTTTTGCTTATTGTCGTGAACACCGGCCGGTGCAGTCGGGCCGCGGGGCTGAGCGGATTATTTGATGTCTGCCAGAGATGCTCCAGCAGCTGTAAGACTCTCCCCGGTGTCATCTGTGGAGAATTAAAAAAAGGGAACAGCCCAAACACGCGTAGATCGCTTCTAACAGCGTATTGAAATGAAAACAGGCAGGTGTCTCTTGTACCAACATGGCACCACCACTGCCAGCCTCCTTTGCTTTATTATTGATCAGCAAATTTTCATTCAGCCCTGCATTGTGCATTCATTACATAAGGTCATTTTACTTTCCTCCTAATGGAATGAAGCAAGTTTACAGGGCTTGATTTGGAAGAATTGAATGTTTCAGTGAGAGATTAGTTGAGACATGTGAAGTGTTTTAGGTTGAGTTTCGAATCCCAAATGTTGTCATTCACTGTAAGAAGCGTATATATTTGATGTGTGTGGCTACATTTTCACAAACTGACTTTTAAACATTAGCAGCAGGAGTCCCATTTGGTGGTGGCAGACTTGAATTTACACCACTTGAGGAGAGAAAAGTGTCGTGCGCACTGTTATTACTAATTGTTGACATCAGCTGTTTATTTGGGCTCTGTCTGCTTCAGTGTGGCACCACAACTCAGTTTCGAGCTGTCGCGAGCACTGAACTAACAATTCTCCTTCTTTTTATTGATATATTTGTTTCTAAAATATATATGGGGCTGCAACAGTGAATCGATTATTGAGATAATTGTCAACGACTAATCGGCAATGCTTAAACAAGCCCATAAAGAAAACTAAACGTTAAGTTGTAACATCTTTTAGAGCAGTAAACCTCACAGAAGTGTTAAAAGTCGCCTGGAAAGTAGGGCTGTGCAATTAATCATATTTTAATTGTTTTAGTCATTTCTAATTGCCAATGATCAGTTTGGATCAGTCAGTAAAAGCTCGAGATTTGGAGCAGAGTTCAGACTTTGAAGGAAGGAATTTGACATTTTTCTTTTGGTTTTATGGCAATTATTTAAAAAATCTGTCTTTTTAATGTTCAAAAATTGGCATTGAAAGTATTTTTTATTTGTTTTGTAATAAGACAAAATAAAATCATGTTGAAAATTGTTGTAATTTTTGACATGTTGGCCAGCCCGACTAGAAATGTACTTTCCCTCATCTTTAAGTGTGTAATTTATAACAAAGTACTATTATTTTGAAGAAACCACACACTTCAACGTATGTATGGAAATGTAGTTTTGAACACATGCAAAATATGAAAATTGAGCATATCGTTTATAGGAAAAATGCTACAAAAAGAGCTGATTGAAGATAGAAAATGAAAAAAATGATGTGGCTAACTTTCAACTAAGGGCATAAGGTGATATTTCTGCACTTTTGTGATTCATTTTACAGACATTTTCAATTTGTTTCGTAATAACCTGCAACAAGTGAATCGATTAATCGCAACTACCGGTAACGATTTTTGAAATAACGTCAACTAATTACATAGAAAAATCATGAACTGTCCATAGGTTCCAAAACATGCCATGCAGATAAATAATACAAAAAAAATAAATAAATGTTAGCAGGTCATTTACATAATACTTAAACATTCTTTTGATTAGTTAATGATCCAGACCAAGCACCTGCATAGCAGCATACATACAATTATATGTGACATGCTGAACTGTCTTTATCCCCCCAAAAGCAGTTTACAAAATGTATTTAGTCAGATGTTGACTTTTCCCCCCATTATTTCAGGCAGCTCATTCAAAGCCACTGTCACTGAGGCCATGTTTAATGTTGAAAACATTGCTGCATTTGGGGAATTATTATCCAATTTATTCCCAGATGTACAGCAGTCAATTATCACTCGCTCTGAACAGGAGCTCTGTGGCATGATGGCATCTTGAGAAGTTTCTCTAAAAACCGAGAAATGCTCCAAAGATGACAGTCAAATTGGTAAGTAAATTTCCACTGATGTCAAACATAATTTAACTCCTTGCTATGGGAAAAACATGCGTTGTCTGATTTACAACTACACCGCTAATTGAAGTGGTGTGAATGTGTATAATGCTGGCTGGCATGATTGTTGTTTCAAGATTATAATGGCATTAATCACAGCATGAAAGGCATTATGATACAGGTCAACGTTATTATAGCCAAAAATAAAGTTGTCTTAAACATTTTGGGAACATATACAATAAAGATGAAAGTTCCATAAACCAAGAGCATATTTTTCACACTCACATCCAGCTTTTTCCTATGGGTCTTAAGATTGTTAAAGGTGCATTATGTAACGTTTCTGGTGGGGGGGCCCACTACTTGATTGTTTCCTTGTAGGTGTTATTGCTTGCCTGGAATGTTCCACAATATTACGTCAAACATGCATATCAATCTTGCATTTATTCAATTAAGTATGTTTTATTGCTGAAAAATACTACAAAAACATGCGTTCTTACTGTAAGTGGGCTCCACTCTCCACAGATCTGACTTGTAACTTGGCCTGGTAGAGTCACCTGCTTGTCTCCATGGAGATAGATATGTTTAATGCTATGCTTTGGAATATTCGAGTCTTTAGATCCAAAGTCAAACCCATATGGATCATAGGTGGGTAGTGCTCACTGCAGCATTTACTCAGTTACATCTACTTGAATATCATTTTGAAGAAATTGTACCTCTTGGACCGCATACTTTTACTCCTGCTTGAGTAACATTTAATTTGAAGTAAAGTTTTGGTAAATTTGACAAAAGTGTGTTTCTTGCACAGTTTTTTCTAATTTAGGTGTCAGATTTTAGCGTTAATACTTTTCCATCCACTTGTCCATCCAATTACATCAACTTAAAATTACAAATCTGATACATATATTTATATATTTTTTTTATTTTTTTCCTTGAGTAAATACTTTTACAAATACTTTTTACAAATACCTTATTACACTTTCTTGAATAATTTTTTGGACTACCGGTAATTTTTACACTACCGGTACTTTGGATTTTTACTTGAGTAATGTAATTTTGAAGTAACATTATTTTTACACTCTACTCACCGCTGATATGGATAAACAGGTATTCTATAGTAAAACTTACAGTGGGAGTGGGAATCATGTCCTCCTGCTCACATGTTCATTTTTACAAGGCAGTAAAGTAGATAGTTACTGGTTTTGAAATGGTCTTCGCCTGTACAGGAGAGGTCACAGGAGTGCTGTTTCTAAGAAAGGTGACTATAAAAATACTCAATAAAACTGTGCGTTTAGAATCTGGGGCTTCAAATTCTTTAATTACCGAGCTTTAAAAGAAAAATTCTGCCGCAATATTACTTCATATATATATTTTTTCCTACAAGTTGTAGCAAGAGCAACCTCCCCCTTTGCATCTTGGTAAAAACATTAAAACATCTAATTTTTTTCATAAACACACTGGGGGCCCAAAGTGATTTTTCCATCTGGAAGCAGTAGAGGGCTTTTCTAAAAAAGATAAAAACGATATGAATCGCTGCTGGCAACTCCAATGTCCAGGCTGGAATAAATTACACAGACAGGATTGGGAGAGACGAGCAAGGGGAGCGAGGCAAATGTTTCCCTGCTCCATGCTGTGGTCCAGTGTAACCCACAGACACACTTACACATATCAAGTAAACTGAAGTGTGAGATTGTGTGCAGTTCCCAATGTTCTTATAGCAGGGCACACAGCACACAGCACACAGCTTTCACTCCAGGCTGATGGCACTTCCAGATGGGGCCACTTGTTGCCAGTTGTGCCGTCAAGTAAGTCGAGTCATGCGTTTTTACAAGGACTAATAGAATAAGCTTGTTGTCTCCCTTAGCACAACCAAAGACATTATTGGTTTTTAGATTATGTGCTGTTTGAAGTTCAATGTCCGAATTTGGCTCTGAGATTTCATATGGCCCAATAACACAACATCTGCCTCACAGTCCTGACGAAATGCATTTTGGGATGCTTGAGAACGGGAGGAGGGATGTGATGGAATGAATATGAATAACACAAAGTAAAAACAGACAGTAGAACCAGGAGGGGAGGCTGGAGAAAGACAAAGGAGTCTAATAGGATCCAGACGGTTGGAGCTGTGGCGGTTTCAGAGGGGCTGCTGCCACATGGACCACGCACACACTGTTTGTTTGTGAGCTCTGGCCAGACTTTCACAGCTTACAAAAGGTCACTGCAACACCTCCAGTGCCCATAACCTCTTTAAGGGTCAGCACTGATTCTCAAATAGTGAAGGACCTCACCTCGTGTGCCCCCTGTTAAACTTCATGAGCTCCACTGGCTCTGTGTCTCTCATTACAAATGCCAATACACGCAGTGTTAAGGGCTGTGTAACAGGCCACTGTGAAGACACCTCTGGACCAGTGCCAACAGCAGATCAGACCGGCTAAGCGCAAATATACAGAAAAGCGCGGAACAGGAGCTAAATATGGTCTTTTGTTAGGATAAAATAAGATGTTTTCAGATGAAACAGAACAAGTCTTGACAACAATACCAAGACATACAACAACAACACTGACATATTTCAAACTAAATCTGATTATCTCGCTCTCAAGAACAATACAGTTAAAGCTGAACAGCCACAGCACATTAGTTCAAGGACACAACAAACTAGCATTAATTGTGTTTACAGGGAGATGGTAATCCTATTTCAATTCTTATGTAAAACAACTGACTTGGCCCAACATTTATCAGAACCACATGTTATGTTATGTTATGTTAACAAAAAAATGTAGTTGTTGTTATTTATTGTTGTTGTTATCAGAGCAAAGGTTAATTTCTACTTAACCTGACTGAGCAAAGAGACAACTAGACCCCTAAAATTGAATCATAGAAGTAACTGTACTGCCATCTGCTGTCAGGTTTTTTCCATTGTGTTTCACTGTTTGTGGGTTAAAACATTATAAATAAATGAATAAATACAAAATACATGAATAAACAAATAAATAAATCATATAAGTATTGCTTTCATATACACTAAGTATTGCTGTCTTTCCAATCATTTCGTGTCGCAAAAGTAAAAAGATTTTAGAATTAAACCTGTTTTTTGTATTCCTAAACAATGACTTCGAGAGGTTAAAGTGTAAGAGAATTACTTTTGATGAAGTGGGTAACTGACAATAAATAAGATGAGAAATAATCATAATATCATTACTTTATTACCACAATGCCCCAATATTACTTTACTAGTCTGACATGGAATATAATACAAAATGTATGAAACACTTGAGGCATTATGGAATCACACCTCCACCATGACAGCAGCTTTTCCAAAATTGTATGGTGCTACTAAGCCATTGAACACTGTCACTCGCATGGTAAATGTTAGGGAAAAAGAGGTGTTGTGGTAATGAGCCCTTGAGTTGTAAGGAGGAGACTCCGGATTTCTGAGGCAGTAGAAGTTTATTTACCATCAGTCCGGGACCCGGTGAATTAACTAATCAAAACATTGTACTAGTATCGGCTATTCAAGCCTGACTATGGTTTCCACACACACAGAGGTTTAAATAGTAGCTAAAAAGGCCCGCTGGGAGACAAGTTGACCAAACAAACTGATAATGAAGGACAAATTCTTCTGGAGCTAACCACCTGTCAACAATCCTTGTCTATCTACAACAGAAATTAATCCACTAGACTCTACTATGTGATCCCATTCTCCATCAAAACAGTAATAATAGAATTAAATCCCCTCTTGCCTGATCATTTGGATTAATTTCAGTAAATATCCCATTTAACCAGAAACATGGTAACTGGGATCATTTATTTTACTTTTTTTGTTTCTTACAAAACATAAAACCAAACCGGTTTCTGCTATAAAAACTGTATCAGAATTACTTGTTGGCCCAGATATCAGATTATTATGTCCAGATGACACAGTGTCCTTCATAGTGAGAAAATGCTCAGTGAAATAAGCTGCCTCCATTCCCAGTAAAATGAGTCACCACGAAAACCATTTCCCTAATGGTTTTCACCATTTTATAATAATCAAGGCAGGGCAAGTTTATTTGTAAGGCAATTCAAAGTGCTTCACCAAAAAATGCATTAAAATCACAAAGACATCGCAAATAGTTCAAAACATAAAAGAGAAGAGTGCAAAGAAAAGCATTTCAGTCAACAAACAGTTTTTAGTTTAGATTTGAACATTGCCAGAGTAGAGGTCTGTCTCACATCCTCAGGAAGACTGTTCCAGATTTTAGCTGCATAAAACTGAAACGCAGATTCCCCATGTTTAGTCTTGACTCTAGGCACCAGCAGGAGGCCGGTCCCTGAGGTCCTCAGAGTCCGAGATGGTTCATATGGGACTAACATGTCCGTGATGTACTTTGGTGCTAGGCCATGGAGAGACTTGTACACAAGCAGAGCTGTTTTGAAGTCTATTCTCTGAGCCACAGGGAGCCAGTGCAGAGATCTGAGCACAGGACTAATGTGATCGTATTTCCTGGTTCTAGTCAGGACCCGGGCAGCAGCGTTCTGGATGTAATGCAGCTGTTTTACAGCTCGTTTGGAGAGGCCAGTGAGCAGGCCGTTACAGTAGTCCAATCTACTAGAGACAAACGCATGGATAAGTCTCTCCAGGTCTGGTTTAGACGCTATACTTTTGATTTTGGCAATGTTTTTTTAGATGGTAAAAAGCTGCTGATGTGATTGATCTGACGTGGCTGTTAAAATTCAAGTCTGAGTCCATTATTACCCCCAGATTTCTAACTTGATTTGTAGGTTTTAGAGCGAGACTCTGGAGGTGACAGTTAACACTTTGTCTTTGTTTCTGTGGGCCAAAGACGATGATTTCAGTTCAGCTGGAGAAAGTTGTTTTGCATCCACACACTGATCTGTTGGATGCAGTGACAGAGTGAATCCACTGGTCCATATTCACCTGCCGTCAGTGAAACATAGATCTGAGTGTCGTCTGCATAATTGTGATAGGACACATACTGTATTATAATACTGTATTAACTCCAAAATCGTCATTGCAAGATGGCCCTGGGAGCACTGCAACAGGATAACATTAAAGGTAGGGTATATAACATGCACTCTTCTTTAAAGAATAATTACAAATCACAATTGTCCCTTAGTTTCCAGCGCCTAAACCTGTATAAAGGTTTTCTTATATAATATACCACAAACCACGCCTCATGTGAAAACATCACAACCTCTAGAATTCCCTCACTCAGCTGCAGAGGCTTTACTAGCACTGACTCATAATTGGCCGTGGGTTAAAGTAGTGAGGATTCAAACCAGAGAGTCATTAAAATTATTGTCAGACAACTTAATTCATAAAATTATTCTCAAATTATTTTAAGAAATCTAACCATCCATTGTAAGTCTGGCCTTAAAGCTGCACTAACTTTTCTGATGGGGAGTCCATCACCTGCTTGCATCCAGGGATATCTTTCTTGGCCTGGAATGTTTCACAGTGTGGCATTAATTTTCAATTACAGATGTGTGTACTGCTCAAAAATGTCTTGAAAAACTTGCATTCTTGGTTCCCGGATGTTGGCCGCTTAGCTTGGTCGAGTCCGTTGGATTTGTCTTGGATGCTTACTCTGGGAACATGTCTAAGAAACTAAACAAAAACAACACCACAGAGAACCAGGCTACACCTAAGCTAGCTAGCCCCACAGCAGTGCCTCGCCTCGCCCCGCCCCGCCTCACCTCCACCCGCTTTAGGTCTGGGCCAGGTGCCACTCCATAGGAGACCAGGAACGGGATAGACCCAGTGAATATGGTGGCTCTGCAGGAGATAACTGATGAGATTAGAAAGGCCATAGACGCAAAGATGGATGCGGCCCTGGCGGAAATGCAGGATTTAAAATCCAAAACTAACAACTGGACAGCCGAGCAACAGCAGCTGATTTGAAAAACATCTCTACCCTGCAAGCCAAACTGGCAGATTTGACAAACCAGGTAAACGTCCTGCCTGAACAAGTAGACGATCTGATGAATCATAATCGCAGAGGTAATATGCGGATTGTCGGTCTTCCAGAGAACACAGAAGGGAAAAGATGTAGTCAAGTTTATGGAGGCTTGGATCTCCGAATATCTAAAACTGCCAAAAAAAGCTGGGAAAATAAAGCTTGACCATGCAGATTGCTCCCTGGCTCTCAACTCGTTCCTGAACCAGCGCCCAAGACCTTCAGTGATAAAAAGCGTGTCATGGTGACATCTAGATGTCTCTGTGAGGACTGGACCAGATTAGACAACCCCCACGTCTCTTTCTTCAATGACTATTATTAAAATAGATTTAATGATAAAAAAACAAAAAAATGTGGGTTCTTTACAAAAGCCCAACATCAAGAATCAAACTTAATGGTCACTTGACAGACCCACTGACTTTGGAAAGCGCGATGAGGCAGGGGTGCGTGGTCCCCCTGTTCTTTGCTTCGTACCTGGAACCATTGGCAACATATTAGACAATCGTAAACAATTTATGGTGGCACAATTGAGGGGACAGAACATAAAATTTCCTCCTATATTTGACCAAACCATAAATTCCCATACCCAATGTGATGATGTTTGTCCTATGTCTGGATACAAACTGAAAATATAAAAGACTGAAACTCTCCCTCTGTCCTTTAGAAAAAAAACTACCCATTTAAATGTCAACCAGAATCCCTTAAAGATTTAGGTGTAGCCCTCCATTAAGAACTGTCAACAATCTTAGCTAAAACTATACACCTCTTCTCTATCACAAATAATTATATTGAAAAACTGACTCTGATCCAATAATCAAAGTACTGAAACATTTTTTTTTTAAATGAATGTTTTGCACAGATTTCTCTATCTATCCCAGACTCTCCCAATTTCCATCCTCCACCGGCTATGTGATGAGTGGAATAAAACTATTTCAAGATGTGTATGGCAGGGCAAAAAAAAACCTCATATCCGATTCAAACCTCTACAACTATCAAAGGAAAAAGGAGGTTGGGGTTTACCATACTTTATTTCAGCAAAAATGAGAGAGTTGCAATGGAAAATGATTGAAATTAATGTTGCACAGGGGGTTCCTGTACAGGCTTTACTGGAAGATGACAAACGGTTGAGTCATTTGGAAGAAGTTAAGAATCCCTTGGTAAAATCTGTGCTTACCTTACGAACTACTTGTACTGACCTGAGATTCAAGGTCTGGATTACAAAAGGTATAAAGGTTTTTCAGCAGATTGTAAAAGATAATCATATGAAGTCTTTCACATAGAATCCTTTGGCTTGGATAAACAGGACTTTCATGGGTATTTACAAATAAGGAGTTATTATAACCAAGAAATTAAAGAAAGTAATGACCATTATAACCCTGTGACATAATTTTTTATCATATTTATCATATTTTTTATTTATTCAATCAGGGGGATAAATAACTAAATTGCCATCCCACTTAATTTTAGTACTTTTGGCAGCGGGAAAAAAAAAGAAAGAAATGGATGACACAAACCTCACTGACTGGACTGACATAGTAACAGACATTAGACAATGGAAAAAATTACATTCGGACTTAATATAGAAATGTTCAAATTTTATCAACTTTGGACCAAATGGGACTTTTATTTGAATTTAAATGTGCCGTGTTTCTTTTGATGTTTAGTTGATGTTTATTTGGTCATTGTTCTGTTCTGTGTTTTATGTTTATTTGTATTTTTTAATTCAGCTATTTCCCACGTGAACGTCATGAGTTCCAACCTCAATTCCTTTATGTTTTAATGTCCAATTAGTTTAAAAGACATTTAAAATAGCCTTTGTTTGACTGCTGCCTCCATCCTTAAGCATGACAATTGTTATAATGGATGCAATAGTTTTGAAAATTGCTTTATTCAGGCTACATGTGCTATAATGGGTGGTCCTTACTAAAATATATACTGAGGATGATTTCTTCCCTGCAGCAGCAACAGCACTGTACCTAAGGGCAAAACCAATTTACATTCTTGTTTTTTCTCTTCAGATCCCTGCCAGTTTCCATGACAACATAGTTTCACTTTTTTGTCCTCCGCCTCATTCACTAGCTCAGTTTCTCTACCTGTCTCCAAGTCCCCGCTGATCCCTTGTTTTTCTCTTGACCTTACTCAAATCATTTATTTTCTCTCATTACCTCATCCTATTAAACCTATTAACTTTGTCTTTTAATGGTGAGGAATAGTGGACTGAATAAACCATATCTTGAAGTCCATATGACACATTAGATTACACTTTTCAGTAAAACAAAAGGAACGGGATTACAGTTGAGATTTTTGACCAAACGTTTTGCCTCCAGTTTTTCTCCAAACTGACAATTTTGGTGAGGTTTCTAATGTCACTTTCTGGTTGGACATGGCCAGCAAATATGACATAGGTGGAGGTAATTCCACAATGGTCACGTAGGAATCAGATTGCAAAGAAGGGCCAAAAATCTATTTAAAATCATGCATTTTTGATGGAATGGCACTTTCTGATGACATAGGTTGAGGTATTCTGTTGTCTTTCTTGTCAAATTTTCTTCACAAACTGGAACTTGATGGATGAAAAACTATGATAAATATTTACCACAAGGACTATCTCCACAAACAAGGTTCAGTTTATGGGTTCAACAGGTGTGGAGAAAGTGGCCAATAATTTAAGAACTCCAATTCAAATGACTAGAAGAAAGATATTAAATACAATCACGCAATAGCATGATATAAAAGAAAATATGAAAAAAACAAAAAGAAGAAGGAGGAAGTCTCCGTCAGCTCACCATGTTGAAGCATGTTGAGAGCAGAGTTCGCACGAGGGCATATACCCAGACCACCAGAGGGAGCATTCATCTGGAAAACAGCGCAGCCTTAAAACATCTGAATATTGTCCATCACGAATTCAGTGTGGTCTGCACATAGTAATAACGCATGGCGAACAACTGTAGGTGACAGACAGCATTCTTTGCATGATGAGTGTGTATAAAAAGACAGTGAACCAAACGTCTCTTTCCCCGTGTTACATTATTATAGCCTATTGATATTTTTATTTCAAACGCAAAAAGAAATGAGTCCAGATCTTGTAACATCGGGAGATGTCCACACGGGCTGATTGTGAGCAGCGGCTGGAGTGATAAGCTGCGGACTCGTCCTGCCCTTCACATCTTGAACAGTGGGAGTCATGAACCGCTGCAAGGTGACGCGTCCTCTCATTTCATGCCAAACTTCAGCATAGAAGACGCTCTGCGTTATTTGTCACCGTTCACTGATACCAAACTACGGCTGTGGTTTTTATTCATCAAACAAACGGAATTAACGATAGACTACGGGGCATCTTGCGGAGTAAGTGACGGGAGCAAGAGGTGGCGGTGTCAGCGGCGGCGGCTCCGGGGAATGTGAACTGGCCGTCAGTCCTCACGTCGGCCTCTTCACGTCGCACTGCCAAATGGGGTATGTGGACTGTCCACTCTTAACAAACACTGACCCTCTCTGAGCACGCTGCTTATGGCGTGCATCAAGCTCTATACCTGTAAGTAAAAGCCTGTCTAAGTTTGTGCTCTTGTGGAAAGTCTTCTGCTCAGTGACAAACCCATGTGAAAGTTCAGATCCCGTTAGCTAGCTTTCGTTCGCCTGCAGATGTGTGCTACGGCGACGTCAGCTCAGCGCGAGGAGCTAGCATGCTAAAGTTAGCTCGTCTCCTCCAC